>PVIU01000077.1:0-116035 GCA_004026605.1 Ondatra zibethicus
CCCCTCAATGGAAGAATGGATCAAGAAAGTGTGGATTATATACTCATTAGAATACTACTCAGCGGTAAAAAACAAGGACATCTTGAAGTTTGCATGCAAATGGATGGAAATAGAAAACGCTATCCTGAGTGAGGTAACCCAAACCCAGAAAGATGATTATGGTATGTACTCACTCATTAGTGGACCCTAGCTATAAAACACCTTAAATTTATGTATGTCAAAAGAGCTGAACCCAGCTGGAAAGCACACAGGTTAGCACTGATGGGAGTCAGGGTGATTAACACAATGAACACAGGGACCCATGAACACAGGGAGACAGTTGCTCTGAGAGCATTCAGTGTTCCGCGAAATCAGCACCCAGTGCCTCCTGCTTTCAGCCTTAGCAGTGTCCTTTACGTGGCTATCCATCCATTACCTCTCTCCATTCATTCACTCAAAAATATGTACAAAGTTTCTCCATTAAATCAACGGCTACTTCCAATTCAAGGAAACAGGAGGTTGGGTCACTCCATGTTCCTAAGAGGATGAAAGCAGGAACGCGAGAGATCAGCATGAAGTCTTCATCAAGGAAGCCCTTCCATGCCCACTGAGGACAGCACATGGCCAGGGAACTAAGATTCTGTGCTGTCAAGGATGGTAGCAGACAATGGGAACAAAGCGTGACAGTCCTGGATAGAGGTGTGCACCGCCACACCTGACTCATTGGCACACGGGCACAGCCATAAAACCATTCCCACTGTGTCTACTGGCTCAGGCTGCTTTATGACCTGTCTCCTGGCCGGCCTCCTCTTGGCTCCCCAGCTATCCTAAAGCTGGTCTACTGTCCGTCACTATCAATTTGTTTGCTTTTACATGGCTGTCCAGGAAATAAGCAGAGTCATCACTGCGTTTTCTACCGAGCATTGCTGCCAGGACTGTGGATGCCCGAGATCCACAGTACTTCATGTAAGATGTTGGAGCATGGTCATGTCACCATGCTCTCATCTTACACTCACCTTACTCTTTAAACAATTTAAGCTATTCATGATATTTAACACAATTCAAAGAATATGCAAACAATCAAACTACTGTACTGTTTGGAGGATAATAAAGGACAAAGTCTCTACATGTCAACACAGGGACATTGTCTCCCGGAATACCTTGAATCTAGGGTTGATAGAATCCGCAAATATGGAAACTGAAGCTGCACAAGACCAAAACTGGTCTTTTGAAAGCTGGCTTCTGTTACTTAGCGTAATTATTTTGAGATTCATTCATGGTGCATGTTCCTTTTTATGGTCAACTAATGTATTGTTGTATGGCTGCTTAATCTGTTGACCCTATTGGTAGACAGTTTTTATTTTTAAGTATGCGCAATTACAAATTGGGTGGTTGGAATCTTTGTTCACATGCTTTTGAATGTATTTGTAAATAACTCAGAATAGAATGGCCAGCTCTTGTGCCAACTTTCTGTTTAGCATTTTAAGAAATTACCGAACTCTTATCCAAAGTGGTTGCATTTTACTTTCCCGTCATTAGCGATATGAAGTCTAGTTCTTCTCATCCTTGCTAATATTTGGTATTGTTAGTCTTTTTAGTTTTTTTAGTTCAAATAGGTGTTAAGTAAATTCATATTGAGTGTTTTAAATTAATTTCTAATGCTTACTTTTTCTCCTTTTTATTAGTATTTTAAGAATTTCCTACAATATATTTTGATCATATTGACCCCGCTCCTCCCAAATCCACTTTTCCCTTCCCAAACCACCACACTATTCTCTTTCTCAGTCCATCAAGTCCAGTTTGTGCTTCTCCTGTTCTCTTGGATGTGTGGGCCTCACTGGAGGGTGAAAGGCGCACCTTAAAGAAAGCCGACTCCCCTCCCAGCAGCTATCAACTGCTAAGAGCTCCTTAGCTAGGGGTGGGAGTTCAGGCCCACCCCCCTCCATGGATGGGATGTTGTCTGGCTTCAGCGTGGGCAGGCTGTTCTTATGCATACTGTCTCAACTGCTGTAAATTCATACGTGCCATTGTCCTGCTGTGTCCAGAAGACACTGTGTTCTTGTCCCTGGCACTGTTACGTGAGGCCATGTTCAGATCGCATGTCTTGTATGCCGAGCATGCTTCCTCTCATCTCTCCCTGCCATTGCCTTCCTCCCCAGTCTCCTGTTTCCGTAGCTCTGCTCGACTTTTATGTCATGTGTGCTTACAGGGTTTTATGTATCTACACAAAAATCTGGGAACCGCAAATAAGAGGAAACATAACAGTTGTCTTTCGGAGACTGGCTTAATTTGTTCAGGATGATTATCTCCAGTTACATTTATTTTCTTGTACATAATACAATTTTAATCCTCTTTAGTTCTGAAAATTCTATTATATGCGTGTGTGTGCGTGTGTGTGTGTGTGTGTGTGTGTGTGCACGCACGCGCGTGCATGCGCACATAACATTTTCTTTACCCATTTCTTTATGCTCTTATGTCTAGGTTGGTGCGTAGTACTGCAGGACGCACTGGCGTGCAGTGGTCTCTGTGGAATGCTGCCTCGTTCTCTGCAATGGGATAGCTGGGTTCTCTGTACCCAGGATGGTATAGCTGGGACGTACAGTAGATCCAGCTGTAGTTTTTGGAGAAGCCTCCGCATTGCTCTCCAGCACCGGCTCCCTCTCCTTTTGTACACGGCCTTGTCAGCCTTTGTTGTTTGTTTACTTAATGGCTGCCATTCTGACTGGAGCAAGGTGGTAACTTAGTGTAGTTTTAATTTGCACCTCTTTGGTGGCTAGTAAGGTTGGACATGTTTCTGTATGTTTATTTGCCACTCATAAATCATCTTTTCAGAATTGCCTGTTCGTTTTATTAGCCCATTTATCAGTCGGGCTGTTTTATTTCTTTCAACTTGTTACCTTTTACATTTTTAAGTAGTTGTATTTTTTATTTAAAGTGTGTGTGTGTGTGTGTGTGTGTGTGTGTGTGTGTGTGTGTGTGTTTGGGTACTGCAAGAGTCTGTTTTCTCCTTTCACCATGCGGCTCTTGGAGGCTGAACATAGGTCGTCAGGTTTGGGACAGGCTGCTTATGTTTGCCCAGTTGGAAACTGAGAAGGATTGTCCTAGAGTATTCAAAAGTTTGAAGGACAAGGAAAGAATGGCTAGGGAGATTAGCATCTTCTTCTGTGTTGTTAGCTCTCTGCTGTGCTGTGACAACATGCCAGAGGTAAAGCAACTGAAAGGAGAAGAGGTTCATCTTCATTCATAGGTTTCAGAGATTTCAATCCTTGGATGCTAAGAACCTATTATATTGAGTGCAAGCTAAAGCTGACTGCTGTGGAGGGAACGGTGATAGGGCCAAGCTGTTTGCATCACAGTGGCTGGGAAGCAGAGAAAGGAGGGGCCGGTTCCATGGATCCATTCAGCATGTCCCCAGTGACCTCATTTACTTCCTCAAGGCCTCACCTATTAAAAGTTGCACCACCTTTGTGGGACATTTAAGATTCAATTTATGACACCCCACATCTGCCTGTAATTTCTACCTAGTTGTGTAGCAAGGAACTGTATGTATGTCCTGGCTGCCCAGAACCAAACTAACCACACAGATACTGTATTAATTAAATCACTGCTTGGCCTATTAGCTCTAACTTAACTTCTTACTGGCTAACTCTTACATCTTAATTTAACCCATTTTTTATTAATCTGTATATTCCCACAAGGTTGTGGCCTACCAGCAAAGTTTTAGCACATCTATCTCTGGCAGTGGATCCATGGCATCCCCTGACTCTGCCTTTCTTTCTCCCAGCATTCAGTCCAGTCCTCCCCGCCTACTTAACTTCTGCCTTATCAACAGGCCAAGGCAGTTTCTTTATTCATTAATGGTAATCACAGCACACAGAGGGGACTCCCACATCATAGTTGTATCTCCTCTACGGCATCCAGTGGTCAGTTGTGAATTAAGTTGACCTCCCTCAATCTGAGTCGCTTGTATTTTCATATCATTGCAGTGTAATATCCCTCCAGGAAGGCACTCAAATGATGCTCAGATAAATGCTCACAAAATGAGCACTCACATAGCTGGCACCCAGATCAAGAAACAAGACATGAGCACATCCAAGAAGTCAGCCCTGAGGTCATCACTCCCTTTATTTCATTTCTTAATCTGTTTATCTCCTTGGACAGAGGACTTAGCTCCATTCTACTTCCTGGTGCCCCTTTTCTCCTCAAATTGTACATTTTGTGTTTTTCCTTGCTTAGTTTGCTCCTTTTCATTATGTATCTTCTTTAGTGTTAATACATACAACAGAGTCTATACTAGGCTGTTTTGAGATTTCCTCTGTCAAAGGAATTAATCCAAATCTTTTTACTTTAGTCTCAGGCAGACTTTTCAGACAAGGGCAAAAAGCAGCCACATTCTTCACCAAAATATCACAAAGATGACATACTAAAATTATTCTCTTCTGAAACCTCTTGAGCCAGGCCCCCACAATTCAAATCTTCCACGTTCCTATTAGTATGGCCCATTAAACAGTGCTTAAAGCATGTCATTGCTTTCCTAACCCAAAGTACCACAATTCAAATTCCTCTAAACAAAAACGTGGTCAGGCCTATCACAACAAGTCTCTGGTATCATCTTTTATCTTAGTTAGGATTTCTATTGCTGTGAAGAGACCCATGATCATGGCAACTCTTATAAAGAAAAAATATTTAATTGGGATGGCTTGCTCAGAGTTTCAGAGATTTAGTCCGTTATCATCATGATGGGATATGGTAGCATGCAGGCAGACATGGCGCTGGAGAAGGAGCTGAGAGTTCTATGTCTTTTAATCTGCAGGCAACAGGAAGTAAACTGTGTCACTGGGTGTAGCTTGGGCATAGGAAACTTCAAAGCCAACTCCCACAGTGACACACTTTCACCAACCAGGCCAGACCTACTCCAACAAAGTCACACCTACTAATAGTGATACTCCCTGTGGGGGCCATTTTCTTTCAAACAACTACCGTTATCATTTCTACCCTGACAAAGATAACCATAGCATTGTTTCTGATAACACATATTGATTTATTTTATTTTATTTTTGTTCTTTAAAGAAACAAGTATATACTGTCTTACATATTTGGGCATACCTGAGTGAATGTCTCTATACTTTGTGCTGGAGGAGACTTCTCTGTGTGTTTCTATTGCTCTGTTTTGGCAGGGTCATGCTATGTAGCCTGTTCTGGTCTACAGTTTACACTTCTCCTGCCTCCCAAGTATGGACTGTGGGTGTGCCCCACTGTGACTAGCCTGAAATCTCTGCTCAATTACTCAGGGGTAATGTTTCTCAAATGCCTTAAGAGCACACATCGAACAATAAAGAAAGCATTTAGCAGGGATGATGGTTGAAGAAAAAGTTTAAATGGGAAAAGAGATGCCAGTGGTGCTAATTCTAAGTGAATTAGTGTTAATGAGAAGAAAATAACAATGACAACAACACCCTCTCCAAACAAACAAAAAACAAAACAACAAAGACAAAAACAGAACAAGAAAAACTTAAGAGTCTAGCAAGCACAAGGCTGAAATGAAATGTTATTCTGAGATGGGCTGCTCACCAGTTGTGGTAGCAAACACCTTTGCCACCAACCATCTCACCAGCCCCCAAATGGACTTTTTAAAGCAACAAAATAAAAGAAAATAAAAACAAAGGCGAGAAAGAATGGGGATAAAGAGTTTTAAACCAAAGGCCCTAGTCTTAAATGCCAGGAGAGCTGGGCATCCTCTTGTCCCCTTACTGACCTGACAGAAGTCCAAACGATGGCCTTAGCCCACCACATTTCACCAGCCCAGAGGGCTCACTTCTATCAGTTGGTGGGGACAGAGGCCTCAGGGAGAGGTCAAGCTCCCATCATCCTGTTTTAGTCTCTGAAGACACAGATCACCCAGTGAGCTGGCAGAGAAATCAGGGCTTTAACTCCTCCCCACCAACATGTCGATGGCACATGGTGGATATTTGCTAAATTCTCAAGGAATGATAGTGACAGAAGAGTTCACAGCATAGAGTTCACATCAAACCTTACTTCCTAGGAAAGGTGTGTGTGTGCGTGTGTGTGTGTGTGTGTGTGTGTGTGTGTGTGTGTGTGTCTGTCTGTCTATCTGTCTGTCTGTATTTAAGGCTCATATGTGTGAATGCTTGCAGAGACCAGAAGAGGGTACCAGATCCGATCCTCTGGAGGTAGAATTATAGGCTGAGGGGTGTGGCTGCCACTAACTGAGACTGGAGCCTCTGGAAGAACAGGAAGTGCTCTTATCTGTTGGATAGCCCTCTTTCCAACCCTGACACCAATTTTTATTTGATTATAGAAATGGCAAATCTACATTTGTACTAAATGCGCCTAGCACTACGGTAGGTTTTGTCCCACAGCTGTCTTCCTTTCTAGATCTTCTCAAGAACCCCATGAGAGCCATGGAGCAGAGTTCAACATTCCACATGTCTGCATGCTCACATCTCAGAGATCAGGATGTCTCATAGCCCAGTTGATGCTTTCCCTGTGTCTTAATGGCCAGTGCTCTTTCCTCTGCCTTCCTGAAGTGATAGTGGTTCCAGTATTCTCGGTGTGTTTGATATGCTGTTGCTGTGACCATCTGTGCTTGCCAGATGAGAACAGGGAGACTTCCAGAAGCCAAACAAACTGGACAGCACCCTGTGATATACAAACCCCTAAATGTGTTCTTCCGGTCCAGGTGTTGGAAATTGCGTGATCTTCACTGGGGAGGCTGAACCCCTAAATGTGAGAGATGAGCTTGTCCTCTCTAGGAGACAGGGGTCCCAAAGCCCCATGTGTTCCTTGTTCACTGCACCATGCTGTTTCTGACCCAAGACCTTATTTTGGTTTTTATCCTGTTTTTGAAGTGCTTCGGTATTGTTCTTTCTTCTTCCCTCTTCTCTTAGTAGCCACTGGTTTCACTAACAGACAAGGAGACAGATGAGGAATATCAGGTTCCCACATTATCTTCTGTTCTGCGCCTTTCCAGTTCTTTGACTACATCTGGAGAGGTGTGGTGGCCTCTGAGGTTGGTGAACGGGGAGATCACCAGAAGCATGCGTCTCTGGCCTCGCCAGGCAAGGACAAACAGTATGATCTCCTGGTGGGAACAGTTTGGCCCTGGTGTGCTTTAATTTAAGCTTAGAGGAGAGCTGCCCAGTTATGGGGTAACAGTCCTGGAGACTGTGCTTTAGAGGCCTGGGGAGCCTTAGTGCTAAGCGGTAATGGCTCACAGCTGGAGAAGCCTGATGGGCTTGCCCTGAAGGTTGTAGTTTCTGGTTTCAATCAAAGCATCTTATCCTTCTATCATAGGTGTTTAGAAATCCAGCAATGAACTTGTATGGCGGAAATGGACATGAAGAGCTCAAAGGTCCAACCTTCCTTCCAGGAAAGGAAGACCCAGAGAAGTGAATTTGCTTGCCAAGTTCACATAGGAAATTGTGGCTTCGGCTAAAATCCAGGTCCCCAATTCAAAGTCATCCAAAGGCTTTCCTTGGAAAGTGTTCTGGGAAATGTGCCGTGATGTTAGGTGTAATTCTTCTATGCAAAACAGGCGGTCTGTCTGTCCTGCTCATTAATTCTCTAACCCCATGCTTCCAGCTTTGCTCTTAGCAAAGCATGCGCCTCCTGCCAGATTCCTGATCTGAGATGAGCTTTAAATCACCATCTTTCTCCACTCACAGCCCCTGGTGGGTCCTGAAGAATAAAGTCCAATCTCTGTGGCACCGAATCTGCAAATGATCTAAGTGCCGCCTTTCCTCCAGGCTTCATTCAATTTTCTGAGCATCCTTATGGATCCTGACCGACTTGGCATTCCTTTTCAGGCTTCAAGGGTTTTTCTCATGCTGGTCCAGCCTCTGAAACAGGCTTCCCAAAAGGCCCACTTGTTCTTTAAGGCCCTATCAGGGTAGTTCACTATAAATAGATCTCAGGAGAAAAGGCTTCTGTACTTGGGGAATTAGGTAGGGAATAGAGAATTGTGGAGTGGTCTACTGTCGGGCATTCAGTGGACTGTATGGGAAATCTGTTTTGTTTGGGGACAGCCTGGTAGCAGATGGTAAATAAGCGGTGAGTATCCAGAAATGTAATTAGATAGCAGATATCAGAGCTCTAGGTACCGGATAGGATTCTATGGTCCCAGGAGACCCAGAAGCAAATGATATAGAAGTGGTCTAATCTGTAGGAAGCTTGTTTTTTTGGTGAATAAGATGTGTTAAGTGTAGATGGTTTGATTGCATTCTCATCAGAAGCCCATGGCTATTAATTTTCTAAAAACTGAGCCTTAGAAAGGCTCTCAAATTTCTCAGGGCTAAAGTCAGACAATGACCAGTACCAGAGAAGCCATTATTAAATGCGAAAGAATCATGGGAAAACAAGAGTTTCCCCTACTCATGGCTACTTACTGTACATTACACATTAGGCAGGATTCTAAGTGCTTTATGGGCTGGGTAGGTTTAAATGTCACACTAACTAAACAGTAGGAAGTCACCTTATCTTTCAGATGCAATGGCTGTTAGACAGGATGAGCAGTGTGCCTGAATCACATCTTGGCTTAGAAAAGCCTTCCGAGCAAGCTCTTCCAGTTGAATAATCTGTTCTCTCTGGTGGGGCAGAATGCCCTCGGTGACCATTTGTCTAAATACCATTGAGAGCCTCTTGTTTCCTGCTCTGGGGGGATGGGAGGAAGTGAATGCTGGCAGTAGAATCAGAGAGATACTAAATAAGTCTTTAACCCACAAACCCCAGACTTAACTAGCTCAGGTTCAAAATCCTGTCCTGCCTGCACTCCAAGGCCATTAGCACTGGTGGGAAAGCCTGCTTCACTGCAGGAGTTGTCTCCTGAAGGTTTGTGATGCTAGTGGGTTCGCCACACAGAAGGCTATGTCCTCATATGTCAGTCTGTCCTCATGCACTGGTCATGGCTCCTCTTTCCTGGCATGGTGGCACTGGTGTTTTTTTAAATAGGAACCTGAGTGGAGGACAAAGAGGTCTTCTCTCATCTTCCTTTTGAATGAAAGAATTTGCCAAAAATCACAGGCTCAACTTGCCCCGGATCTGTTGTCCAAGTTCTTTATGTTTGTGACTCCATCTGTCCCTTGCACCCATATGCTTGCTCATCATAGCACTGGGTCTCTGCTTCATTGCAACTCTAGGCCATGCGTTTATGCTTTTTTATTTTTAACTTGTCAAACTTGGTCAGATTCTGTTCTGTTGCCATTTCAAGCTGGCACATCTGAGCCACATCTTTCTCAGTTTGTGTTACTCAGTCTTCAAACTTACCACCATAGAAAACCATCTTCTCAAAAGGGTAAGGACAATGGAAGACTTCCCCACTATTTTGTGCTTGGCATCAATGAGAATTTTCTATCGCATCTCAAAGCTTATGGCTTAGATATGCTCAAGGCTTGGTTTGTGAACCCCGAGGTGAAGATCAGTGACTTACGGGTGTTGTCATTTTAAAGTGAATGCCCTTTTCTGGCTCATGGGCTTCAAGAGCTGGTGGCACTGCTTTGGGGAAACGGTGGATCCTTTTGGAGGTGGGCCCTAAATGAAGAAATGACCAGAGGGGCGGCAATCTTTGCATGTGCTGTATTTTTTTCTAGCATAAGTATTCTTGCATTTGATTATTTATGACTGATTTCCTCTTTCAAGTCAGGTCTCAATTCAAATGTCAGCTCATCGAGGAGACTCTTGACTATACTATATAATATGGGACAATACTCCCCTCTGATTTCTATGTCTTATTTTTCCTCAGTTATTTTTATCACCTACAATTATTTCTGTTGTTGTCCCTAGTTGATGTTTTTTGCTTCTGTGTTGTAACCTGTTTTCCTACCTCCACAAAATGTAAACTTGTGACATCAAAGACCTTTTTTTTATTCACAGCACATGTACATAGTAGAGAGTGAATAAGTAATTTGAATGCTTTTTTTGTTTGTGTGTTTGTTTGTTTTTTAACTCCATGACCTGGGACATGGTCTTCATCTTGGAGAATTCTTATTATCACATCTTCTCAGGGGAGAGGGCATTGAGGAGGTGTAAGGAGCTGGGTGCATCAGATAGGATCCCAGAATCTAGATCTTTGTGAAAAGACTTGAATATTTATCCACCAGCACCAAGTGAAGAGTTTTGGTGTCTCTTACCATCTAAGAAACTTCTTAGATAAATCTTAGGCTATTAAAGGAGTGGGCTAGAGGGTCTGCTGTTCTCCTGACATCTATATTAAGACTATCGATGGGATGGAGGCATAGAGTAATGGCACCGAAGCTTTAGGACTTCTCTTTGGACAGTGCCTCTCAAGGCTCTGAGAAGATATCGAGAGATGTCCTAACATGGTCCTATAAATATCTCCTGGGTTAAAAATTAAGGCTTTCACTTCAATGAATTCATGCCACTCCCTCTTCTCTCTCCCTTCTAGCATGGCACACTTCCCTTTGTATTGGCTGATGCAGAGGTTGGAGACATCCCTAGGTTTTCACTGAGGAGTTCATTTGCACAGGATCTAAACACACCCTTACTTGCTAATGTGGTATGTTATTTCTAAGGCTTGAATTTTATGAAATACATCATAAAATTCAATCCTATGGCCCAGATGGTTTAGAGAATGCTTCACATGTTCTACTTACTTGGAACTGGGGTGTGTGTGTTGGGGGAGAGGGTAAGCCTTAGAAACATAATGATTGCTTTCCATCTTGGCCAAGTCCCTTAGGTGCAGTTGGATAGCATCATAAAAGACTCAGATGATTATGGTTAGTGTCAATGGATTGAATCATCGCCCTTCACAGCTGATGAGTCTATGGGATTGGGACTGTTCCTAAACCCAAGGAACTACAAACTTAGGCGCCTAGGGAACTGGCTACAGCCACCTGCTTTCTTGGAAACTAAAGTGGTAAAAACACTTAGCAATTGTATTTCCTTGGTACTAATTCCACTGACTCTAAATACGACACTGAGTCAAAAATATGTTCCCAAATGATGTCAGAGTTGGAAGAAAATGCCTCCTGAGTGTAGCTCATAGTAAATTGTTAGCTCTTGATTCTTGTCTCTCATGTCTTTCCCACAGTCATATCCTCTTTGAGTCATGCCTCAGAATCTACATAGTCACCGTGAACGTACTGAACTTCTCACTAAGTGAGGGCTTAGCTATGGCTCTGCTTCTCGAAGGCTGTGTGAGCATCCATGTGCCAATCTCTGGCAGCTTTTCTGTCTCCAGTTGTTTGGCAGCTCCAAACAGTGGCAGTAAACTTGCAGCGAGCGGCATCCTCTAGTGTTACAGTCCCGGTGAAGGTCTGAGGTGTCAAGGTCCTTATCTTTTCAAGTGTTACAGTTTGCACACAGTCCTCAGGTCTGCATACATGATACTGCATGGGAGACCAGAAGTGGCACTGCAGAGTGTCCTGTCTCCCAGCTGACTCACTGAGTGAGCTCCAACAGACAGCTATATGGCCAACTATATAACGCAAGAAAGGATGTTTGAACCAATCCCAGCTGTTTGCCTGGTTGAATCCCAGCCTTGATTCTAGGCACCCATCCAGTCATTGAGGCTTGGGGACTAATCATAGCTTTGCCTCAGTACCAGCCACTGAAGTCCCTCAGTTAAACCTTAGAGGTAGCGGAAATAGCTAAAAGGTCATCCAGAGTTCATAGAGGTCTGCAGTAGCAAAATGTTTGGTATAAATGGTTTGAAATCGCCCTAGCTGAAGCTGAGCTTTCAGGAGCCAGGGCAACCAGATGCAGTCTTTGCACTGTTGTTTTGAGGCATCTATGGAGTGCTCAAGACAGCTGGTGCTGCTGAGCCAAGGGCAGTCCCACCGGCTCTTAGACCCAGAGTCTGTTCGCTCGAGACTGCTAGGGCATCGCGGGAATCTAACAGCTGCTGATTAGGGGATAAGAGTTGCTCTCTACCCAGTATCTTCACTGATTTACAGAAAAATGAAGATCAGTTCTGATACATGTCAACTTAAAGAACTTGTCAGTGACAGTAACAGTGATCCTTAACAGTGTTCGGCACCAGCAAGAGGTGGTTCGCCCTCAACCGTCTTGGTACCATCTCTTACTCTCAGTTCACTGGCAATTTTAACAGAGCAGCAGGGCTCAAACTGTCATATTTCATTTTGAGTTGTCTGCATCAACATAATTAAGGGATGCCCACAGAGTGGGGAGAACACGGTTTGTGGCAGTGGACTGCTTTTAGGAGAGATTTGACTTAGTGGATCAGTAGAGAAGGCCTACCCCACTCCACCAATCTGAGTGGGCGCCATCCAACTGCTAAGAGATCCAGCAGAATGAAAAAGGCAGGGGCAGGGTGACTATAGTCCCTGCTTTCTCGAGCAGACATGCATCTTTTGCCTTTGAGATGTACAGTCTGTTCCCAGGCCTCGGGTTACGTCATCAGAATTCCTGGTTTTCAGGTCTTTGAACATACGGAGAACTGTGCCACTGATTTTCCTCGTTTGCCACATTGTACACAGTTCACAGAAAACATATGAGTGAGTTCTCAGATCAACCTCTGTCTTACACATCTGCCTGTATATCTGTTTCTCTTTCTCCGATGAACCTTGAATAATGCACTAATAACTAAAGAGCTCCTGGAGGAAAACTGTGCTGAACAGCTCTGGGCAGTAAGCACAGTAGGTTTTATATATAATACCCCAGACTTTTGTAACCTGGCAGGCACCAGTGGTACAGTCAGGGCTACTATTGATGCATCTCCCAGTTCTTTGATGAGTATATCAGTCTCCGTGATTCCTGCCTTCAGGGATATGGTCGTCCTTGATGTGCTATTTTGCCAGGACAGAGACTTCCTTTTGGCAATTCTTTTTTTTAATTGTTTTTATTGAGCTACATATTTTTCTCTCCTCCCTTTCATTCCTCTCCTATCCCCTTCTATCCTCTCCCATGGTCCCCATGCTCCCAATTTACTCAGGAGATCTTGTTTTTATTCTACTTCCTATGTAGATTAGATCCATGTAATGTATGTTTATCTCTCTTAGGGTTCTTATTGTTATCTAGGTTCTTTGGGATTGTGATTTGTAGGCTATTTTTTTTTTGCTTTATGTCTAAAAGCCACTTATGAGTAAGTACATATTTTATTTGCCGTTCTGGGTCTGGGTTGTCTTACTCAACACGATATTTTCTAGATCCATCCATTTACCTGCAAATTTCAAGATGTCACTACTTTTTTCTGCTGTATAGTACTCCATTGTGTAAATGTACCACATTTTCCTTATCCATTCTTCGGTCGAGGGGCATTTAGGTTGTTTCCAGGTTCTGGCTATGAGAAACAATGCTGCTATGAACATAGTTGAGAACATGTCCTTGTGGTATGATTGTGAGCATCCTTTGAGCATATACCCATGTTGACAGAAGTTTCTGTCCCACCTGGTCCCACAGCTATTCAGTCCCAAAGAAATAGACAGAGGTCTACATCAATTATAAACTAGTTGGCCTATTAGCTCAGGCTTCTTATTAATTAATTCTTATATCTTACATTAACCCATAATTCTTGTCTGTGTTGGCTACGTGGTTTGGTATCTTTTATAAGTGAGGCATTCTCACCTTGTTTCCTCTGTGTCTGGGTGATGACTGCAGATAGCCTTTCTTCTTCCCCAAATTCTCCTGTTCTGGTCACCCTGCCTGTATCTCCTGCCTGGCTACTGGCCAATCACCATTTTATTAAACCAGTACAAAGACAAACCTTTACAGGGTACAAGACCATTGTTCCACAGCATACCCAAAAATGGTATTGCTGAGTCTTGAGGTAGGTTGTTTCCTAATTTTCTGAGAAATTGCCATATTGAAATCCAAAGCAGCTATACCAGTTTGTACTTCCACCAGCAAAGGAGGAGTGTTCCCTTTATCCCATATCTTCTCCAGAATAAGCTGTCATCAGTGTTTTTGATCTTGGCCATTCTTACAGATGTAAGATGGAATCTCAGAATTGTTTTGATTTGCATTTCTCTGATGCATAAGGATACTGAACATTTCTTTAAGTGTCTTTCAGCCACTTTAGATTTCTTTGTTAAGAGTTCTCTGTTTAGGTCTGTACTCCATTTTTTATTGAATTATTTGTTCTTTTGATGACCAATTTCTTGAGTTCTTTGTATATTTTGGAGATCATCCCTCTGTCTGATGTGGGGTAGGTGAAGATCTTTTCCAATTCTGTGGGCTGTTGTTTTGTCTTGTTGACTGTGTCCTTTGCTTTACAGAAGATTTTCAGTTTCAGGAGGTCCCATTTATTAATTGTTTCTCTCAGTGTCTGTGCCACTGGGGTTATATTTAGGAAGTGGTTTCCTGTGCCAATGTGTTCAAGTGTAATTCCCACTTTCTCTTCTATGAGCTTATGTGATTGGCTTTATGTTGAGGTCTTTGATCCATTCAGACTTGAGTTTTGAACATGGTGATAGATATGGATCTATTTTCATTCTTCTACATGGTGATATCCAGTTATGCCAGCACCATTTGTTAAATATGCTTTCTTTTTTCCATTTGATATTTTTTGCTTCTTTGTCAAAAATCAGGTGTTCAAAGGTGTGTGGATTAATATCTGGGTCTTTGATTTGATTTCATTAGTCCTCCTGTTTGATTTTATGCCAATACCAGACTGTTTTCAGTACTGTAGCTCTGCAGTAGAGTTTGAAGTCAGGGATTGTGATGCCTCTAGAAGTTCCTTTATTGTACAGGATTGTTCTAGCTGTTCTGGCTTTTTGCTTTTCCATATGAAGTTGAGTATTGTTTTTTTTTTTGAGGTCTGTGAAGAATTTTGCTGGGATTTTGATGGATATTGCATTCAATCTGAAGATTGCTTTTGGTAAGATTTTCATTTTTACTATGTTAATTCTACCTACCCAAGAGCATGGAAGATCTTCCCATTTTCTGGTCTCTTCTTCAATTTCTTTCTTCAGAGATTAAAGTTCTTATCATACAGGTCTTCCACTTGTTTGGTTAGAGTTACTCCAGAATATTTTATGTTATTTGTGGCTATTGTGAAGGGTGATGTTTCTCTGATTTCTTTCTTAGCCTGTTTCTGTGTGAAGAATGGCTACTGATTTTTTTTTTTTAGTTAATCTTGTATCCTGTTACATTACTGAAGGTGTTTATGATTTGTTGAAGTTCCTTAGTAGAATTTTTGGGGTCATTTATGTAAACTATCATATCATCAGCAAATAGTGAGAGTTTGACTTCTTTTCTGATTTGTATCCCCTTGATCTCCTTTTGTTGTTGTATTGCTCTAGCTAGAACTTCAAGTACTATATTAAATAGATATGGAGTGTACAACCTTGTCTTGTTCCTGATTTCAGTGGAATTGTTTTGAGTTTCTCTCCATTTAGTTTGATGTTGGCTATTTGCTTGCTGTATATTGCCTTAATTATGTTTAGGTATGTTCCTTGTATCCCTGCTCTCTCCAAGACCTTTATCTGCAGTAAGGAGGCCGCTTGTTCATTTTCTAGCCACCCAGACTCCTGAAATAATCACACAGAAATATATTATTTAAATCACTGCTTGGTCCATTAGCACTATCTTCTTATTGGCTAACTCTTACATCTTAATTTAACCTATCTCCATTAATCTGTGCATCACCATGAGGTTGTGGCCTACCAGCAAAGTTTCAGTGCATCTGTCTCCAGTGGCTCCATGGCTTCTCCTTGACTCTGCCTTCCTTCCCCCAACATTCAGTATAGTTTTCCCCACCTAGCTAAGTTCTGCCTTGTTATAGGTCCAAATCAGTTTCTTTATTAATCAATGGTAATCACAGGATACAGAGGGGAATACCATATCATTTATCATGAAAGGGTGTTGTATTTTGTTGAAGACTTTTTCAGCATCTAATGAGATGATCATGTGTGATTTTTTTAGTTTGTTTATATGGAAGATTACGTTGACAGATTTTTGTATGTTGAACCATCCCTGCATCTCTGGGATAAAACCTATTTGGTCATGGTGAATGATTTTTCTGATGTGTTCTTGCATTCAGTTTGCCTTTTGGCAATTCTTAATCAGCTCCTTTAATGGGTTAGAAAGCCAGTGTGTGGATTCCTCAAAGTTCTTAAGAATATGTTTTCAGAACTATAGGCAAAAATTATAGGATGGATATAAAGTTTTTACTACATTTTACAATGAAACAAAGTTGAATTAAAATTCCTTTTATCCACCTGATCCTTTAATCTTTCACTCTGTTTGTCAAATTGCAATAGGTTTTTGGGGCCTGGGATTTTGTGTTTAATTAAGACCAGTGCCTATTAATTCCTCAGGGATATATTTACCAAGTTAAGAAGGCACAGGTACTTTTGGGGAAGGTAGTAAAAACATTCACAGTGCACGCCTATAATGTTTTTATGTGAGTTATGGCTCCATCTTTAAGGGGATTTGGCTCGCTCTCCATTCAAAGGACTTTGGGTTTGTTCAGATATGGAAATTGCCTTAAGGGCTGCAGTAACACTAGCGACGCATCATCATGCCTAAGACCTAAAGCTATGCACACTCTTGTTATGGCTTGACTCCAAAATGGTCCCCTAAGGCTCCTGTGTTAACAGTTCAGTTGCCAGATGATGGGCTTTTGTGAAGTGATTGGATCCTGAGGGCTCTGACCCAATAAGCATTAATCCCTCACTGGACTCAATATAAGGATATTTTTAGGAGGTGGCAGAAGTGGAGGTGGTACCTAAATGGAAGGAGTAACTACCAAGCATATGCCTTCAGGAGATAAACCTTGGCTCTGGCCCCTTATTAACTCTGATTCATGGCTTCTATGATGTGATCAGGATTATCTGGGCATGGTCTTTTGCCATGACATTCTTTCTCGTCACGAGCCCAGAAATTTGGAACCAGCGACCATGGATTGGGTCAAGGCGAGTCGGTGTAGACCCTTCTTCAGAGTTGTTTCTCTCAGGTGTCTTGTCAGGAAGACAAAATCTGACTAACACAGTCCTTGAGGAGATGTCAGTTATTTAGGGTCTAGGGTAGCCCAAAGTCGAGACCTTTTAGTACTGGCAGCTGTATGAAGTCTCCATTTAGTGAAACGAGTGGCCCTGTCTTTCCTGGAACTTCTTCCCTCAGAAAAATGCCACTGGGACACTTTTCAATGGCACGGGCAGTCTGTTCTTCAGCATAGCTCTTAAGATCTTGCTAAGAGAGAATGTGCCCCATCATTGTAATCATCAGTAAGGGGTTACTGGACTACACGTGATAAATCCATTTAGAGTTCCGATCCCTCAAGACATTAGTTTCTTTCCTCACGGTTACCTGGGGATTTCTGGAATTTTAACTTCCTCCGTTTATGTTGTTGCTATGTTCATATTTCCATCAACAACTCCCATGTGTTGAAGTTTGACCGCGAGTCCAGCATCACCGGAAGGCCCCTCTACTGATAACTTCTCACAGATGGGTTATGCTCTCGTTGGTTGGAGCACTGTTGAGTACTTTCTCCCTGCTTCTTAAGTCCTCATCCCTTGGGCATGACTTTGCACTTATCTTCCCCTGTCCTCTGGAGAGCCCATGGCTTTGATTCTATGCTTGAAGATAAGAGAGAATAGTCACCTGGTTTCTTTTTGCCAGGCGTCTTCTTCAGGGAAGGGAGCACGGATTCTTCCAGCAATTGAGGATAGAGTCCTAAGCCAAAAAAGGGCTTCTACCTCTGCTACTGTGGGCTGGCCTGTCAAGATTCATTGGCAGCCTTCCTTTTCAAATCAGTACACATCTCGGGGAGTCCTGTGCCCATCCTTACCTCTTACCATGAAAGTCTCTTGCTACTGCCAACCCCCCCTCCTCCAGAGGATCACTTACAAAACCAGTCCTTTCAAAATTCAATGTCAAATGGGAGCATTGGTATGGTTGAGTCTGTTCCTTGTTCTTTTCCAGAAATTCCAGGGATGAGAAGAGGAAGGACATTAGTTTTAGCTTCTGTGCAGGGCAAAATGCTGAGTTTTACCAATGACCTACACTGTGGAAAATTAGCCATGACTAGGAAGAGTGGTTAAATGTCTAGCAGGAAAAAAAAAAAAGAATAGGAAGGGACCGTGGTGATCGTTTTCATTCATCTAATAATCTTTTATCGAGTGCTTGCTTTTGGGGTAAATATAGTTGATACAGCAGTTTAACCCTAATCAATTTATAGAACACTGCTATCTGTGAAATGAAATGGTGTTCGTTTATTTACACATCTGCTGGCTAGAGTTTCATCACAGGAGAAGCGACAGAGGACTTCTGTCAGCAGGAGGAGGGCTCGGGGCAAATCAGGAAAAGGAGATGATTTTGGCTGAATCTCCCGGAATGGAGGAGAATTTACCGTGGGGAAGGAAAGGGGAAAAGGGCATTCCAAGCTGAAGCTGGAGTGTGACTGAAAGCATGGGAGCATGAAGGTGCAAGCCTGTGTTATCTACTCCCACAACCAGGACGAAACGAAAGAAAATGTCATCGTCCTGAACTGTTGGGCCCTGTTGTTTGTTTTCATTGTCTTGAATATGGGGACTACGGTGCATCAGAAAAAGTAGTGTGTGTGTGTGTGTGTGTGTGTGTGTGTGTTAGAAAGGAGGAAAAAAAAACAAAGCTTCTATTGTTTCCAAATATTTCAAAGGCAGCATCTACAAAGCTATGAAGCATTTTTATTCTGGTTTAAACGACTGGGCTGTAAATCTTCAAGTAATTGAGATACTTTCTGAAAAACTAGATGCCCATGTATACAAACTTCCAATCAGCATGGCTTACAGATTCCATTTAAAAGCACAGACATAAAAAAAAAAAACTCACCTTTCTCTAATCAGCAGCCATTATTAGTTAATTCGAGAGAATGTGTATGTTCGGTGTGGAATGCCATTTCTCATTTTCTACTGGTTTGACACTGTTGCTCACTGTCACTTACCCATGTGTCCAGTACTGACTCATACGCAATTGTAATTGGGATATTCTTTGTCCCTGTTTTACATATGGGGAAGCTGAGGCACAGATATTAAGTATGTGTTCAAGATTGTGTGGCCAACGTCAAAGTTATATGATTGTGTTTCTTGACCCTAGTGCTTGTCTTATTAACATTGCCACTCTTTCTTTGCTTCCTTTAATACTTCCTTTTGGCTTCTGAGTATGCAGCTGTAAGCCTTTGTCCAAGTTCTGGGCACATCAGACTGCGATTTTGTTTTTGATTATGTGTTTAATCATCATGCTTTCAAGATACCCATCAAGAATAAGACTCCTGTTTCATTTCCGCCCTCTGGGGCCACTGTGCTAATAAAACAGCTTATCTCCAGTGTTTCACAACATGAGAAGATTTCCTTCCCAGAATTACCTTACTGGGTCACAGGACATCTCTATTACACAAGGTTTCCCGGCCTCTGGATGTCAGCATAGCTTACCCTTAACTCTTAGAAAAGCAAGTATGCTCAATCTTAATTCTCTTCTAAATTTTAGCTTGAGTAGCTAAGCTTTGATAGTCACTGGCGGGAAATTAGTAGGTGTCTTAGAGGGAAATACCTTAATAATTTGTTTTTATCATTACCACAAGCCTATGAGACACGTATCATTATTATTGCAGTTTTTGTAGATTGGAAATCCTTGACTCAGACTTGCCAATTTCACCCAGTTAGAATTCTGGAATTCGAACCAAAGCTGGTCAGCTTCCACCTTCTAGTGTCTCTTAATGACATGATACTTGAGTAATTGAAGTGACGGTCCCTCTTTAAGCCAATTTCCTCTGGCTAGAGCCTAAACGCTGTGGCATGAAATCTAGCTTATGGATCACTCTTGGCACCGAAAATAATGGAGTTAAAATATTATAATGCATTCCACAGAGGAGGGACAAGTGTTATTTTGGGCAGTTTTTAGTTCAGTTCTGTGGACATGCATGTATCCACTTGTTCTGGAGAAAATCTGACCTGGCTTGCCTTGTGAAATGCTTGTAATCATAGAAGGCAGTGAAGAGTCATGCAAGGGAGACAATGAGGTGGCTAAGCAAGTAAAGGTACCTGCTGCCAAGCCGATTACCTAACCTGAAGCCCTGAGACCCACAAGGTAGAGAAAATCAATTTTCCCAAGTTATCTTCTGTCCTCCACATGAGCAGAATGGCATATTTGCATGCATGCACACACATTCATACACCCCTAAATAAATTATATATAGAGATTATATAATATATATATATATAAAATTATTACATAAATAGTAATACATGTAATATATATGTGTGAGAGAAAGAGAGAGAGAGAGAAAGAATATTGTAAGAACCTGCTGATATAGGCGTACTAGGTAGGCTGAGGCACAAGAATCACAAATTTCAGGTTAATCTACGCTTCAAAGAGTTCTGGGCCAGCTTGGGAAATTTAGGGAGCCCTCTACCCCAAAATAAAAAAGTTAAAAGGCAAAGGTGCGGGAGAGGGCAAGGAATGTAGCTTAGTGATAGAGCGCTTGCCTAGCAACCCCCAGTACTATAAAAAGAAATAATCAAGAACAGAAATCACCTAATTGTCTTCATTTTCAGGGTTCTGGTCCAGACACAGATAATGTTTCAGAGGTTCAAGCTCATGTTCCCTGTGCCTTTGCATCCCTGCTCCTCTTCTAGTGTGCTGTCTCTCAGCAGGGGTGCCAGGACCTACGGAGGTTATGAACACCCCCATCAACAGTCCCTTTCTTAAGTACCTAATTGGTTTCTGCAGCTCTATCAAGTTATTTGTGAGATAAATCTTGAAACTGCTGCACTCTACTCTTCCTCGTTGTTGGAAGCAAGGACGTCTTTAATCTAAACCCATCATCCATCAACACACCTGCAATCCCTCCTTGGTCTTTCTTTCTCTGATCTGCCTTTTGCCGTGTAAACATGCTTATCCCTCCAATATTCCCCCTGCTGGAGAGCTGACCCATCCTCCTCATCATCTCATAGGTACTGAGATAATAGGGAACATGCCTCTCCTAACACTGGTCTGTGTTAGAGCAGAGGTTTCTGTGGGTGAGCATGCATGAACTTTGCAAGAGGCATTTAGGGCGATGCTCTGGGTTGTAAGAAGGAAACAGTCCTATCTTTAGTTGGTTGGTAGAGAGATGCGTGTATCTAGTTTGTACAGGTTTGCACACGTCGGGAATGTAGACTCTCCTATTTTGCTTACAAGGAGAGGCATGCAGCGAACTGTTTGACCAGAGGTCCTCGTGGGCCTTAGCATTAATCCAGCTCCAGTTTTACTCTCCAGAGTCCTGGCTCTATACCTGCTGCCTTTTCCCTCCAGGATTTTCTGCTCCAGCTTTATGAGGCCAGCGTGCTTACTGTGTATGCAGATTTTTCCTCACTCTCTAAATATTTCTGTGGCGCATTGTAAGCTTCAGGCTAAGATGAGCATTCGACAGCGGTGGGAGCTGTGAGTGGTCAGTCTCAGGTGGTGTGTCTGTGAATGCAGCCCAAAGCCTATTATACCAACTTCTCCTGGCTTTGAGAATACTGCTACCTAGAGTGATGGATTGGATTATCGAGCAACTGCAAAATTCCTGCCAAAACTTCTCCCATCTTTATAAAGCATGTTTCAAAGAAATTTTAAGACACTAGTACATGCAGTAGATTAAAAGTGCTATTTCTGGCTAGTAGTGGTTGTCAGGCCTAAGTGTATGCTTCCAATATTAGCTCTCAGGACAGGAGGGTTTGCCGTGAAAAGCTAGCCCCTGTTTAACAAAAATAAACAAATAAAATGGGCTTTAATTAAAGGGTGTATTTAAAAAGAGAAGCAGTGAGTTTTCTTTATAACTTCTTACATTCAGATTTTGTGCTCACATAGTGATTTTAGCGTGTATTTTATTCACACAGATAACATTAAATATCATCTACAAAGAACTTTTACATCCATCCTCTGGATTGTGAAGAGAGTTATGAACGCTTTTGAAAGCTTCTCCTGACTGCAGTTCTTTCGTGGGAATCTTTTCTGTTAAGGATTTTTGAGTGGTATCTACAGGGACACAGAAAACATTTTATTCCATTGGATGACTTTCTATTCTATTTTTATTTTTGTAACTTGTTGCTTTTTGCATGTTTTTCTGACTATTTTAGAATATTTTTCCCCTGGACATCATATTTAAAAACGTATATATACACTATACAAAAATAATATGTAGTGTCTGTCCGTTGAATGATTAGCTAAATAATATCTTTTAAAATATTACTTATTGTAAGTAAATGTTTCTTCAATTTTAACCTCCAGTGGACTCTTGCATATTAATGATCTTACTCTTTTAGTAATAACAATATCTTACATTTCGGTTTCTAGACAACTGTAATATTTATGAGAATTTACTCTTTGTATTTCTTTTTCTTGTCTTATTGTGTAGGCGAAAATGATTAGTGAGTGAGAGCCATTCATTGTCTTGTCCTTTTGTGCTAACCAACGTATTGGCCATTGTCTGCACAAGTGTGCGCCAGTGCAGGGCGGGGTTCCCAGCCTTCCTGATGCTGGGGCCCTTTACTACAGTTCCTCATGCTGTGGTGACCCCAACCATAAAATTATTGTCATCACTATTTCACTATAATTTTACTACTGTTGCAAATTGTAATGTAAATATTCCCATGTTTTCCAATGGTCTTAGGCGACCACTGTGAAAGGGTCATTTGACCACCAAAGGAGTTGCAACCCACAGGTTGAGAACCATTGGTGTGGGTGTTTATGGATTCTCCATCTAAGTTTAGAAGTTTCTCTGTTTTCCTAATTGTATTAAAACTTCCAATTACTTTTTTTTACTTTATTGAACATTAAAAATCTATTTAGAGTAATATATTTTTCCTTATTACTAAAAAGGTCAATTATACTAGTAGTTTTTAAAATACCAACCCAAATTTATACTTCTGGTATAAAAGAGAGTTCATTAAATTGTATTTCATGCTTTAGCATTGCTGTGACCAGCTTGAAAATATTGTTTAGAATATTTGAACCTGTGTGGTATTTGCAGCATAGTGGTGGGCATAGCTGCCTTCCAGAATATTTTAATGTTTGTTTGATAACAATAGTCCATAATTTTTATTTCCATATTTTTATATCTGAATTTGATATTAGCAAATTCATAAAACAAGCTAGCTAACAGGGCATATCCTTTTTTCTGTTCTCTTTAAAATATTTTCTTTGAATTTTATTCATTTTTATTATATATACATGTGTGCATTGCCTGCAAGTATGTCTGTGTATCAGTTACATTCCCATAGAGACCAGGAAAGGGCACCAGATATCCTGGAACTGCAGAGGTTGTTAACTGTCATGTGAGTGCTGGGAATCAAACCTGGGTCCTCTGGTACCTTGGTCCTGTGGAAGAACACCCACTTCTCTTAACTGCTGAGCCATCTCTCCAGTCCCTTTTCCTGGTCTCTTAAAGAGTCTAAAGAATATTAGAATTATTTCATTGATCCTTAAGGGTTTGTTAGGAACTCACTTTCAGATCACCTATTTGAGCTTGAAGTTTCTGTGGAAAAATTTAAAACTAATGAACTAATGGTTCAGTTTCTGTGCTGATCAAGGTTGAGTTTAGCATTTTCTTTCTTTCTTTCTTTCTTTCTTTCTTTCTTTCTTTCTTTCTTTCTTTCTTTCTTTCTTTCCTTTCCCTTCCCCTTCCTTCCTTCCTTCCTTCCTTCCTTCCTTCCTTCCTTCCTTCCTTCCTTCCTTCCTTCCTTCCTTCCTTCCTTCTGATTTAGAGAAAATGGATGACTATGCAGGAAATAGAACAAAAACCCAACAAACGTTCATTTCTGAGATTACATGATCCAGTCACAGGAGGGACACCATGGGTAGATTCAAACCCAACTGAAACCTTGGGATTCTCAGAATCTTCTAGACCATAAACTGCCACCATGAAGGTCCAAGTGAGGTCAAGACAGTGAGCATGTGTTGCAGAATCACGACTTACTTGCATGCTCTGCATAATATCTAACATCCAAAGATGACGCAGAAGAACCTCTGTGCATTGACTGTCCAGATGACGCAAGGACACTTGGATTAGGATATAAAAAAAGAGGGAGAAATCTATGGTATCTGTGGGTATACAAACTCTTAAATGTGTTTGCTTAATGCAACATTTCTTTCCTTTCTATTTCCATTCTCCCTTGAGAATGTTTAATTCAATTACCTGACAATCAGTTAAATGGTAGAATTAAGTCAACATGGTCCTTGTCCATCCTTAAAACGCCTTCTCCTTCTCATGTCAGCTCCAGGCCAGAAGCCCTTTTCGTCTTCATTATCTGATTAAATTCCACTTAATTAAGACTTGGCTTAAACCACTGTCTTTTGGGACAGCTTTGGGATGCTCCCCATGTATCGTTAAAATCATCCTGATCAGTAAGAATGCAAAACCTTCACACAGTAACAGTTAGTCTGGGTTTTTGAGTCCTTCTCCCTACGTGACCATGAACTCCCCGAGAAAGGGTCACATCCTAATCACTTTGGTGTATCCTGCAGCTAGAGCTGTGTTTACACGTAGCAATTGTTCTGCAGTAATGTTTAATAAAAAAGCAAATTGTGTTTATGGTCATTGTCTATTTCCTTGGTTCTTTCAGAACTTCTCCTGTCAGTAATCAGAGACCCTTGTCGGAGATGAAATGGCGTGTAAAATCTTAGCAGAGTCTCTGTCTTCTGTTCTCTAGAGCTCTCATCAAGTTCTAATGGGAAGCTGATGGGTGAGGAGAGGTGGGGACCGGGGCTGGGACTTGGCTTTTACATCCCTCCTGTTTTCATTGCTGAGCAGGGTCTTGCTTGTTCTTGTCTGGTCTGATGCTGTTGGATTTGATCCCTGCTGGCCTCCTGTAACAGGCCTGTGGTGTAATCTTACACCTAATTAGACAATCATGCAGCAAGCCCTGGCCCCTGCTATGTGACAGATGATTTATTTTTCTTTGCTGTGCTCGGGAAAGTAGAGACTGCAAAGTCGCTTCAGAGGTCAAGCTGCTTCTTCCCTTGCCTCCAGTCAAGTCCCTACCCCCTCACCCCCCCGCCTTCTGTGGCCCCTGGGTGGGGATGTACTCCTGCAGATCTGAAATGAATGCAGGGTGGTCTTTGGTGTGGCACTCACTTGTAAACGGGGTTATCCCTATGCCTTTGGTTGTGCCTGCCTGTCATTGGTTCGAAGGCATTGCTCCAGCACTTGGAGTCCTCAGCTTCAGAAGTGACCACTTCAGCATCCTGTGGCTGCATTTCTAATATTGCCCTTCAATGCATGCACTCATGGCAATGAATAAAAAAACCATGTCGCTCTTCAAACGTATACCTTCAGTTTCCAGTTCCACCCCTTAAGCTTATGGTACTGTCTAGAACATTTATTCTGGGCTCCCCTTTCCTCCCTCGTCTCTTTTATCAGAGACTTGGCTCCCTATTACTCTAAAAACTTGCTTATGTCTCTTCCTGGAAGTCTTCTATGAATCTCCCAGCCTGGAATAACACATGTACCATGCTATTGCTAACTGGGATTGACAGGTCATATCTTCCTACCAGACTCTTGGAAATTAAAGTAAAACCACTGTTAAAGTGCCTTGCAAGTTCTTGGCACGCAGGTCCAGGCAAATATGCATGTTAAGGAGATTAGTCAAACAGGAGTTTCAGGGAGCCCAGTATTGCATAAGACACAAGAATGGAGCTGGGCAGGGGTTTCAGAGCACCATGAGGTATTGGGCAGAAAGAGGGGCATGAAGTTCTGAGATCAGCTTGGGTGTGATTTGAAAGATGGCCAAATGGACTTAGAGGAAAGATGACCGGAACAGTCGTGGTCAGTGGCATTCAAATGTCATCTGTCACTCAAACCACTAAGCCCCCCTTCACTTTCACTTGCCATTTTTTTTTTGTCTTGTCTTTGTCTAGTTCCAGTAGATCTACTGTCCACTCTCAGTCAGAGAGCCCTGCCTGGGTATCAGAGCACGGGACAGAGCTGAAGGCTATAAGATTGGGCGGCATCTGGAGCGCTAGGAATCACATTTGATGAAAAGCTGAGACACACAGTGTGTTTCAGTAAAACAGAGGGGCAGAAGGTAGAGGCCACAAATGGATGAAGAGGATGGTGAAGAGCTGTGGCTCTTTAGAACATGAGTCCCACCATGAGGGTACCCTGACCAGAGAGAAGGGAATGGAATAAGCCGGCCACACTGAGGTTTAGGTCATTTCTGGGATCTTTTTTGGACTTATTCTCAGGGTAACATGCTGTATTTAATGCACAAGGTCTTGGTGATAAGTTTTATGTGAATCAATTCATTTAAATTTTTACTTCCTTCAAGGTGTGTCTTACTATAAGTTCTATTTTACAGATGATAAAGCTGAAATTTAGGCAAAACCAGCTACTTCTTCCAAATCTCATGGCAACTGTGGTGAAACCCAAAGTGAGCACCTGTAGCTCTCTCTCCATGTGTTCAGCTCAGGCTGGGACGCATGACCCTTCCCTCATTTACACAGGGATCTCAACGTACTTTGTCTCAAGCCTGTTTGATGATTTTCTTTCATTCAAGTGACTGCTTAAAAGAATCCCATAGTTTCCCATGTTCCCCTTGTCTTACTATAGCCAGGTCCTGCTGGATGCTTGAGGTGCTTGTTGGCTGCTCTTGGCAAGTCCAGCCAAAAAGTATTATTAAATCTGTGACGGCTTCCTTCTGGAGGGAAGAAACATGAGGAACGAGACCTAGATTCCATGAGCAACAACACTTTCCTCCCCACACACTCCTTTAATAAATGCTAAACTTGAAAGGGCAAGGCTCTCGGACAGCTTGAGATTTAGAACTTCCGACTCTAGAAAGATGAAACCAGCGTTTGCACAGATGGTTCCATACAGCCCATGGGAAGATGGGGTGATGGGAGCTACAGCTCACGGGGAGTCAGGATGTGTGGCCTTAGTTCCAGTGACATTATCTCTAGCAATCAGCTTTTAGTTTTAGTTCATGTTCACTAATTTCAAAACCCATGGTTGCCCAGAGGTAGCCTGAGTCCTGTAGAGCTGTTCTCCTACAGTAGAAACTTGACCAAGAGCCTCCATTTCTCTGGGCTGCAGATTTTTTTTCCCTCTGCAAATGAAGGTGACTTTACCCATGTCACCGATGTCACCTTTGTCAAAGGACAGCTTGAGAGGGGAAGACGAATGCAAGGTCTCCTTCCATGAGAGCTCTTCAGTGTAGAATGCTATGATCATACATTCTGCTAGGCTCTGCTTCCTACTAAGGATGTAGCTTAATCATAAGAGATAGCCCAAGCCTTCATTTATTCAGAAATACCCAGTGTCATCTACTCTACGTCATTCAACATTATTTCTGAAGAACCTAACCTTGTGACTCAGATCAAGGCAGTGGCTTTCTTTCTGGTTGAAGTCTGACTGGAGAAGCACTTCTCTGTTCCAGATGAATACACAACAATGATATGTCCTGATGGACTTAGATGTACGCAGGATCTGTATTGAAGTGTCTTTATCTTCAGAGGTGGGTAGTAGGAAATGCCTTGTAGTCAGGCCAATAAATGAGCTTCATTTTGTCCTTATCCAAACCACCTTCTAATGTCCTTCAGAGTGCACGTCAGTCTGCAGGTAGGGTTTGTAAAGAGGACAACATGAGGTTGCTAGAATGAAGTCCGATTCAATACAACTGGTGTCCTTGTAGAGACAGAAGGGGACAGGGGTGCCCAGGGGGAGAGCAGGTAAGTTCAGAAAAGAGGATGCCCATCTGCCAGGCAGAGAGAGGTCTCAGGAGAAACAATCGAGTAGCACCTTTATCTCAGGCTGCAAGACCCAGAGCCGAGAAAGTCAATTTCTGGCATCTAGAAGTAGGCCCCTCCTACCCCAGTCTTTGCTATGTTATTACGGCAGCCTAAGTAGGACATAATTTTTCCTTGAATTAATGAATGAGCTAATGACTAAAATGATTCCTATCTCAGTCCCTGCTCCATGGCGGCAGTTAGCCAGGCTAAGCACATGGGATGACTTGAGCGGTCAGGCAAAGGAAGTACCATCAGGAAGGCACAGGGAGTGGAAATACCAAAATACGTCCAGCACAATCAGCTCTGACAAAATGGTTGGGAAGCAAGAGGTGAGTTCAAGGGATGTCAAGCAGGGGTTCAGCTGGGCCACAGAACCCCAGAGAAGCAGTGACTAGGTACCTCCAGGCCCTTCCAAATCACCGCCAGAAGCACCTACCCAGTACATGTGTATACTGTGTTGTAACATACACATGAATTCACCAAGGACTCCTGTTGTAACTACCATGGGGCAGCACAGGAATTGTTGAATTTGATCTTCACAGCGCACTCTTGAGGTCCTATTATGGCCCCCATCTTACACGAGGAAATGGAGACTCAAAGAGGTGAATCCATTTCCTTGAAGGATAAAAGGCCAAGTGGTATCCCAGCAGGACTGATTGTGTACTTTGTTTAGGGTACAAAGTGTAGAGCATGGAGTTCACAGCATAGCTGCCAGAGTTCTTCAGGAGGAGCCCAGGGCTGGCCCGAGTGCTTCTTGCTGGGAAGTCTATGGGTTCAGAGTTTGGCCTGAAGGTTGTGAAGCACAAAAGCATTCTGTCGCTTCCACTGGCTCTGCGTCTGGATTACATGAGAGCCACCTGTGAGTAGCAGGGACTGGATGCGAATTCTGCCTAGGGGAATGCAAGGGAAGACACCAGAGCAGAATGGGCAGCAACGTTCCTGGAATATTCACGACAGTCTGGGACAGGGGACTACCATTAGGACGCACTCCCTCAAATCTTAACTTCCGACATGGAAGGTCTCTGGAAAGACTCTCCATTCCGGCCTCACTTTACTTTCTGAGAGGAGACAGGTGTTTCTAGTGCCTTCATGGGAACTCTCTCAGTCACACTCATCAGTCAGCCCTTCGGGAAAGGCTGTGAATTTAATCCGGGCCAAAGTGTTGACTCCCCCGGCCCCATATGCAGTGATTTAAAGCTAGGACTTCTAGCTTTGCTTATTTTGAAGGGTCTCACTGTGTAGTGTAGATTAGCTTTGAACTCACAATCCTCCTGCCTCAGGCTCCTGTGTGCTAGCCTTGTGGCCTGTGCCATCTTGCTTGACTTCAAGCTACCTTTTACCAGCCCCCAAATTGATCACTTTTAATCTATATCTGTGTGGCTCCCATATATGTGCTGCTTGGCTCTGAGTCTGTATGAAGAACGGTACATCCTTTGGTGATCCTTTGAAGCCTCAGCACACTGATTCATCCATGAAGTGGTACCTGATGTCAGTGCTGGGTGTTAGAGCAAAGGGTAGCTAGAAGAGACGGTGGTCTAGCCAATTCTTTCGTTTGCACATACACCCAGTTGAAGGCATTTGGAAGACTATACTCACCTACAGACGTATTTTCCCTGTTAACTACTTGGTCTCTTTGTATTGAGAACATTGGTAAGAATTACATGGCATATTGATCGTTTTGGCAAGCATGGGTGTCTATGAGTGGTAGGGTGTATTTGTTATCTGTTGGTATAATAAAGATACATTACAAACAACCACAGAACCTTAATGTACACAGCAGGATGATATATACTGTCGGGAGCCATCTAGGATCATCTGGGAGTCTGTGTTGGGCTTGTCTGTGCTCACCCACATGTCTGTGTGTTGGCTGGCTGGCAGCTGGCATGCCATGGCTTCAGCATAGGTTGCTGGGTGACTCTGCTTCATTCTGTGTGTCTCTCATTCTTTGGAGCATAATCTTGGGACAATGTGTAGTTATACAAGAGGTAGCACGTGGGACCTCTCATGGTCCAGGCTCAGCTTTGGTTGATTATTATGTAACTGTCCTGGCAGGAACAAAGATATCTTAAGAGATACTTGGAACTCTATCTTTCACCATAAGACAGAGATAATGGAGCCCTCGCCCCCTCCCCTTAAGAAACTGGAATTTCTCCAGGAGTCTCATACTTGAAGAAGAAGTCTGGGACCTTGGTAACCGTCAGAAAAGGAATTTGCCTAAGGAAGGAGATTTGGCACAGTTGTGACAGCTTGTCAGACCACCTTGTGCGAAAGGCTGGGACTGAGACAATGATGACGGGCAGGACCACATCTTGACCAGGCCAGTTCAGTTATTTATTCATGTTTTGACCTCTGTTTAAACCCAGATCTCATGCAGGGCCCTGAAGATGGACTTGCAGGAGTTGGAGCAGGTGGGTCATTAGGTCTCTCTGTTCCTTTCCCCAACGTGACCTCATTGAATAAGTTTCTTTTCTCTCCTTTTCACTTGTCTGCTTGGCCTCTGGAGGCCAGGTAGCTGAACCTGACCTGCTAGGGCTTTCAGCCCCTGGCCCTAATGGTATTGGTTTTTCTTCCCTGGCACTTCCAGGGCAGAAACCCCAAAGGTCAAAATGTATGGAAACCCAGGGCTTTCTCAGAGCAATCATCTACTCAGACAGGTACCTGAATAGAAGGTGTCTAGCAACTGGCCCCATCCCCACCCCTGACCAGGCTGCTGTCAGTCACAGTGAGTAGTTGGGCCCGCTGTTGTGTTTGGCTGTTGTGTATTCTGATGGGGCAGCGCCTGGGCGGCTTGTCAAACTTCATGCATGTCATCCCTGTCCACATTCATTCCACTCGCTGAATTCTACAGATTTTTAATTCTTGGAGATTTCTAACAACTCTCCCTCTGCCTAGAGGCTCCAGGCTCTCTTTCCTAGTTCTATGGTGACTGGTGATACTTCCTATGACCAGAGACACCTTTCCCAAGTACTCTGCCTCTGTACTGCCTTCTGTACTGGTACTTTGATTTCTATACTATGTTGCTTACCCACGTCTTTAGCCTTGCCTCTGAACTAATTGCATCCCATTGTGTCAAAGAAGTTTGGGGCCTGGTATGATAGCTCAACAGGTAAAGACACTTATTTTCAAGACTGATAACTTGTGTTCCATCCTTGGAACCCATTTAGTGAAAGGAGAAAATTGACTCAATCATGGTGTCCTTTAATGTCTACCTGCACACCCAGGCATGCACACACACACGAACAAACAATGTAGCTTTTAAAAGAATTGTTGAAAAGTTTTAGCCTAAAGTTTACCATATTAACTATCTATAGGGCAGAGTTAGAACCAGTCAACCCACTTCATCCACCTACCTTTCTTTCCTCCTCCATCTCGTTCTCCTCCCTCTTAGGCCCTGAAGATGGACTTGCAGGGGTTGGAGAGGTTCTTGTTTCCTCCGTCCCTCTCACTGATAGGACCCCCAGGGCAGTTGAGATTCTGTGTACTTGGTGTATAAGTCTAGACCAGTGATTCCCAACCTTCCTGATGCTGCGACCCTTTACTACAGCTCCTCAGGTTGTGGTGACCCCAACCCTAACATTATTTTTATTGATGACTTCATAACTTTAATGCTGCTGCTGTTATGAATTGTAATGTAAATATCTGATATGGGGTATCTGATATGCAACCCTTTGAGATCGTGACCCATAGGTTGAGAACCACTGATCTACAGCAGACCACAGAATATTCTTGTCCTGTCCTGTTCTCCTTCCTTCCTGTTCTTCCTCAGATGCCTCAGAAACAGACCTGGACCCAAAGGGTTCACCAAGGGGGCTGAGCGAAGTAGTTGAGAGCTGTTTCTTTGATGTTTTTATTTCAGGAAGCTACTTGAACAGAGGGTAATTATTGTCATTAATAGCAATGATCTCCTCATAATCTGGTTACATGTCCTATTTCATTTTAACATCAGAGCAGCTGCCTTTAAACAAGTCTGGGCCAGGCACTGGGGGTAGGGTTTCCTCAAACTTATTCTTTGGTTAAATTTCTCCACTGCTGGAGCCTGTCTGAAAGGGAAGCCAAGGATGATTGATGGTCAGGATGGGTTGCTTCTCCTACCACGAGTCTTTAGAATACAGAACTTTCTGGTGCGTTTCCGTTGTAACTCCCCTGTGCCAGTGCAAGAGAGCAGATAGGCTTTCAGAGCTCACCGTCTCTAATTTAACTGCCAGAGCCAGCCAGAGCCAGCCAGAGCACTCCAGACACAAGACCACAGCTCCAAGGGAGGGCTTTCTTCTCCCCTTCTTCAGGACCATTGACAGTTTGGGAGACCAAGAGCCATGTCAGTGCCTTGCAGCCTCTCAGATCTCTTTCCCCACCCAAAGCTTGCTTTACAGGAGGAAATGAGGTCTCTTCAGATGGTTTCACTTTAAATCAAAACACAAGGTTCAATGCCCTGGGCATTTGCTAAACATTTACTGTGTCTGTAGCCCCTGGCTGGCTATCTCACATTTGCGTGTGCACTGTAGGCTTTTCTTGGTCTGGGGTTTTCTTTTCCAGCAGTCAGACCCAGGCCCAGTCCCTTCTCGGCCACCCACGAGGCTCCACTAACGCCGAAGGAAGGCTCTATCTTTTCACACCTCTGAATTTTCAATCCTTGCCTGTAAGATTTGGAGAAAATATCTACCTTGAGTGGTTGACGTGAGGACCTGGTGAGGCAACCAAGGACACACAGGTAGCAACTGACAGCTGCGACTGGCCTTGTCCTGGCGGCTTAGTTGGAGAATTTCAGCATCTCCACCTCTCATTCACTGCACCTGGGCTGAAAATTTAATTTCAACAATCCAGAGGGGTGGGAATAACTACCTTTTACAAACCGTGTATTTCAACTAAGGCACATCCTGAATCACAAAGGCTCCAAGGTCACCTGCTGGGCAAATGGCTCAGCTCACGTGGTGGGAGGGAAAAAGATACCTCTGGCAACTTCCCTATAGCGAACCTACCTAACAGCTGTTTCCAATATACTGGTGATTTAGGAAAACAGTCAAAAATAATACCTTGGAAATCTAGGTCTCACAGCTATGAAAAGACATGCAGGAGGGGAGAGGTTGTCTTTAATCGGGTCATTTCATTTGATCCATGGGGGGGTTTATTTTATTTTATTTTGAAAATGAAATAAACCCTACGAAAAATTATTGTTCGGCACACATTTTTTTATACACACTATTTTGCTTAGAAATGGCTTGGTTTCACAGCCCTAGCAAACATCAAATATATAAGACAACAAATAGAAACAATGCTGGCTGCCTTACACACGCTCTTTTGCAACTAAAAGTCTTCTCGGGAACTATTATTGCCTGGCCTTTCCAAGCCTTGTGAGGTGGTTTGGGCAGGATGTGGAGAACACCTTTCTTTTTCCCTCTCAACCTTGTTAAAAGCCAACTTAATATGTTTATTTTCCCCCGAGTCTGTTTCCTCACTATGAGACTTTGTAGAATAATGGATATAATCAAAGCTTTGGAATCAAACCTGAAAATTCCATAGATTCCCAGGGTTGTAAAAATGACAATTAATTACTCCCATCTATATGTGGGACAAGTTGAAAATTAGACACACAAGACTCACATGGAAGAAACAAGAATTCTGGCTTCATTGCTAGTAGCAATGCCTTGGATGGACCTGAGATCCAGTTGACATCCTATCAATTTACAGGATTTTGGATACTTATCTGGGGGTGGGGGGTGGTAGGAATCTGAAGAATGGGCAAATGCTTACACAGTGAAATACAGGCAAAGACTTTGTTCATCAGTCATCTGGCTTAATGGCAAAGGCCAGCGGTCAAAGTTCTCAACTCCATTTAGTTTGGAAATAAGGACTGATGAAAGCCAGACTCTCATTGCTCAGCCGTGAAATGAATTATTCTTTCTCTGTCATGAGGTATTGAATATCGTGTAGAGATGATGGGACATGCGTTACCTCAAAGGTAGGCAGTCTCCTTAAAACACACATTGAGAGAACATAAGAAGACATAATGTTGGGCATTGCTATGGTTTAAAAGTTAGAAAGTTAAGACTTAGATAACATTTAAGTGTGTATGCCAATAGCTCAGGTTGGAAGTTTGGTCCCCAGTGTGGCAGTATGAGAGATGGCAGACTCTTTAAGAGATGGGGACTCACTCAAAATAATGTTTTCAAGCTCTATCCATTGTGTGAATGTACCACATTTTCCTTATCCATTCTTTGGTTGAGGGGCATTAAGGTTGTTTCCAGGTTCTGGCTATGACAAACAAAGCTGCTATAAACATAGTTAAGCACATGTCCTTGTGGCACAATTAAGCATCCTTTGTATATATACCCAAAAGTGGTATTACTGGGTCTTGAGGAAGGTTGTTTCCTAATTTTCTGAGAAATTGCTATACTGATAACCCAGACACAGAAAGACAATTATCACATGTGCTCACTCATAGGTGGTTTTTAAACATAAAGCAAAGAAAACCAGCCTACAAACCACAATCCCAGAGAACTTAGACAGCAAGAGAGACTTACATAGATCTAATCTACATGGGAAGTAGAAAAAGACAAGATCTCCTGAGTAAATTGGGAGCATGGGGACCTTGGGGTAGGGCTGAAGGGGGGAAGGGAGAGGCAGAGAGGGGAGCAGAGAAAAATATAGAGCTCAATAAAAATCCATAATAAAAAGAGAGAGATGGGGACTTAGTGGGGGAATAACAAGATTACCTGATTGCTTAGAAGAGATGAACACAGTCACCTTGGGACCCCAGTTAGTTATTACACCAAGAAAGTGAGCTATTACAAAGACAACAAGTGTGAGACCCCAATCTCTCTGGCGTCTTGTCTCATGGTTGACCTACTACCTTTTGCTAAATGTGGGCAGTTAGCGTTAGGCTATGATTGAATAATAAGATTTTGGTGAACTTGTATTGGGAAGATACATGTATCTTATCGGTAAAGAATATCTATTCAAAGAGTGGCAAAGGGTGAGGCACATGGTGACGATGTCTTCTCTGGGTATATCAGCATCCTGGTACATGAGGCACTCCAATTCTTGTTCTAGGGTATCTATTTAGCCTGCATTATATAGGCATGATTGATTAAGTCATTGGCCACTGGTGAGTGAAATCAGTCTCTGTCTCCAAAGATTAGGGAGGATGGGGCTAAAAGTTGAATTCCAAGTCTCATATCTGTATCATCTACATCTATCTATATCTACATATCAATCATCTATGTATCTATCATCTGTCTATCTAAGATCCATAGTACCATGTTGGTGTACGAGGTCCTTCTGTATTTGTGTTGCTTTCATTGGTTGAATAAAGAAACTGCTTTGGCCTTTTGATAGAGCAGAACATAGATAGGTGGGGAAAAGAGAACTGAATGCTGGGAGAAAGAAGACAGGCAGCAAGAGCTGCCATGGAGTCACCAAAGTCAGACATGGTGAATCTTTCCCAGATCACGTGTAAGCCACGACCTCGTGGTGAACACAGATTATTAGAAATGGGTTGAATCAAGATGTGAGAGTTAGCCAATAAGAGGCTAGAGCTTATGGGCCAAGCAATAATTTAATTAATACAATTTCTGTGTGGTTATTTTGGGGGTTAAGCTAGCTGGGCACCAGGAAATGTGGCCCGCTCATCTTACTATACCATTTTGAAGTACTTAGCAAGGATTGTAGACTTCATTTTGAACATTAGCTGGGTTACATACATGGCAAACATTCATGAACATTAAATTATCATCTCCCAATTGACTTGTCAAATTTGAATATTTTACATCTTCAGAGTCTAATTTTGCATCAATTAGAATTTCATTTAATAAATTCCAAGAATAGAATTTATGTTTTGAAAGATTTTGCTTCTCACTCTGACAAATTGAAAATGAGGAAAACCCTACCACATGAAGCTTAATAAATATAAACATCCATGGAGTAGATAATCTTATAGCTGTCAACATGAGCCAATTAAATTGACAGCTTTTCAACTAAAAGTGAAGAGACTTCCTATCATTGTGGCTTCCTCTCTAGGAAATGTCATATGATGAGTCAAAAATTGCACAGAGCAGAACAAAGTTATACAGATGTATCAACATTAGTGGTCTGTGTCTGGAATGAAGAGTAGTTGGTGAACACAGAAAATAAGTATTTTTAAAATAAAAGTAGAGAAGAGTTGATGCTTACCACTTGGAAAACTCAGAAATCAGAAAATTAACTTAGAAATATGCAAAATATGTGAATTAAAATGATGAATATTTTGATAGAAATCTAAGGACCAGGTTAAGAATCTTTAAGATTCTTGCTAACATTTACTATTGACTTACTTATTTGACAAATATTCCATGAATACTTGCTTTGAACCCAAGACACCTACAGTTCTGTGCTTATCACTCTTATGGAGTATTGGTCCTGTGACTCAAAATGATGATTAGCACGTTGATACTGCGCATGGCAAATGTCCACTAAATGTTAGCTGTGCTGGACTCTACCACATATTTTATTCTGTTTGATAACTTTAGTTATTCTTCAGAGTGCCTCATGACATTGGTTCTGTTATAATCAAAATATAAGAGCCAGAACAGTTCTACTGTTGCCAAAGCCACGTCATCCCTTATGAGGTGACAGAAATTAGAGTAGTCCTCAGGTTCGCTGAGGTTCCACGAATTTAGCTCTCGCTTCTTCTACGACAGGATTTCATGTTTTCATTTCTTCCTTTCCCTTTCTAAAGTGGAGAACTTTAAAACATAGAATTCCTTTTCTCTGTACAAGTTAATTTCAAAATTAACAGATAAAATAATGATGGCCAGATTTGGTTCGGCGAGTTAGAAAATGCCAGGTTCTCTGGTGTTCCTGTTGGCAAGGCATCAGAGTGCTGGTCCTGACGTAGTTATCCCTGGGATGCCAAAGCTAGCCACCCAAAGGCAGCTGCAGCTGAAACTTTCAAGAACCAAATGATGACAGGAGGTTGAAAGAGGAGCTAGGGGTACGGTGTTTGGAGAAGCCGCTCCTGAAGTACTTGGTTGAAGGCGAGAAAACCCTTCTTTGGAGGTTGAGCCAGGATTTTGGTTTTCTGCCTTCAAAAATGTGGTGGATTTTTTGTAAATATCTGGGCAGGAGACAAAACTAACCCACCTGCATGGTTTTTCAAAACAGATCTCCACGCAAACTCCAGAATGGGGTCAGGGGGGGTCACTTGAGAGTTCACCCGCTATGGCCTTGGCCTCTGGGGCAGCCGCGGGCCTTGGCTGCACTTAGCTTAAAAAATACCAGCAAAGGTTTCTTCTCTCACGTAGACTTGTGTTTGGTTTGCTGTAAGGCAAGATGAGAAATGGCTGGGGTTGGGGGTGGGAGGCAGGAAGGGAGGTGGGTGGGCATAATTTCATTCTGCCATTCTCTTTGAACTGCGAGCCACTGGCTTTATGCATTCCTCCCCTCGGGGTGATGGAAATAAAATTACCTGCCTGGAGAATTTCAGAGTGAAAAATCAACCCTCAGCCTGAATGCCAAGACACAAACATTCAATGGGAAATAAAGAGGGGGCTCTGGGGCAAGGAGCTTTGATGGAGTAAGTGAAATCTGCATTTGAGAGCTGAGAAATGTATGTCCCAGTTCTGAGTAGGGCCAAGCCTGATCCCAGAGTCTTGCTATATTCACACTCAAGACAAGAGTAGGAGAGACTTGAAATTATTTCGTACTTTGCCCTTGGGAATTAGAGGACTCCTGGCAAAGCTAGGAAGGGCTCTCTGTGGAGAAAGTGCAAGCTGAGGGACACACCTGGCAGAGGAACAAGAAGAGCCTGGCTTCCTGTTAACCTGGGTGAAGGGCGGGTCTGAGCAGGGACTGCGGAGTGGAGGATATTATGTCACAGGCAGGCAGGTGCCAACCCTCCTGGGCACAGGGAGATGCTGGGTCCTGCCTTTGATTACTGGTCTTCTCCAGAAGGGGGGCTGCTGAGATGTCAGGCTCCTTAAAATTTGAAAAAGCCATCGCCTTGATCTGTCTTTTCCAGTCCCCTCCACGGCATCATAAAAGTAACATGAAGGGAGCCACACGTGTAATCTTGAGCGCATTTCCTCTCCACCCTCTCCTCTCCCCTTCCCTCTTCTCCAGCGCCACCCCTTCTCCAAACCACAAGACACTCTGATTTTTCTCTTAGTCTGCAGCCTTTGCTGACGGTCTGGCGGTGTAAGCCATCACAGCGTGTTCAGTGAAGCTCCCGTCCTGCCAAGGTGACTGAGGGGCCATGGGGTTGTGGCAGAGGGTGGGCTGGAGCTCTCCAGATCCTGGGTCCTCTTTTGAAACTATTTGTTAAAGATATTCCCTCTGTTCTAGGCCAACACGGTTAGGAAATTCAATAGAAATGAATTACTAAAGAAATAGAGTAAAGCGGTGAAAAGTCAGACGGCAACTCCCCACCGTTTACTGGTAAACTCAACAGCCGTAAACATCCCGTCTGCTTGGTTACAGCTTCTCAAAGCTGATTCTCCATTCTGTGAACTGGCTCTGGCTTGTGCGCCTTATTCTGAACAGCATGGGCCTAGGGTTCCTCCTTTCTCCCAACCAAACACCCTAGAGAGGCAGCTCCGTGGAGCATAGGGCCCCTGTGGAGCGGGATAGGCCTGGGGTCAAACGCTGGTGGTGCCCTATGCTGCTGGTGGGTGCCTCTACCGGAATGTATCAATGGGCATAGCCTTCCATTTTGAAGCGGGAAGGACACTGAACTTCCAGGTTTGCTTGGAGAAGCAATTGTGAGAGCATATCATAAAACATAGTTTAAGGCTAGCAAGATGGTTCAGCAGGGAAGGATGCTTGCCGCCAAGGCTGATGACCTAAGTTTGGTCTCTGGAACCCACGTGATGGGAGGAGAAAACTGACTCCTACGTTGTCCTCTCAACTACAGACAGGTGCTGTCACGCAACATAAAGTCAATAAACATACCCAATAAAATGAACTTATTTATTCAGAACCTAAAATGAGTGACCGTGACCTGGGTGCATGGATTCAAGTTGCTCTGAATGACATGTTCCGTCCTGAAAGTGTGTACGTAAGCTTCATATATTTACAGAACAAAAGGAAGTCATAAATTAATACATTTGCCAAAAATCACTGGTGGGGACATGAAGTAAGAAGTCGCTTTAGTAGATTTCAGGTGCCCTGATGACATTCTGAGCTTTTGAGTTGACAGGAGCTGAAGGTGTGGCAAGGTGAGGACACATTACACGACTTTTACTGTTTGTTAAAAGGATGTTAGATCAGATACAGAGGGAGGTGATAAAAAAAATTTGGCTGTTGATGGGGCTAAAAAGAGCAGGGGATAATCTTGACTCTGATCTGCAGCATTCCAACTCCCTAGAACCACTAAACCGGCATCATTATGGTGGCGTCTTCTGAGAGCTTGCGTTCACGTGCATAAGGACACAGCAGCAGCTCCTCAAGGAGTCACCTCCCCCGACGTGGAGAAGGGAGCAGGCCTGGGCTTTTTCCTCGCTCTTGAATGTAGCATGTCCTCCGCAGTCTCATTTTTCCTTTTTGTCTCCCACCCTGTTGGCCAGTTACTTCTCATTACTTTCTCTCTGGTTCATCACCCCTGCCTGCTCTATCAGTTTGTCTTCCTGATAGCGTGGCCTTTGTCTCTCACTTTCATGAGGGCAGGAACAAATCCATTTTTTTTTTCTAATAAGGTACAAAGCAAGAGTAGGTTGTCAAAGTATTTGTATACACATACACACACACACACACACACACACACACACACACACACACACACACACACACACACACACACTTCCCTGTTCAAAATTTGAGCTTGTGATTGCATGGAAGAAGCAATATCTACCTGAGAACTGACCAGGTGCAGATCTCAGGAGTCATGGGCATCATGTTCTAGTTCCAAGATCCAGTGGGCAGAGAGAAGACCTGGGACCCCTTTCTGTGCAAATGGGACACGAATTTCCTGTCTTTCCCCAAATCTTTAGGTTCCTGTGGAGTGCAGGTGGATAGGATTGGCCAGAGAAAATCTCTAAAGCACACACAGAGTTCTTGGGGGCGGGGTAGAAGTACATGTACATAGGAAAGAGAGGGTTAGAGGACAGGCTAGCATGGCAGAAGGGAACGTAAGATGGAGGAAGACCATTTTGGGTCATGAACCATCAAATGTCAGAGCCATAAGGGTTTTTGGGGGTCTTGTAATTCAGATCTTTGGGAAACACCTTACTTTCATATTTCAGCACATAGACCAGGTAGTCTGGGCTCAAACCCATCTGCAGGTTTTCATAGCGGGGCAGCTTCTGGGCCAGTTTCTTTGCTCTCTCTGAACCATTTTTTTTTGAAATTGGAATAACTGTAGCAAATGTACATGTTAGGGTCATAAGGATGGACACACAAGGCCCATGTGAGGGCTGAGATTAGTGTCCGGCGCACTGATTGCTATTTGTTAAACAATTACTTTTCTCTGCCCTTGGGGAAAATCTAAGGACTTTCTTAAGGCTGTGGAGCTAAGTGGTGGGGAAGCCTGGAGCAGAGATGTGTGGTCTCACATTTCATTGGGTTCTTCTCTCTTTTGAACACGGACAATTTCAGGACTGAAAGATGTGCGCATCTAGTGCATTTGACATACAGCATCTTCCTTACTCCTGCCACCCATGGGAAATATTCCAAAGGCTCCTAGTGGGTACCTGAGCCCTAGCCCTGTGCTAGGTGACTTCTTATCCTTCATACCGGTGGTAAAGTTTAATTTATTAATTAATCATAGTAAGAGAATAACAGTGACTAATAATAAGACAGAACAATTGGAACAATGTTGTCATGAAAGTTACTTTTTTTTAATTTGTGAATTATTTTTTTTTGGAATTGCAGTTGGCCACAGGTAACTGAAACCGAGGGAATGAGTTAAGGGGACAGTGCAGATAAATCTCAGTGAAGTGATGGAGTGGCAGGCGCCAAATGACAAAGCCAGGTGGTGCTGGAGCCAGGGAGGTGGATGCTCTTCCAGACCCAGCTCTCCTCTGGGCCGTGTGGAGAAGCTGCTTGTGATGATAAAGGAAGATGGGCTGAGAAGACATGCTCAAGCAGTGCATCCAGACCCCCTTGGCGGCTCTCACCCATCTATGAGCATCAGGACTCAATTCTCCTTGTGGAAATAGAAACCAATTAAAAACAAACAAACAAAAGCAGTAACCTGGTTTTGGCAGAGCACGGATCCTTCGACTTTTGGAAGCTATTATAATTGGATGGGGATGCTTTCACAGAGGCTATCCTATCCAAGGCGACAGGAGTCCGGGAGTGAGCAGCCGAGAGGCTGAGGTCTTGAGTTAGCTGGATGCTTTTATCCATAAGCTTCGTGGAACTGCAAGGGTCTCCTCCTTTTCCTCTCTTCCTGTGTGCTCACTGCAGGGACTATACAAGCAGAGCTCTAGATGCTAGGGAGTGGTTGGCAAGGGCATGGGGGGAGTGCCTAGGGAAGGCATGGGAAGGGCATGGGGAGTCCCTGGGAAGGGCCTAGAGAGGGCATCACAAATTCAGTCCCTCCCCTCTATCTTTGAAAATAAAATGATAGGGGAACATAGATATCCAATTTGTTCAAGCACTGCCTATGATTGATTGCTTTTGCCTACAATAGCAGAATTGAGTTGCTGTGAAAAAGCCTAGTACGTATTACCCAGCACTTTCTATGAAATATTTGTGGATTCCCCTCCTAAATGAATTGTTTTCAAACACACAAAAGGCTGTTTGCTCAGGCTCATAAAATCTTTGAACATGAACATACATTTTATAGGATATTAGTTGTTGAGAAGCGAGCACCAATCACAGTACTTACCTCATAAGTATGATTGGGGAGATGAGTTATTGCAGGCAATGTACTTAGAACAGTGGCCGCAGCGAGTGCTCTAGGTGACATGGACTCCGCAGCCTTGTTTTAATGGGCCTGCAATATTTCCCTCAAAGCTCTTCCACACAGTGCTTCTTTCGGAAGGGGGCAATTAGGGAGCAGGCCAGAGGAGGGATTTGGAGGGACCCTGGAACTGAGAGGTTTCTTTGATGGAGTAGAAGACACTCGTGGGTTTCTTTCTGGTCCACTCATGTATACGCTTCTTCTTTTTAGAAGATGTCTTTAAGGTTCCGGGAAATGTAAGTTTCCATTTACCTTACAAGGAACACTCTGCGCTCCTCAGGAATCCAAAAGAAGACTGGGCAGGGAGCCCAAGCTTGAGTTCTGGGCCTGGTATTCTAATTAGTCACATGACACTGGGCAATGGCCTGTGTTTATAATATTTTCAGTTCATCCTCAGGTTGTCTGGTGAGGCTGTACTCCACTCCTCTGGATGGTTGGGATAATCTCTTCTTTATGATCCTCTCTCAGCTTTGAAAGGGGCATCTTCATCTGTTAACATCCGCTTTTTCGAAGTCACTGTTGGTCTTCATTTTGCACATCTCAGCCTCTCTGCGATGTGGCTTCTGAGCAGTTTAACAACTGTAGACTGTGACTAGTCTCCGGCCATAGGTGAGGCATGTATTATGTTGTCCAGATCTGAGGGACTGGTTCCGCCACCACCATAGCAGAACATGCCCCAAGGACCCTACACTCTTGAAACTGTGCCCAGAAATCCGACTCCTTTGGAAACTCAAATTCTGGAAGCACTTAGCCTTTCCCTCCTCCGTCCAAATGTCTGCATAGTGGCCTGGCATAATGCAAACACTTCCAGCAGGCAGCTGGGGTTTTCACTTGTGCCAGGGGCTGCTTGCCCAAGGTTGCTTGGCAATTCTTAATCCTCTGTGTAACCACCTCCCACACATCTCCTCTTTCAACTTCCAGTCCTTTAAACACACTTACAAGTAGATTTGTGTTTCATCTTCAAACAATCTTTACAGCTAAGTGTGCCTCTGTGAAGGATAAAGGAACTGAGGCTGAGAGAGGTGAGACCAAGTGTCCAAGGTCTTAAAGCAATGTTTTAGGTCAGGTGGGAGCAAGACACTTATCTTCCAACTTTTGGTGCTAGGCACTTTCTTCTACTATCCAAATATTTTCAAATGGTGTTTTGTCTTAAAGTTTCCACACCTGGCCTTAACTCCACATGAAATGGCCATGTGTAAAGCCAGCACTGTGGAGCTTGGGGGGAAGCTGGTGGGAAAGAAATCTCATGTTCATGGGCTTTGATGCTAGACTGGGATAATGTTTTACCCCTCTTTGAACCAGAGGGGAAAAATCTACAGACTAAATCTCTCCAGAGAAAAAGAAAATAATGTTTTACTTATTTTCTTTTAAAAGAAATTGCGCTGTGTTACAAGGGTATTCACTTCTAACATATTAATTTCAAGGGACACACAGACTGTTGACATGAGAACTTCTACATGGATATGAGAAATAAAACACGCTATTGAGAGGTTCCAAAGGCTCGGGGCACTTTCTTCTCTTACTCAAGGCCCTGATTTCTTTTTCCAAGAGAGGAGATGGGTGTGACATTGAGTTCAAACTAAATTTGACTGCAGTGACAACCAATTCTCAAATGTTAGATTCTTGAAACAACTAAAATTTGTTTCTTCCTGTCCTGGGTGGGCCATGGACCTTCTCTGGTGTCTTTTTCATGGATGAGAGCAGAAAGAACAGTGCCTCTCCAGGATAGATCATCTCACGGCAGAGAAGGAAAAACACAGTAAGCCTTTGCTTGGTCTAGAATAACTTCTGCAAGGAAAAGATACATATTTCCCTTTATATTTTGATTTTACAAGTCATCATGTGGACAAACCTGATGTTAACAGAGTAAAAATTATTTATTTTCTTCCACAGGTCAAATAGGGTAGGGTGTTTTTTGGAAGTATGGACATAAACCTTTGCAATAATGCTATTAACAAAATGGGATCCAACGACTTCCTAACCTTTATGTTTGGACATTTTACATGTTAGTCAACATATCTGTTATGGTGCTAAGGTGTCTATCCAATTTAGTCCTTAGATCAAATGTGTGGAAAGTTGACATTTAAAATGGGGTGAAGAAGTTGTAAGGGGTCATGATTACACAGGGTGGACTTGCCATAAATCTGAGGGTGTCCTGCTCCTGCACTCTCTTGCCCTCTCCTTTCTACCCTGGGCTGATGCAGCATGATGGCCCTTATCAGATGATAGCATCATCTCTTAGTCTCCACACCATGAGGAAAAGAGAACACGCCTGTTTAAGTTACTGTATCTGTGATATTCTATTGCAGTAACACAAAATAGAATGAAGAAGGCCCAAACATCTCTTCTGCTCCTCAAACACACCCCTCTGTCCATATCTCTTTGCCTACTATGGAACTACTATGGCTCCAGATCTGAGGAATAAGCCTTGGTCTTCCTCCCTGGTCTTACTGTTGCCGTGATGTTGTCAGCTATGACCTTGGATTCTGCTTCACCTCTTCCTCTCGTCCCACCTCTCTACTCTTTGTCATCATCTTCATCATCATCATCACCACCACCACCATCACCATCATCTTCATCATTATTTTCATCATCTTCATCACCATCAATCTTCATCATCGTCATCACCATCACCATCATCATCTTCATCACCATCAGCAGCAGCAGCAGCAGTTCTCATGGACTCCACCACCAGTGTAGGGTATGGAATTGAGGGGCAGGAAGGCATGATGCAGATTCCAAGCTATTGTAACTCTAAGTAAACAATTCCTGTGTAAAGGGACTCACACCCCCACCCCCCCCCCCCCCCCGCTTATCAGAAGGAAGAAACAAGGCAAATAAAGTTAAGGAGAGTTGACATCTTCCCTGACCCACATTGGAGTCTCTGTTTGTGCTGCATTTTAAAGATCATGGACAAAGATGGTGGGAAACACTTGCAGGCTCCGTGGTCCTACAGTCTTGCCCATTTGATGAGAGGAATGTGGATGAGTTTCCCTCACTGCTGCTCCCTGGCCTCCCAGGCTGTGGCATCTCTAAGGAAAAAGGTGTAAGAGGACAGACTGTCAACAGTTGGCCTCGGGTAGATGTGCCGAGCTTCATGAAAGCCCAGCTGCCTCTCCAGGTTTCCAGATGGAGGTGAGAGCTTAGAGAGACAAATGGCAGAAAGGGACCTCAGTCTTGACTGTGTCTAGACCCTGTTCTTAAAAGTAAACATTCCAAATGTCTAAGAAGAAAAGCTCCCTGCTTAAGTTCCTCCAGCAAGGCTGTGACCAGTACCTAGGATCCCTGCGTTAGAAAGCTGTGTTCTCAGTGATGGAGTAATGACTTCTGGTGCAGTGCAGAGTGTGCTCAAGGGAGCCTTGGTGTTTCTGACTTGTTTTATGCATTTTATTTAGCTATCACTGACTTTATCACTAGTTAGTGTGTTTGCAAAACACTACAAGTACTTCTAGAACTCTCTGTGGTATCTGGAACCTGACTTCAGAGTCAGAAGGGCCCTATTGTTGGGAGTGACCTATCCTACTTGTGTTAGAAGACTTGGAGCCAAACCCTGCTCTTAAACTCATTTCAGTAATGACCTTAGGCTACTGCTTCTTCACTCCGAGCCTCAGTCTTCCCACCTCGACAATGGGTGTAACAATAATGTATAACTCTCAGGCCATTTGTGTCTTGTAATACTTAATTAAGATGTGTGTGAAGTTACTTAGCACTAATTTGATCTGCCAGGCTTTCACAGTTCTATAGAAGCACCTGCTCAATGTGAGGTAGCAAAGACTTCCAACAAGAACTGGCCAGGAAATTCACTTGCGTACGTCTTCTCCCTTCACCAATCACTACGTGCAAAATGACAAAATGCAACTAGAGAACACTGTACAGAAGAAAGAGACAAGAAAGGGGACAAGTGATAGATTCTAATAGTCACAGCAGACCCCCCAGAGGAGGCAGTATGCGAGAATAAGTTTCAAAAGATGAAACTGAACATTCTAAGTGAGGAATAAGAGTAACTTTAGAGAAGCATAATACCAGAAGTGTACGCATGATGGTGTGAACAGGTACAGTTGTAGGTGATTTCAAACAGCTAGCACACAGAATAGAATCAGGGATGGGGGATGGTCAGAGTGAGGATGGCGGTTTGGGTCAGGCTGGGTCAGTGTAGGAGTGAGAAGTCGAGGTAGAAATTCACCCTGAACCAGAACTCAGAGGCTGCTGGCTTAGTGTTCCTTGGAAGATGGGCGAGGCCTGACTGACAGGACCTTAATTTAGGTGTGGCATGCACTCTCCAACTCTGCATTCTGCTGCCTTCCCAGCCTCACTGCTGCTGCCCGGATACTTCCCTTATCTGTATTCTTTGCCAGGAGTTGGAAAAGCTTTTCTTGAGTTTGGGAGGGGCTGATGCAGAACTCTGAGAAAGCTGCGTTTGAGGTTCCGACTGATGGGGGCGGCTGCGTCCACACTTTAGAGCAGTGACAATGGCAGATGAGACTCCTATAAAGAGACAGTTGTGGCAATCCATTTGAGAAAGCCCATGATCCTGATCTGAGGCATGGTAGAGTTCATGGAGACAGGGATGGAGCTGAGAATTCCTGCTGGTGCAGAATCCGCAGGACCTGGGAGGAATTTGGGTTGGAGGATAAGAGAAAGGAGAACCAAACTAAAGAGTCGGAGAGACAAACTGTCTCATGACTGCTGTCCCTCGAGTCCTTTCCAGCGCTCGACACCACACGGAACCTCAATAAATAATTCCTGAAAAAGTGAGCGGATGCAAGAGGGAGTACAGATGGTTTCCAGGGCGCTGATCTTAAAGGGAATGCAGACCAGATATCCCACAGCTCTGGCTTGAATGTGAGCAGTACACCCCTAATGATAATGAAGCTTTGAATCCTGTTTTCGGGTCACACCCAAACTCCATGATCAAAATAGTCCATGGAAGCCTAGCTCAGGAACTTGGCTGGCTCCTGAGATGCATAAATTAGAGGCACTTGCTAAGGGGGATGCTGTCTGCCATTTCCCTTGAGAGACCTGGGCCAAAGAAGTGAAAACAGTGGGTTCCTTAACTTTGGGAGATAAAAGTTAGAGGCCGTCCAAGTCCCGGGCTTCTAGAAGACTGGGCGCCTCTAGGCTCAACCTTCTCATCGCTGAAGCAATAACAAAGATATCACCGACAAAATAAATAAGAGCTCTGTGGATTGGAGAGATAATAATTTTGCTGGCCAAATATGAAAATATCAAAGGTCCAGGAAAGGATACAGTTATGGGCCTTTGATGTATAATCATAAAGGCCCATTTTATGCTCCAGCCAGGAGTATTTCAGGGCAAAGATGGAGTGATATTTTCTGCTGCCTCTGAGGCATAAAGGACACTTTATGAACGAAAGGAAGCCAACTTCTCAGATGGCTACAGATTGGCAGGTCCAGAGTCTGAAATCTAAACACCAACTCAGATTCCAAAACAAAATTCCTCCTAGTGCCCCTTGCCCGGCTGAGATCTGTTCCGATCCTCAGAGTCAATAGTGGGAGGTCTGGCCCAGGGCAAGGCAGATAAACCCCAGCAGTTATAATCACAGCAGGGCCTAGAGTCTCCAGAGCTCCTGAAGAGCCCATACTTGCCAAGGTCTGAGGGGCAGGGAAGGCATCAGCTTGCAAAACTGGGAGGAAAACAGTGGACACGTGAGGTTCTCCAGAAGTGCTTGCTGGGTGAATGGCACTTTGAGGAACATTCTGTCCTCTTCAGTTGTAATTTCTGAGCTGTGAGAATTAGGTAAAATATCTTATGAACCCCCAAAACAGTGGACATGTAAGGGTTGTTTCCTACTTCCCTCTTAGTTTCTTCTCTCCACCTATTTGCCGTAAGCAGGCCGAGCAGATCCTCCTCTTCAGTGCACAGTCACAGGTTCAGAGTCAGGGTGCTTGCCATCTCGGTCAGTAGTGCCAGCAATCCAACTGTCCCTTAGTGTTACCGGAGTCATTCCTTCTTACCTCCCCTCGTTCCTGACAGCCACGGATCTGTCCTTTTCATGAGTAGAGAACGGCAGATCAAGGGACTCCTCCAGTGGGCAGCCTGTTGAGACTGGTTTCTTTGATTTGGGATCATATCTACAACATTCACTGAAGTTGTTACACATGCCAATTCCTTTTTATTGCCCAATACTATTCTGCCGTATGGCTGCAACGCACCTTAGGTTTTCCTTGTTAAAGGACATGTGGGTTACGTCTATTTTTAAGTGACAATGGCTAGACCCACTGAACATTGCGTGCAGGCTCTTTACAAAAGTCAGTTTTCATTTCTCCAGGGTACATTGCTAGTAGTGGGATTAGCATAACCCACCATAAGCGTATGGTTAGCTTCTTAACAAGTGTCAAATTGTTTTACAGAATCGAGGTACCATTTTTCATTCCCAGGACTTCAATTTGGTTCTGAATAGAACCGAAGTGGCTTCCACTTGCTCATAAGCAAACGAGGCAATGTGTGAAAGAGACCTAGACTGTCATCGACTTCCATTCCACTGCCTTTCTGTTGGGTTTGATCCTGTTCGTTTGGTCTAGTATTCAACACAACTCACCACAGTGGAGTCTAGCTGCATGTTTATTGACATTTTATAGGTTGAAGAGTGGTGGGGAGATGGGATTGTCTAACGTCATGCAGCTCAGAGTGGTGGGTGGAGCCCATTCCCAGCTTAGTGCACATTTCCTCTGGGTTCCTGTGAGTTAGAGCAGGAATTGCATGCAAATGAATCAATATTTCAAGCTTTGTGGTCATGCTGCATTACAGGGGAAACTTTCCATGCTTTCATAGTGTGAACTGTATGTTTATTAAAAGTTATCCCTCAATTGCTTCAATTTTCACGTTATTAAAGAGCTTGGCTCACTGGCATATTATGCTCTCTGCTTGGAATGAATTTTTTCTTCCCTGTTTTTTTTTTAGTTGGGACTGGGGCCAAGGAGTCAAAGGAAGGGCTTTAGGTCTGTTGCCCACCGAGCTAGTCAGGCAGTGCCTGCCATGCCTTGGGGCTTCCTTCCTGCTGGCCTGTCAGGAAGGAGCCAACACCTTTTCTAGGAAACAGAGACAATTAGAGAAGGCAGAAGACCCCTTTAATCCCAGTGTCCCAGGAGGACCCTGGCGGCTCCAGTTTTGTGGGTAAAAGGGGTTGGGGTGATTTCAGGCTCAAGACTGTCTATGTCAGGAGAGAAAAACTGACGGATCACTTCTAGAATTCTGGTTGTACAAGGGGCTCTCTGAGTTCCTAGTTGAAACGCCCCGCTTTAACCCTGCAGGTAAGCAGGAAGTGGTGGAAAGCAAGTAGGAATGGAAGAAAAGAACAGAAAATGATGGAACAGAGAGAGGGAGAAAAAAACAAGAAGAGAAATGAGATGGGGTGTGTGTCTGGGGTGGGGGAGGTCTGAGGAGGAAAATGAGAGAGGAAAAGCCCAGGCTTGAAACTAGGTAGTTTATTTGCTTAGCTGATGTTTGTTATAGATTAGCCTTGACTAGCTGGAAGGGGCCCGGGTAATTGGACCATGCTAATTAGATCTTCATTTGATTTTGCCTCTGTTTGTTTGACTGCTTAGTTTATGACTTGGCAGAGAGCTTTCTCATATACACTCTGCTAACTGGTTTATCTGAGCTGAGATTGGGCATGTAGAGAATTGACATTGGATTTGCTGCCTCAGACCACACAGACGAGGGTAGAAACTCTTACCTAAACATCAGCGTCAAGGCACAGTAGCAGACGTGGCAGGGAGGTGGGCCGGACCTCTTGGAGTCCCAGGGACAGCAGGGTTGATACACACTGTCTGGGTTGAGTCCATGTAGATGACATTCCTGACATGGGCCAGGTGCCTGCCTGGCTGAGGTTCGGAGTCTGCAGTCAGACAGACATGAGTTGAGTTCCTCCCTGGGTTATTTATGGCTCCCATTTGTCCTCGCTGAACTTCCACGTTACAGTTTGAATGTGAAATGCCGTCCTTCGCAGGCTTGTGTGTTTGTGTGCTCGTTCCCTGACTGGAGCTATAGCAGAGCCTATGGGTTATACCCTGGCCTTCGTTCTGGCTTGGCCTGTCTTGTTGCTGGTCCAGAGATGTAATGAGCAAGAAATTGCATCTAGAGCCACACAGCCATAGCTTCTCTCCCTGTGTTGGGGAGAGAGAGAGAGAGAGAGAGAGAGAGAGAGAGAGAGAGAGAGAGAGAGAGAGAAGCAAGTTCTCTTGTCAGACTATTTTTGGATAGCCAGCCCCTAAATATCGACAAGGAGACTTCTTATTAATTATGAAAGCTTGGCTATTATCTTAGGCTTGTCCCACTAGCTCTTATAACTTAAATTAACCTGCTTTTATTAATCTACATTCTTGTAATGTGGCTTGGTTACCTCTACTGTGTACTGTATGTTTGACATCTTCAGTGTCTCTCTGGCATTTCACTGGCATAATCCATGCTTTTAGATTCCTCCTCCTCTTCCTCTCTCTCCCTGGAAGTTCCGCCTATCCTCTCCTACCTAGCTATTGGTCATTCAGCTCTTTATGACACCAATCACAGCAAAAAAGTCTTCACACAGTGTACAAATATCCCACAATGGGGGCGGGGGGCAGAGATCCTTTGTAAGGCATTATGTCTTCACACAGTAACAGTGAGAAGAGCGAGCTAGTATACCGAGACTCTCACTTGTAAATAAGATAATGACAATTACCTTATGGGAGAGATGCAAAGCTGAAAGAAACGATAGGAAAGATATTTACCTAAGCTCTAGGTTTGGGGAAGGCCTTCGGTTCCCTCCCCTCTGGGTCTGTGAAGTCACATCTGGGAAAGCCAGCCAGCCGGACCCCCTTATGTTGGTGATGAGTGCTAACACTGAACTTACATCTGTGTCCCACTCGTGTCTTTGTTTACTTCCCATTAAGGCCCTGCACTAGGACTTGTGCAAGGCACCCTTTCTTCACAAATTTCAGAGTAGTGGTTTACAGCGCTGGTCACCTCCATCCTCTCACTGGGGCTTCTCCATTAGGGTATGCTTAATGTATCTGCTTCTCTGAGCCGCCATCACTTGCTTCAGCTCGCACAGCAGACGCTCGACATCTCTTCTGCAGTCCCTGGGCTCTGTGCTGCTGCCCTGCATAGGTGGCCTGTGTGCCAGTCCTTTCAGAGACCGTGCCTTGCCCTTCTGTGTCTACCAGCTTATTTGCCTGATGCAATGATGCTCTTTGAGTTCATCAACTTGATTTTTCTTCCTAGATCTCCAGATCCCAACAGAATTTTTAGTTGTGTGATTCTGGGCAAGATGCTTAACTTTAGGTAGCTTCAATTCTTTCATCTATATGATGGGATAATTATAGCCCCCTATAGTGCCTGAGTGTTAATCAAATAAAGGCCATGCAAGCTCCTCCTGGCAAATATTAAGTGCCTGGTATCCATTAGCTATCAGGAATGTTATGAACGAATGAATGAGTACAAGCATGAATTAAAGCTATCCCCCTACTATTAAGGGGTTTGGTCCCTTGGGAGAAATGTCTTGAAACAGTGTACTTGAAATAGATATTAAAGTAGCCATCTATTCTTTAGAAAGTGCAACAACATTAGGAGGGAAATATTCATTTACAATTAATCAAGACTTAAAATAAGGAAATGTCAAGAAGCTTGAAATTGGTCTCTCTCTCTCTTTCTCTCTCTCTCTCTGTGTGTGTGCGTGTGCGTGTGTGTGTGTGAAACATAGAAAACGAGGTAGAAAATGTCAATACTCAGGCTTAAGCCACAGGACTCTGTGAACCCCCACTCTGCCGTACCCTGTTAGTTTTCTAGCTACCAAATGAGAAAGTTAGGCCAATTTTACGTGACAAATGCTTGATCCTTGCAGTAAGATACATTTTAAGGTGTTTGTTCCCCATTCTGGAAGTGTCTTTAGGTTGGCCTTACCTTTATTGGAGGAGAGTCTCTCCCCCATAGGACAGGACAATACTGGACTTTGCTAGCCAAATGCTAGGCTGTCCTTTGGGTTGACTCAAAAAGTTTCTGTATTTCTACAAATTCCCTGTAGGGGGCGCGGCTGCCTCCAGTTGGGAAACTCAACTTTCCCAAGCAGATTCAACAGAAGAGGAACCAAATGCCAAAGCCAGCTCCCCAAACCAAATTTCTTGACTGGTGATTTCCATTAATGTTTTATCTTCCAATGTCTTTTTTCTTGCCTTGTATGTTAATATACTGTCAATTTTATTACATCAACTCTATGCTAAAGGAAACCCACCCTTTGCATCTGAAGGCTTCACTTGAATTTTCTAACCTGTAAGCCATTATCTTATATGAGAACCATGGGGAAAAGTTTTCCCAATTATCTCACGGGCAAAAACCCAGGCGCTTCAGTGTTGTTGAAATCCAGAATTCTGATTGAGAAGTCGACACACCCCATTTCCTCCACCTGGATTGGTTTCCTGAGATTCTTTAGACCAGACAGGCTGACTCAATAGTCTTAAGAACTTCGAAACACCTGTGCTCGCCTAGCCTTGGCTGCATTTATCAGACTTCGAGAGAAATGAAAGGTGCCGGCGCACATCCGCATCTCTGCAGCTGGGTTTGGTGTTGAAAACTGCTTGCAGACACTCCAGAGCGCAGGCGGAGCTAGGGGGTATTTGGTTCTCCTTTGCCAATGGAAGGATCATGCAGGAGAAGACTCTGCATTAACAGACAGAAACCCTGCCTTAAGCTTTCTGCCTCTGTGCTTAGCTTAGTGTGCTCTCCACACGCTGAGAGCCGTGTGGAACTCGTTCGGCTGTTGATGAACTGCTTCAGACATTGCTGAGTGAGCTCTTGCCTTTTTCTTTTGCATAAGCTTTGGAGGAAGGGTCTCTCTGTGTAGTCCAGGCTGAGCATGGACTTGTGATCCTCCTGCCTCAACAGAACCAGTTTAATCCTTTGTCTTTTTATAATAGCATGCAATGTCTGGTGAGAAGAGTTCTTACTAACAATATGGTTTCATTAAACCTCATTCTAGATCCCTAATACTGGGTGTGAACCATGGTGGCGGGCACAGAAGCTTTGTGTTTGTTCTCAGTTATACAACACTTTATCCTGTCTTTCCCCTTGATGACTGAGATTGTGGGGACATATGTCCCACATGCTAGGCGTCTGGACCTGGAATCACCTTGGAGAAAGCTACCTGTTGACCATTTCACTGGACTATGGAGCAACCGAGATGTAAATCTCCAACCTCAGTGGCTTATTGCTAAGGCTCTTTCTCCTTATGGGGCAGTTAGCCTAATACCGCTGTTAACACCCAGGCAGGCTGTGAGAACAGCTCTCGGGTGAGCACACCTCTCTTCTCCAGCCCCCTGTTCCTACCCACCAGCTTCTGAAATAACCTTGGGACTTGCAGACAACTTTATGGGCTTCTTTCTCAGCCATGGTTTGATTCTGCAACCTCCATGTTCTCCTAGCACCGCATTTAAGGGGCGAACTACCCAACGATTAGATGCTGCGTCTGGAACTTACCACGTGTGATCCTGAGAAGGTCTTCCCGAAGATGGAGAAGGCGAGGCTGAGTGAAGGTGAGTGGAGCTGATGGGACCTGTGCCGTGGTACTCTTGTGGCAATTAAATGAGACCATTGACGCATAGCAGCTGGCACATAGAAAGTGCTCAGTTAATGCCAGTCCTAGCTTTCTTTCTCCTAGAACAGCCGAAGGCTTTATTTCCCTTCCAAAGAATCACAGTGCATGAAGAATGGTGGCTCGGGGGCTGGGGAGAGGCGTGCGGCCACTTACCCGTCTCTTCAGCCTAGATTGCAGCTGAGATGAGATGTCATCTTTCTGAGCCTCCCAGACTGAAGGAAGAAGCCTTGTTTTCTAGTCTTCGTTCCCTGGATAGAACTCCGCTCTTCTTTCCTGGGTCTGGTTTCTCCTCAGAGTGGCAGAGTGGGCCTGTATGACTCCCAGCAGCCCCGTAGGTCTGCCAGAGTGGAATTCCAAGTTCACGAGAAGTGAACTGCTATGGAGAAAAAGACGGCAAGAGCGGGGAGGGAGCAGCCTGGAAGGATGGTTCAGCTTATAACGTAACCTGTCCCAAAGGATGTAAGCCACACGTCAAGGTCATATGGAAAAGACTTACAGCCTGGGTCCATAAATAACACGTGGATGGGGCAGGCCTTCACATGCCAATGACGTTGCACTCTACAATAGGGGAGAAGACATGTTCTTCTTAGAGACTCTGTTACTGTGACCGTTGGCCAGGTTGGCTCATAGCTGCTTTTTCTCTTCTGTTGCCCCTTCTGCTTCCTCCTCCTCCCTGTTTTTCCTCCTTCTCTTTTCCACTTCTCTTCCTTCCGTCTCTTGTTCCTCCTTCCTGTTTCCCTCTCCCTCCTCCCCTTCTCTCTTCTCTTCTTCTTCCAACTCCTTCATCTCTTCCTCTCTCTCTCTCTCTCTCTCTCTCTCTCTCTCTCTCCTGGCTTACCTGCACCACCCTTTTCCAGTCCTCTTCTCCTTCAGTCCAGACTTTCTGCTGGCAGCTAACCGCCTTCTCAGTTGAAAACACTTTGCTGCTTTCACATCTTTGAGATGATGTGTGCATTGTCTTTCCTGACTTCCTGATGTATTTACACACACATTTCCAGCTGTCTTTAAATGGGCATCAGCCCAGGGGACTGAACTGTGATACTCTTTGATTGAGCAATCCTGGGGACCTAGTAACTGTGTTAATAACTGACTAGTTTATAGATTTAATAGAAAGGACCAGACGCCATAATTTTAGCTACTATCAAATATACTTGAAGTTATTGTAGAAAGGGATTATCGTAGAGAGCAATTTGAAAAAAAAAATTGGGGGAAAACTGAAGTTAAAGAGAACTAGGTTCTTTTCAACACTGTTTACATAGTGTTTAGGCTAATTGCAAATTTGAAGCTTTCGGGTACAAAAATCATTAACTCTGACATTCCAATCAACCTTGGAAGTAACTCCAATCTGAACCCTTAGCTACTAGGTGGACAGTTTTTGATATGTAGTCATGTGTTCTTTTTCTTGGAGTAGAAAATTAAGGGCACAGTTTGGAATCATATGGAGAGTGTTAGCATAGCATTTCATTCTCAAAGTAGCCTTAATTGTAATTACAGGGGCACAATTATACCTCCCCCCCCCCACAGCGGCCTCCATATACTCCTCAGAGAGGGTAAGGCTACCTATGGGGAGTTAGCAAAGTCTAGTACACGACTTTGAGGCAGGACCAAGCCCCTCCCACTATATCTAGGCTGAACAACGTATTTCTCCAAAAAGAATAGGCTCCAAAAAGCCAGTTCAAGCAGTAGGGATAAACCCTGGCCCCACTGCCAGTGACCCCACAGACTGCTCCAGCCATATAACTGTCACCCACATTCAGAGGACCTAGTTTGGTTCTGTGCTGGTTTCCCCACTGTCAGTCTGGAGTCAGTGAGCTCCCACTAGCTCAGGCAAACTGTTTCAGTGGGTATCCTCGTCATGGTCTTGACCCCTTTGCTTATATTATCACTTCTCCCTCTCTTCAACTGGATTTGGGAGCTCAGCATCTGCTTCCATCAGTTGCTGGATGAAGTTTCTATGAGGACAATTAAGGTAGTCATCAAGCGATTACAGGGGAAGAGGGATTACAGGGGATCCTCTCCACTATTGCTTAGGGTCTTAGCTGGAGTCTTCCTTGTGGATTCCTGGGAATTTCCCTAGTGCCAGGTTTCTTGCTAGCCCCATAATGGTTCCCTCAATCAAGATATCTCTTTCCTTGCTTTTCATCTCTGTCCTTCCCCATCTTGACCATCCTGTTCCCTCATGCTTCCTCCCTCCTCCCCATCTATTCTCCTCCTCCCCTTCCGCTCTCCCTTCTCCCCCAACTCCCAATTTTCTCAGAAGATTTGTCTATTTCCCCTTCCCAGGGAGATCCATGTAAGTTTCTCTTAGGATTTTCCTTGTTACCTAGCATCTCTGGGGTTGTGGACTACAGGCTGGCTATCCTTTGCTTTACGTCTAATATCCACTTATGAGTGAGTACATACCGTGTTTGTCTTTGTGGATCTGGGTTACCTCACTCAGAATGGTTTTTCCTAGATCCATGCAAATTTCAAGATGTCATTGTTTTGTTACTGCTGAGTAGTACTCTATTGTGTACACTTATTTTTTTATCCATTTTTTCAATTAAGTAGCATCTAGGTTCTGGCTATTACAAATAATGCTGCTAAGAACATAGTTGAGCAAATGTCCTTGTAGTATGATTGAGCATCCTTTGGGTATATTCCCAAGAGTGATATTGCTGGGTCTTTAAGTAGGTTGATTCCCAATTTTCTGAGAAACCACCATACTGATTTCCAAACTGGCTGTACAAGTTTGCACTCCCACCAGCTGTGAAGGAGTGTTCCCCTTACTCCGCCTCCTCTCCATCATAAGTTATCATTGGCGCTTTTGATTTTAGCCATTCTGACTGGTATAAGATGATATCTCAGACTCATTTTAATTTGCATTTTCCTGATGGCTAAGGATGATGAGCAGTTCCTTAAGTGTCTTTCTGCCATTTGAGATTCTTCCATTGAGAAGTTTCTGTTTAGATTTGTACCCATTTTTTAATTGGATTATTTGATATTTTGATGTCTAGTTTCTTTAGTTGTTTATAGATTTTTGGAGATCAGTCCTCTGTCTGATCTCGGGTTGGTGAAGATCTTTTCCCACTCGATAAGCTGCCATTTTGTCTTATTGACTGTGTCCTTTACCTTACAGAAACTTCTCAGTTTCAGAAGGTCCATTTATCTATTGTTTCTTTCAGTGGTTGTGTTACTGGTGTTATATTTAGGAAGTGGTGTCCTGTGCCCATGCATTCAAGGCTACTTCCCACTTTCTCTTTAGTGAGGTTTAGTGTGGCTGGATTAATTTTGAATTACAGACCAATCACCCTCATGAACATTGATGCAAAAGTACTCAATAAAATACTGGCAAACTGAATCCAAGAACACATCCAAAAAATCAGCCACCATGACCAAGTCGGTTTCATCCCAGAGATGCAGGGGTGGTTGGTTCAACGTATGAAAATCTGTCAACGTAACCCACCATATAAACAAACAAAGAAAAAAACCCCACATGATCATCTCAGTAGATACTGAAAAAGCATTTGACAAAATCCAACAACCCCTCATGATAAAGGTCTTGGAGAGATCAGGAACAAGGAACAAGGAACATACCTAAACATAATAAAAGCAATATACAGCAAGCCAACAGCCAACAACAAATTAAATGGAGAGATAATCCCCAGTCTTAATCAGTTGTCACTTTTGTCGTTGCGTTTCTTTTCTTTTCTCCTCCAAGTTTCCCACTTTGTGATTGTTGCGGGAAGAAGAGCTTCTTCTGATGTTCCCAGGCCAGTGCAGAGTTCAGCGTCTGACAGTCCAGTGCGAGTGCAGACTCTGAGCCCTCCCAGGCTGTCGCTGCTCTCTGACCAGTTTTAGCCAGGTGTCACCATCCATTTTCCTGCAGATGTCAATGTTTTCATGTCATTCATCTTTGTTGCTGAGTAAAACCCTGTGGTGTATGTACGGTGCATTTTCCTCATCCATTCATTGCTGTTGGTTAGCTAGGATGCTGCGTATCTCAGCTATCGTGAACAGTGTTGCAGTATACATGGATGCTCTTCTCTGGGGTGTGCCAACTTAGATTCCTTCAGATATTTCCCCAGCCCGATCATACCATAGTTCTATTTTAGTTTTGTGAAGAACAGCCCTATTGATTCCCAAAGTAATTGCACCATTTTACACTGCCACAAGCACTTCTTGGCACAGAGACCCAGTAGTGTATAAGGGGTCATCTTTCCCTGCATCTTCGCTAGCATTTGTTGCTGGTTGTTTCTTGATGATCTATCTAACTGAGGTCAGATGCAATCTCTGTGTGTTTCAATTAGCATCCCCTGACAGGGGTTAACCATTTTTTAATGTGTTTGCTGATCACACTTTGTTTACTGTTTCTTTGAAATAGTCTTGTGTAGCCTAGGCCGACCTGGAGCTCGCTATGTAGCTGAAGCTGGCTTTGATGTCCCTATGTAACTGCTTCCACTTTCTGAGTGCTGAGATTATGGGCTTGAGTCATTCACATATTTGGCCATTTATACCTCATCCTTTGAGAGTTGTGTGCTCAACTCATTTGCTTATTTATCGAGTGGACTTAGGAGGTTATTTAAAGTTTTGAGTTCTTTAAAGATGCTAGGATCTTTATTCTAGGATTGAGAAACTGATTGTACAATAAAGAAAAGCATTAGATTAGAAATAAAACCTACCAAGGGCTTAAGAAATGAAAATAACAGGAAGAGCATGACAAAGGTGAACAGAGGGAAAATGGGAGTGGTAAAAACAATACCTCTTAACAAACGAATCCCTCACGCATAGGAGCAAGTTGTTAGATTTGTTTCCTTCCAGGTCCTCTAAGACTAAAAGCTGCCAAGTGGGAGGGTGATCGGGTTAAGGGTGAAGGTAGAGTGTTTGGTTTCATTCTGTTCAGCTGGTGCTGAGCCTCGGGCGGTGGAGGGTCAGTTATTCAGCAGAGTTGCAATCGCTCCAGGGGCATCCCTTCTTTGAACACCAGGAATCTTTTCTCACGACACATAGCTCTGCAGCCTGTGAGCAAGGCAGGTTCTCACTCCTGAGACACCCGAGTTTACACAGCTGGGGGTGGCTAGTGTCTAACCCAAAAGGTATCTTCCTAGTGTGCCGGAGTATGAGAGAGGAAGGAGGGCCACTGAGACGCATTTTTGGCAGTTCTATTTCAATCCTTTCTGATCTGCTTCAGTATTGAACACCTTGTGGGAGGAGAGGGATGGAGAGCAGCCTCTGGGCCCGAGTTTTGGAATTTTCAGTCAGGGATGGAAAACCTCAAGGAGCGCCTGCTGACGTCAGGCTACTGGCTATCAGTCTCTGCTATGCTAATCTTTCTTTTTCTAAAGACACTGAGGACACTAACTAAGGAGCCCTTTCTCACCAGAGCCTCCTATGGTCTGAGCCCCTAAGCCTGTTTGTGATGAGCCCTCCTCTGACCCACAGCTGTGCAATCAGCCATCTCCCACCAACTGGCCACGATGTGGTGACTCCAGGCTCCCTGATTTGGGATTGTTCCTTGTTCTCCAGATACCTCGGTCTTGACTACCAAGTTTCTTCTTTCAGCCACAGACCCTTGAGACATAGGGCATGCCCAAGAGACCTCCTCTCTGCTGGGGACTCTTTTTGCAGGAGCCATTGCCCCTCAGAACCTCCCAGTGGACTTGAGGATTGTGAGACCTCTCAACCTGTCCTGCAGGTGAGACTGTTAGTCTTTACCAGGGCCATCTGGTTTACCTTCTAGATGAATCTTCTGTTTCCTGTTCCCAGCCTGGTAGTCACACTGTTGGGGCAGAGTACTGCGTGCAGCATTTTACTAAGTTGTCTGTCTGTCTCTGCATACTTCACAGTTGTGCTGTCCCCTTTTGAGATTTCTGATGCCCTTCTATCCCTCCTCCCTTTCTCCATTTAGGATAGAGTCTATCTGCATAACCTCTTCATTCAGTTTCCTTCAAACACATAGAATCTTCTCTTGTTCACCTGACACTTATGGAAGAATGTTGGACTGTGTAGTTGTGGTTTGTGGTTAACACAGATGTCCTTGGAACCTGCTTCGGAAACTTGGGTGATGACTCCACAGTTAAGAGCGCATACTACTCATGCAGAGGACCTTGGCTCAGTTGCCACCACTGTGTTAGGTGGCTCACAGCACCTGTAACTCCTGCTACAGGGGATCTGACACCCTCCTCTGAGCTCTGTAGGCTCCTGCATTTATGCATACCAGTTCCCTAGCCTACCCCACATCATATACATAATTACAGCTTTTAAAGGGAACACTGGAGAAATGGCTCAGCAGTTAAGAACACTAGCTGTTCTTTTAGAGGACCAGGGTTCAGTTCCTAGCACGCACGTGGCAGTTCACAACCTTCTCTTACTTCTGTTCCAGAGGGTATGACAACCCTCTTCTGGCATCCATCACAAAAATGTATGTAACAGGTGAAGCCTCCATAAATGTACACCGACTGGCAATTCAGGTCTGCATTTGACTTACTTACTGTAAGGGTCATCAAAGTCCTTCCTGTATTCCTGTCCAAATATTGATGAGTAAAATACAAGTATATTTGAATCTGTTTTAATTAATGAAAATTGTAAAATGCTCACAATCACTAATTTTTCACTAATGCCTCTAACATGTGACTTAGACAAACCCCTTAACTGAGCACTTTGGAGGAGACGCATTGTCAGTCAATGGCCTTATTCAATAGTTCCATAAGCATTTCTCACCAAAGATTTCCCCTATCTTTTCTCCATACTTTTTAAGTTTATATATTTTCACTGTTGATTGTACGAGAAACTGAAAATTGCTGGTGGAAGGCATTAGTCTCAGTGCTGACCCGGTGTTACTTGTAAGGACTTGATGTGTTGGCAAGGATGTGGCAAACAGGAAACGGTAGAAAGACCTTCTTGAGTCTGAGGAGCAGCGGCTTATGAGAAACCCCACAAAACATCTTTGCTTATTTCCACGCTTCCCCTAGGAGAGCCCACTGTTCAGGGAGAGCGGTTTTCTCTCTGCCCTCTGCTCATCCCTATATGCACAGGCATGGCCCTCTCTTTAGCTGATCTGAGGTCAGTGCATTCCACACAAAGCATTTGTTTTCATGTGACGGGGAACAGTTTACTGAATGGGAAGATGATCATGACATGTTGTTTATAGAAAGCTTATATAGAGTATAAATCAGTATTTGCTGCCACTTTTTTCAAGTCACATGTTTAATACTGAGCTATTCTACTGATACATTTTTTACATTCTACAATGCTAAAAATGAGTGTTTGTGGAATTTGGGTTTTAATTAGCCTCTTCTTCTTTTAAAGGTTTATTTGTTTAGTTTTAAGTGTGTGTGTGTGTGTGTGTGTGTGTGTGTGTACTCATGTGCATGAGTGTAGGTGTTTGTGGAGTTTAGAAGAGGGCATTGGAGCTCCTGGAGCTGGAGTTACAGGTGATGTGGGTCACCTGACCTGGATGCTGGGATTCTCTTCTAGGGGAGCAGTATGCTGTGGGACATGTTATTCTACACAGAAAAGAATAGAGTTAAGCATGGCTTATTGAGAGCAGCATTTTCTCAGGTGGGCTCTGTTTGCTAGAGGCAAATGCTTCTCATCGAGAGAGGCTTCCTGATTCAGCTTTAGCTGCAAAAACTTTACAGCTCTTTTAAGAGGCTTTGCCACAAAACACTAAATGGTGTTTATGAATAGCCTACAGCATGCTTCTTGGTGGTGACATGGACCTTGACTCCATGGAGTTGTGGCAATAAACATGGCTCTGGCCAGTACCTCACCATGAAGCTAAATTCTCAAAAAGCTAAGGAATGGGGTGGATCTACTTATCAAAGCCATGGCCTTAATCCTAGCCATATCGCTTAGCAAACTAAAGGCTCATGTGGTCAAAAAAAGACAGTCAAAGACAAAGAAAACCTCTAAATGGTTTATAATGTGTTTAAAAATATATGTAGACTTGGGAAAAAAAGGATAAAGTCCTTAAAATAAAGAAAAAAGAAGAGTAGTGGGTGTGGTGGCACACAACTTTAAATCCCAACACTTGGGAGGCAGAGGTAGAGGCAGACAGATCTCTGTGAGTTCAAGGTGTGGTGGTGCGCACCTTTAATCCCAGCACTTGGGAGGCAGAGGCAGGCAGATCTCTGTGAGTTCAAAGACAGCCTGGTCTACAGAGTGAGTTCCAGGACAGCCAAAGATATGAGAAACTGTATCTCAAAAGCCAAAAAATTAAAAATAAAAATAAAAAATAGAGTTTAAAATAAAGTCACATAAAGATATAAAACACACAGAGAATCTGGATACTGTATATTATTAGTTCTCTTTTAATTGTTTAAATGTTGAGGAAGGAACAACAGCTGCTAAAAGATATTTGTTCATAAATGCTGCTAAATTAATCCAAGATAGGTATCTTGAAAATACCTTGACTTCAAAGTTGAAGTCAAAAGGTATGTTACTTTGGAGAAGAGGTTTTGCTTTTGTTTCCACAGGAAATGAGAGTCTGTGGATTCATTTTGAGTTTTAAAAAATCAGGTTTGATCAAGAAAGATCACCTGAGAAATCTCCTGTAGGAACGGATGGCCCAGATTTCTGAGTTCTACATCCAGAACAGATTCAAGACTGCTGTCTGAGATGATCAAGCCTCACAGGATATTCCAGTCATGACTTGATCATAGTTCTAAATTTTCTTTAGGTCCCCATAAGATTATCAGTGCCCCCAGTCAGCAAAAAGTAGCCTGGAAAACTGCATCCACATTCCCAAAATATGGACTATGGATATTTTCCTTTGTTTAAAATGTTGGTTACAAGTTGTTATGGATAATGGTCATAATAAAAGCTGAAAAAGGATATTAGATTCAGAGTTCTTGTTCTTTAAAAAAAAAAGGGGGGCGGGAAGTGCTGTGGGACAATGGTTTTACCCTGTAAGCATGTGTTTCTTGTACTTGTTTAATAAAATGCTGATTGGCCGGTAGCTAGGCAGGAAGTATAGGTGGGGCGACCAGGCAGGAAGTAGAGGTAGGGGAATAAGAACAGGAGAATTCTGGGAAGAGGATTCTGCAGTCTGCACTCGCAACCTAGCCTCGGAGGAAGCAAGATGTGACTGCCTCGCCAAAAAAGTACCAAGCCACGTGGCTAACTCAGACAAGAAATATGGGCTAATGTAAGATACAAGAATTAGTTAATAAGAAGCCCGAGCTAATGGGCCAATCAGTTTATAACTAATGTAGACCTCTGTGTATTTCTTTGGGACTAAATGGGTATAGGACCTGGTGGGAAAGAAACCCTGACAACAGCAATACGCAGTCTTAACCACTGAGCCATCTCCAACTCTAACGCCTTTTTAAAATTATTATCCATCTAAAGCCTTTAATTTGATGATTTGTTTTTGTTTTATGAGACAGGGTTTCTCTGTGTTGCTTTGGAGCAATTTGATGAGTTTTTACAGATGTATATTCCCGTGTAATCACCTTATAGTCAAGATAACTCTAACAGAGCACCTCAGAGATGCCCTCATTTCCCTCCAAAGCAACTCTCTATAAAGATTTTCCCAATACTGGATCCTCTCACAACTGACTCATATGGGTGCTTGTATGATTCATTAAAATGGTCTAACACAATTGTAACTCATTTGTATTGAGCTTCTTTGTCTTATTATATCATGGAGTTGGAGGTGTGCATGAGACAGAACAATAGTGTAATGTTTCTCAATGTTGTACAGTATTCCATTCTATGTGTCTAGGGATGTTTGAGGCATCTCCAGATTCTGGTTATTACAGATAAAGTTGCTTTGAGCATCCTTGGATAACATGCCTTTCATTACACATTCTCTAGATGCTGAATTGTTTTGGTCATTGTACTAATTTGAATGTAATTGGCCCCATAAATTCATAGGGAGCGGTACTATTAGGAGTTGTGGCTTTGTTGAAGTAGATATGTCCTTATTGGAGGAAGTGTGTCACTGTGGAGGCAGGCTTTGATGTGTCATATGTGCTCAGGCCGAACCCAGTGTCTCAGACCACTTCCCATTGCCTGCAGATCAAGATGCAGGACCCTCAGCTCCTTCCCTAGCACCATGTCTTCCTGCATGCCACTGTGTTGCATCCTGATGATAATGGACTAAACCCTTAAAAATGTAAGTCACTCCAATTAAATGTTTTTCCTTTATATGAGTTGCCGTGGTCATGGTGTCTCTTCACAACAATAGAAACCCTAGCTAAGACAGTCATGGTCTCTGTATCTTTTAGCTTTAACAGATGCTTCCAATTTTACGGAGTTGCTAGAACCGTTTACATCAGTACCAGTGGTGCAGAAGCCCTGGCCCCTCTACACACTCTGCAATGTTTGGGATTATTAGACTTTTTATTCCTCTTTGATTTTCATCTATTAATTTTTGTGGATATATAGTGATGTCTCATTGTGGTTTTAATGACTATTTCCTGATGTGAAACACATGATTGCTGGCTATCTGGGAGTATTATGAAATACTTCCTTAGGTAGTTTGACTATTAAAAATTCCATTCTGTTTTATTGATTTCTGGGAATTCAGATGTTTTAATGAAAATCTGATTTTTTTGATTATGTATAATTTGAGTAATTTTCCTTACTATTTTACTATCCTCTGTGGGTGGTAAGTTCATACTTGTTTGTGTGTATAGTTTGTATACATCTGTGTGTGAGTTCCACATGGAGGCCAGGAATTGATGTCAATTTTTTCTATCGCTCCCTACCTTATTTACTTCTTTTTTTTTTAAGCAAAGGTTTCCTTGTAGCTTTGGAGCCTGTCCTGTCACTAGTGATAAGCATGAACCGATAATCCCAGGGCTAGACAAAGCGAAATAGAGTTGGATTCCCTGGCGCTCATTGGCTAGCCAGCATGGCTAAAGGGGTGAGCTCCAGCTTTAGTGAGAGACCCTGTCTCAAAAAAAGTAAATAAGGCTGGGCAGTGGTGGGGCACGCCTTTAATCCCAGCACTCCATTCCCCTGGAGCTAGAGTCACAGACAGTTGTGAGCACCAAGTAGATGCTGGGAATTGAACCTGGGTCCTCTGAAAGAAGAGCCAATGCTCATAACTGCTGAGCCAATACTCCAGCCAAGGCACTGTTTGGATGAGCATACATTTCTAATGTTACTATAGTCAAATGTGGGTTTTATTAAGGAGCATATGCTTACCCTAGACTTACCTGTTGTTCATAAACTTTGTTATTTATGTATTAGTCCTTATGTTAATAATCAGCTAATTCAGCACTAATCCTTTCTCTACTGTACTGGGAGGACTAGGTTTTAATCATGTGATCTTTTATGTGTGCATCTATGTTTGGAACTTTATTTATTCTGTTGCTTGGTTATCTGCCCCCTCTCCATCAATGTGCTAGCTCTACTGAGTGTGTATTTGTAAACAATGTAACTACTTAGCTTCTTGCACTCTATTCTCTCTTCAGTTTATACTTGCTGCATTGGGGCATTGCGTTTCCATGGAAAGTTTAGAAATGTCTTGCTGATTTTATGGTTTAATTTTGACAATGTTACATTCAGTATTTGGTATTCTTTTTTTCAAAAAAAATATTATCATGTATATGTGTGCACACGGTGTGTACAAGGATACACAAGTAGAGGTCAGAGGATTAAATTATCTCCTTCCACCTCGATGTAGGCTCCAGAAAGCAAATTCAAATTCAAGTTCTTAGGCTTGCAAAGCAGGCAGACATCTTTACTCTCTGAGCCACCTGCTGCCTCCAGTGGTCAATGTTCTTGCTGGAGAATCTACCAAGCATGCTCCACAGGACAACTATACAAATAACAATAGAATGAAGTACAAGGAAATAGTATGTTAATGATTCTTTGTATATTAGGCTGGAGAGATGGGCTCAGTGTTAAGAGCACCTGCTGAGCAAGAATAACTGAGGTAAAAAGGTTGAGATTTAATGTTCTAAGCACCATACATGAGTAGCAGACAAAGGGCAGGGGGATAATAAGGTTTTCCCTGTTTCCTTATAGGGCTGTTGGGAGAGCCTGAGACAACTGATGTGAACGTGTGTTCCTTGTAGCATGCTTTGTAGATTTTCCAAGCACTTTATAGGTGTGAAACATCAAAAAAAGCCTTGTCTTACTCAAGGGGCTGAACAGTATTCTGAGGGCTCACCTCTTTGGCCTCTGATCTTCAGGAGTCTACCCTGCAGTATGCAGAGGTCTGCAACCTTTCCAAAACATAGAGTCATCCATCTAAGGACAAACTGTCGGGAGGGAGTCTGGTGTGTGCCCACAGGTTTCCTGATACAGAATAAAGGGTCTTTGCCCTACTCCCATTGCCCTGTTTTCATCCATCCACCCCGTTTCTGGTGGCGAGGCTCACATCAAAAATAATCCCAGAGATTTAGGCAGTTTTATTGAAGATAGCTTGGATGAGCTTCACCTATGCCTCTCCCTAAGGGAAGGACTAGTTTGGATTTTGCACATAGAGACATTTGTCATAACAGAGGAGACACCAGAGGGAGGTCAATGATGTGGGCATTCTGGTGTGGCCAGGGGTGGCCCTGTAGTCCACAGCCCTATAGAGTGCCCAGTGAGCAGGCTCATGAGGAGTTCAGCAGACCTTTTGCCCTCCTCACCCACAGGGTCAGGCAGTAGGTAGTCAAGTCTCCTAAACCCCTCTATCCATCTACATCTTCTTTCTGTTACGGATGGGCGAGTAAGGCCGAGAGTCAGTCAGCTCTCAGTTTTGCTGGATTAGCTCTACATTTCTTGATGACCATCTCAAACTGTGTCTCCAATTAAACCAATCCAGGCCTCTCTCCAGGCTTTGCTTTGAACATTAAATACTGAATCACGTGTGCACGAGAAATTGCCTAATTTCGCCTGTTGAAATCTTAAGGAGAAGCATGGCTAAGGTCTAGTTTGGACATGAGATTTTCAGAGCCAGAAAGAAGCCAGGGGCTCAGCCCTCAAGCGTCCCCCCTTACAAATGGGAAGACCAACATTTTATGGTGTGTTTAGGTCACATAGAAAAGCAGTGCTTCAATGGAAAGGTTTGTGCCCGGTCCTGGTGCTGGGACTTTGTAACCTAAACTACTTGCAGGGAAGGGTCACTCATCAGCACAGAGTCTCTCGTAGGTGGGATGGCACATGCCAGCATCATTGCCTCACTGTGAGTTCGGAGTCCACCCACATGCTCACACAGCTCAGCTTCACCCTTTAGGGCCCAGTTTTAACTGTGCTTCTCCCGGGAGGATGTCCCGAAGCTTCTAGCTCACAGGAGCCTCTATCCACTCACCTCTTCACACCTTTATTGTCTCTCCCATATGGCTTGACCTTTGCTGTATCCATAACTCCAAAGAAAAAAAGTCCGTTGGTTGGTCTTTAGCACACACAGTTATCCCATTTAGGCTCCTTAGCAAACTAAGAAGAGGACACCATTATTCCTGTTTTGAAGACAAGGTGATAAGTGTCAAAGTGGAAAGGTAGCTGGCTCAAGAGAACACAGTAAGTCAGTCACTCAAATTCTGTGACACTCCTGTGAGCGCAGTGCTTCTTTTGGTCAAACGAAGCTTGTTGTCTCAAAGAGCTACAGTCTAGTGAGAAAGGCAGTTTAATAAGGAGTGGCCGGTTCCTGGCCAAACTAGAGGACTGGAACTGTTCCCACGGCCAGTTAGGGAAACAGGGCTACCACTGGGGCTGATGCAGGTGCTTGGGTTTCCAGTGTGGGTTAGATATAAGAAGAAAAGTCAAAGGTGGCTGCAGACTAGAGTCTGTTGAGTGGAAGAGACAGGCCAATAAATGTAGCAAGTACCATTGGGCAAGAGAGAGTTGGAGTCTCAATATGTGTAAAATTGCAGTTCAAGAGGTGTCCTAGAGGTTGACACCCGTAAAGGGTGCAAAGCCAGAATTAGGGACAGGGACAGGTAGAATTGTGACAAGAACTGATGGCTTCAGTCAACTTAGTGGAAGCTGTGGAGAGAATTTGCCCATCAGAGTCCCTTATAGGGTTCAAATGAGGGGATCACCGTGCCCTAACTCATATGTCTACGCCATGATCTTGAGCGAGGTAGATCTGTACAGCTGAGACAGAAACTGAAAGAGCTGACAGCCAGGGGCTGCCTGCTGCTGTCCTCAGCTAAGATTTCTTAGAATGGGATCTGTATGGTGCACCTCCGTGTCTACCACAAGAGGGAGGGCTTCCCAGGTCTTTCGTATTCTACACTTTCTTTCCTGTAAATTCTCCACAGTCCTCTTCCATACTTACTATACTCCGCCCTCCATTAAATCAGTGGATTTCCATGCCTTGTAACCCAGTATGCTAGCCCAAGGCTGCAGGTCCCCTGACCTGCCTGTAAAGCAAGAGACTGGATGGGCTTTCCCATCTTGAAATCCGATGATTCTTATCACCCTTCCCACAACCAGAAAGGCAGAAAATGGAACACAGCTCAGCTGTTGCTGGGAGCCTCTTATCAGATACAGACCCAGACAGGCACAGTCTGGCTTCACTACGCATGTGATTTATCCACCTATTTCACAAGGAAGCTCCAGGTGACATCTGAGCTGTTGGCGGCAGCCAGCTGGCTCTCAGCATGCATCAGGCACAAGCATAGTTCACCAGGAACACTAAGCTCAAATAATTCATCGTTCAGACTCTGGAAGCCCCAGACAGGATCCTGGAAAACACAGTTCTGACCCCCAAACCCCAGTTTCTCATATTTCATGGTAGATGGGTGCTCATGGAAGCACTGATGATGGTACCTGGGACATGTATCCTGGGGAGTCCTTTCCACTGGATTCTTGGGTATCAGACAGTGTTGGAGTCAAGACTTACATTCTGTATGTACTAATAACTTAACCTTAGTCTCTCCAAGCAGGTTTCTCTATCTTCAAAGTACATATAAGGGGCAGGAGGATGTCTTAGTGAGTAAAAAATAATGTTCTGCAAGTATGGAGATCTGAGTTTGAATCCCCATCATCCTTGTAAAGCTGCACATGCCTGTAACACTGCAGGGGAGGATGTTACAAACAGATTCTAGAAGCATTCTGGCTAGTCAGCTGAGCTAAAGCAGCTAGCCTCCAGTTTAGTGAGATGCTGTCTCAAGGCAACAAAGCACAGAGTGATGGGCGAAGACACCCAACATCATCCTCTGGCTTCCACATGCACCGATACCCACAGGCATAGACCACACACATATACACCACACAACACCATACACAAGTACAATACAGAGGCTATCTAAAATGTATTTCTTAGATTCATTTTGAACGGTGAAAAATAATGCAAAATACAGCATTTATTCTGTTGCCAACCACATACTTGAAGGGTTATTATTAGTGTCAAAGGGGAACATGATCTTCCAATTATTAACACACTGTCTGTTCCAGGCATTGGGACAAGTGCTAGGAAAACAAATAAATCAAAAATATACTCTTGACCTCAAAGAATTTCATCCTAATAAGAAAGACAAATTGTTGTTCTAGTCCAAACCTTGTCACTTCCTTGCTAAGTGACCTTGGTTAAATCAGTCTAGGCTGTGGGTCTCCATTTCCTATAAAATAGAAAATTAATTCAATTCATAGCATTGGATACCCAGCAGATGTGTGGTTAACAAGCTGCCAGCACAAGGCTAACCTGGCATCTTTGCCTTTGGATTCTTCTCAGTTTCTTGGCAGAGTGGACGTCCAACACCTTGAAACTCCAAGAAGCTCAAGTCAGGCTCGTTGGCCATTTGACCCCATTTCTTCTTCTGTGGGACACAATAAGACAGAAGAGTGAATTTCTGTTGGATAAGAAACCTGAAAACGTTAAGTTCAAACACATGTTTCCCTACTTTGAGCTCAGAAAAATCAAAGTTCTGGGAATTTAGAGTATGGGGGGCAAAGAATGTACTTTGGGGCTGAACAGCTTCTAGCCCTTACTTGACTCTTTCGTAAAATCTGATCGATGAGCCTCAGCTTGAAGGCCCAGCTTTCTCATTTGTGCCCTCGGCGATCCCATCTTCATAGGGGCCTGGCGGTAATCACCAAGAGAACACTCATAAGATATTTTGCACAGAGACTGGACTGGAGTGGCTAGTCAATAGAGTGTCATTATTGTTGAGAAATTTATGATTCAAGACCAACCTATGAGACATGGGCTAGAAACTGAGACGTAGGCCAGTGCTCAGAGGTTAACTCAATTGATTGTGATGTCTCTGTAGAGAATCTCGGCATGTGACATGTAGGAAGTACCAATGTCTGTCTGTCTTTACTTGAGGACAAAGGTACTCCCAGTCTTACCATGCTTGGAGAACATTTCTTTATTCTTATGGTTTTAACTTAATTATTTCTCTTATGTATAAAGTTTGAATTATCTTCTTGAGGGGTAAACAGATTTTTCCTGACTGGGAAACTGTAGGCAAGATATTTCTGGGTCACTCAGAAGGCAAATAAGCTGTGAGCTTGCCGACTGATGATCTTGAGTCAGGTCTATGGCTCTACAGGCCTAACCTCTCTTGATGTCATCAGCCCAGGCCACTCATGGCTGTGTGATAGCTTGTGGTGATTGGTGTGGAAGGTGTAAGTGAGTTCTTCACACTTGCACCCTTGTGCTAGTTCCTCACGACTCACATCTTCTGCTCATGATGACCAGTCACCACAGACTGGAGGACTGTGGGACAGAGGTTCCAAAGGAGCCCATCCTTCACTGCCCCAAGCCTAGAGAGAGAGGGAACACAATGGTCAGCTTGCACCATGAATGATCTTGGAAGCTACGGAACCTGATGATGTTACATTTCTGGGTTTTCAAAAGAATTATAAAACCCTCTAAATATAGATGGGGCTCTCTTCTGGAATCAATCTACTCAGATAGATGTCAATGTATTATAAGAACCAGAGTCAAAACCATAATAGCTCATGCTGTGAATTCACAAGTCGCTGGTCCCCAGAGCCCCTCTGGCAGGGGCTCCGGTGTGCTGCAGAATGATTCCTCAGCCAGGTTCTGAGTTTTATCAACTCCCACCGCTAAAAAGGTGCTAACACTTTCCAGTACCCCTCTTGTTTTCCACCGCCTTCCCCCATTCTCGCAATTAACCCCTCCGTACCTGCATGAGACAGTTGCTCTTGTTCCTTCTACAGGGAATCTAAAACACACACACACACACACACACACACACACACACACACACACACACACACACACACACACACTCCTGAAAGTGGTGTCCCAAGAGCCTGCAATGGCAGAGCCAGGAAGTGGAGCCTGACTTCCCTGATTCCACAGTCTTTCCTCTTCACAGCACCACACATGAAGAAAGGGTTCTGATCCTCCTTATTCCCCATGATTCCTGCTCTCTTCTGTGTTTTATTTGGTTAGGCTTCCCACAGTATTGAACTTCAATAACATAAACTAGTTTCTTAGAACCCATGGATACCAAAGTATAACTTTTTTTGCTTTTTCGAGACAAGCTTTCTCTTTTTAGAGATTTGGGGCTTTTCTTCTTCTTCTTCTTCTTCTTCTTCTTCTTCTTCTTCTTCTTCTTCTTCTTCTTCTTCTTCTTCTTCTTCTTCTTCTTCTCCTTCTCCTTCTTCTTCTTCTCTCTCCCCCTTCTCTTTCTTTTTTGTTTTTGTTTTTTAAAACAGGGTTTTTCTGTGAAACAATCCTAGCTGACCCCTGAACTCATGGAGATCCACCTACCTCTGCCTCCCAAATGCTGGAATTAAAGGCACATGCCACCACTGCCCTGCAGTCTTAGTGTGTTTAAAAGGATTTGTAGTGATTCAGATAGTCTGATAGAACTGAGCATGGCTAGTATAGAGTTCCCAACGCCACTCACACATGAACCTTATTGGTAAAAACCGTTGACCAGCTGCTCAGCCCAGATGTTTGAGGTGGGTTTTGCTTTCTAGACCTTTTCATGTCATTTCTGTTATAGGACATTCTATCTCTGTTATTTTCTCTTTTTCTTCTGTGATATCATCTAATACAAGACCACTGTCCCTCTGGAGATTTAGTAAGCCACTGTAATGGGCACTGGCAGCCATACAGCCCAGAGGAAGCTACTGCCATCTCCAGTTTAGGAGTAGTTTGACAGAATGACTTTGGCAAGGCATATTCCTAGCAAATATCATTGGTCTGGGATTAGGTTTCTGACCCAAGTGGCTTAATTAGACTTAAGGAGGAACATCTTTCTTTCCTGCTGGATATGATCAAGGAGAGGTATAGCTCAGATTACCTCTGGTATCCATGTTTTGACCACGAGGGGGTAACAACTTTATGGCGACATGAATAGGAACACATGAGTGCACACACACAGAGACACACACACCACACATACACACACCACACCCACTCACACACACACCACACATACACACACACCACACCCACTCACACACACACCACACATACATACACACACACCACACACACTCGCACACCACACACACACACACACACACACACACACACACACACACACACACACACACACACACCGTATTAGATTTACAATAAAATTGAATGCCTCATTTCATGACTGGAATCAATTCAGTTTGGTCTCTCTAGAACAGCTGTTTCTGAAAGGGCTTTAGTTTAGGGTTTGTGGACAACATAGTCTTTGCTGCAACTACTCAGTCTTGTGATAGAGAAAAATTAATCATAAACAAGATACAAATAAATGATAAGGGCTGTGTTTTATTAAAACTTTATGAAAATAGACAAGAGGCCTGATTTGTTCCTCGGGTTGTATTTCACTAACCTGTGATATAAAGGGGGAGTAAGGTGTTAGAAGTATTTGACTAGATTAGAATTGGCAATTTCTGGTCCACCTGCAAGCTCCCTGGCTCCCTTGACAGACATAACTAATCGGTCATGGCCCTTTGCATGCGGAGCTGCATTTGGTTCCCACACTTCAACCTCATGCCCTCAATTGATCAGTCAGCAGTGGTGTACCTCTGTGCCATCCCTGCAAAAACACTCCTCTTAGTCCTTTACAAAAGCCATGGTGGTTGGGAGCTTACAGGCTTTGGAGTTTCTGCTGTGCACTGTGTGACGTCATCTCAGCCACTTTTTGTCTTTGTGTCTCCGATAGCTCTAATGTCAGGACTTTTGCTGACAGAAACATGAGAAATTACCTTGGTAAAGAGTTCATCAAAAACGCCTGCCCGCCTTGTCTCTCCCCGTGTTTGTGATGTGGTCAGTTAAGCAAGGGATAATAATTTAAGCCAGTTGTGATAACAGAGTTAGAGCAGGCCTTCTGTTTATCCCTTACCACCTTGTGAGTTACTGAGAGCAGCCCATGGTTCCAGTGCTGGAAAACTGACATCCCATTCCAGATGCCACCTTTTCTCCCATGGTGCCACTTGTCAAGGTTCCCAAATATGCCCCTTTTCACCCTCCACTCCAGTGTTATTTTCCTTTTCAGGCTCCTGACATGTTTAATTCCTTAGCTGAGTTCTCTCCCCGTCGAAATGTCGCCACCCTTGTCATAGCATTTACTTTCTACACACATAAAATCGAGCCTGGACATTTTCTCTAAGGTGAACTCCTGAGCAATCGCCCTCACAGCAGCCATCCATCATGCTGGGCAACAACGCTGCAGCAGTAAATCCTACTTCATTTGTTTAGCACGACCCATTCTAGATTGGATTTCATTGACGGCCGCTTGTGTCAGCAGAAAAAAACCCCTCTTCCCTGGCTTTGTGACGGTCCTATCAATCAATCACGGAGGAGAAAAAGAAACAATGGTGAGACATTGGCTGTGTGCGGGCCATGGGCTGAGTGTGTTCCCACTCAGTTCACCCTCAAAGTGAGCGTGATTAATTTTATTCTACTGTGGGGAAAGAGCTAAACAAAAAGAGAGTGGAGGTTGGCATAGATTTTCTGAATTTTAGTTGTGTTAGTCAGGGCTCTCCAGCACGTGGACACATGCATGTACATATGAATGTGTGCACATGCATACATATTCTATATCTTGTTATCTGTCTATCTATCTATCTATCTATCTATCTATCTATCTATCTATCTATCTATCTATCTACCTACCTATCTACCCATCATCTTCTATCCATACATTTTATCTAGCTGTCTTCCATCTGCTATCTATCTGTTATCTGTCTGTCCGTCTGTCTGTCTGTCGGAAAGGTTTATTTTAAAGAATTGGCCCATGTCATGGCAGAGGCTGTCATGTCTTTGGGCTGGCTGGAAAATCAAGTAAGAATTAAAGAGCAGATATGAATCTCAAATCTGAAAGGCAAAACAGCAAGCTGGAAACCCAGGCAAAGTTCCTATGTTAAAGTGTCATGGCAGAATTCTCTCTCTGGGAAACCATGAGATCTGTGCTAAGGCCTTTAACTGAAGGACTCAGACCCATTCACACTGTGGAGGGGATCTGCATTACTAAAGCTACCCGAGAAAACATTTTATAAATATTAATCACATCTACAAGACATCTTCATGGCAACGTTCGTACTAGTGCTTGACCAAGCAACTGGACATCCTGCCCTAACCAAGTTGTCACACAAAATAAGCCATCTCAGCATGCTTGAATTTTGCTTGTTGCATTTGTTTTTTTTTCTTTTCACTTTTTCCTTTGAGGTAGGGTTTCCCTGCATAGCCTGGTCCCGAAATTTGCTTTATAGACCAGGCTTGCCTCAAACTCACAGAGATCCACCTGCCTCCCAAGTGCTGGAATTAAAGGTATGTACCACCACAATCATCTGGCTTGTTTTTTTTTTTTTTTCTACTTTTTATACTTTGTCAGACTTGGGAAATCCTTGAAGGGTTTGTTACGCTAGCTCAGAACTTGGAACTGAGAGGTGAGTTCCATCTAGTGAACGTGGAAGATACAGTTCTCTCACAGAAGACACTTGGTTTGGCTGAGGATTTTGAAGTGCCTCTGTTGGAACTTGAATGATTTAAGAAAATGGTCCCTGTCAGAATGGCTAAGATCAAAAACACTGATGACAGCTTATGTTGGAGAGGATGTGGAGTAAGGGGAACACTCCTTCACTACTGGTGGGGGTTGCAACCTTGTATAGCTGCTTTGGAAATCAGTTTGGCAGTTTCTCAGAAACCTGGAAATCAAGACCCAGCAATACCACTCTAAGGCATATACCCAAAGGATGCTCAATTATACCACAAGGGCACTTGCTCAGCCATGTTCATAAGGGCATTATTCATAATAGAAAGAACCTAGGAACAACCTAGATGCCCCTCAACCAAAGAATGGATAAAGAAAATGTGGTACATTTATACAGTGGAGTATTAGTCAGCTGCAAAAAAACCATGATATCATGAAATTTGCAGGCAAATAGATGGAACTAGAAAAAGATCATTCTGAGTGAGGAATCCCAGACCCAGAAAGACAAACACAGTTTGCACTCACTCATAAGTGGACATTAGATGTAAAGCAAAGGACAATCAGGCTACAGAGAAGCTAAGTAACAAGAAATACTCTAAGAAAGACACAAAGATCACTTGGAAAAGGGAAATAGATGAGTTCTCCTGGGTAAACTTGGTGCAGAGTAGGGAGAGGGGAGAGGATAGGGGATGGGACCATGAGGGAATGGGATGGCCAAGTTGGGGGGAGGAACAGAGAAGGAGAGCAATGAAAGAGATATCTTGATAGAGGGGGGCCTTATAGGGGTAGGTAGAAACCTGGTGCCAGGGAAACTTCCAGTATTCCACAAGGGTGACTCCAGCTAAGACTCTTAGCAATAGTGGAGAGGTTGCCTGAACCGGCATTTTTCTGTAATCAGATTGGTGACTACTCTAATGTCATCACAGAGCCTTCATCTGAGGGAAGCAGATGCTGAGATCCACAGCCAAGCACTGGACTGAGTTCCGGGAATTCAATTGAAGAGAGGGAGGATGGATTATATGGGCAAGGTGAGGGTCAAGATCATGATGGGGAAACCCACAGAAACAAGTGACCTGAGAAATGGGAGCTCGCAGGCTCTAGACAGACACCTAGGGAGCCCGCATGGGACCAACCTAGGCCCTCTGCATATGGGTGACAGTTATGTAACTTGGTCTGTTTGTGGGGCCCTTAGCACTGGGACTTTGATCTGTCTCTGGTGCATGAGCTAGCTTTTTGTAACATATTCCCTGTGGTGGAATGCCTTGCTCAACCTTGTTACAGGGGGGAGAACTTGGTCCTGCCTCAACTCTATATGCCATGCTTTGTTGACTCCCCACGGGAGGCCTTATTCCTTCTGAGGAGTGGATGGGGAGGGGTAAAAAGGAGGTTGGGGGAAGGAATGGGAGGGGAGGAGGGAAGGGAAATTGTTGTTGATATGTAAATAAATTTTTAAAAATTAATATAAAATAGTCTAGGGGCTCAATGTGCATTCTCACACTGTTTCTTACCTTCTGGTGACTACTTCCTGTGCTTGCTTTGCTGTGTGGTCAGTGCACTTTCTTACCTCTGTGTTTTCTCTCTGGGTTCTTGCTCTGACCCTTCCTCTCCTCTGCCAATTTTCTAAGGAGTAGCTCCAAAGCTGTCTATCCCTTCATCGCCACTTTCTCTGGAACCTTCCCAAGTCTGCACTGAGGACCTGGTCTGCACGTGTTGACCCTGGTGCCTATTGTACTGACTGTCTGGTTATCTCTAGGTTTAAGCAGCCTGGGCTGATGTCTCATTTCCTGGTACCCAGTATTCTGGGTACTAGATGATGGACTTCTAATAAATATTTACTCATCATCAAGTAACGAAACGAACGCAACTCTTGATATTCTCTGTCATCCTTCCAGAACAAGTGAAGTTGTTTTTTTGTTCCATCCAAGTAACTTGCTGTTTGCACAGGAGTTCCTCCAAGTGCTTGTCATTATATCATGAATGTTCTCATGAAGAACAATTAAGAGCCAAGAGGTGACTCTCATCAGTGGAATTTGTGTCAAGCACACATTTTGCCCTCTTCTCAGGAGCAGAATCTAGTGAGCTATACGGGGCCCCGCATGTGAAGAATGGGTTTGTCACACAGCCATTGCTCCCTGGACTCACCCTGAGTCTGATCCAGGAAGTGACAGTAAGATGACAGGTATGAACATTAATGACTTCAAGGTGGTCTCAGCCCCTTTGACTGTCCCCAGGAGCCCACTGTAGAGCTCGTGCGGATGTGATGCAGTGTGCGTGGAGACAGTGATGCATATGTGTTTAGTTTGAACTGTCCTGCATGGCAGCAGCCCTGTGGGGGCAGCTGCCTGGGAGGAGGAGGAAGAGGTAGGTGTGACTCATTGTGGCAGCCACCTCTTCTCTCCTCAGCTGCCAAGACCACGGCTCTGATCACCATGGAAGGGAATTTCTAATTTTCCCTTTTCAAAAATAAATGAGATATATCCTCTGCATTGGGGAGCCATGAAGGATCAGTTCAGGTCCATTTAGTTCAACATTGTCATGATGCTTAATTTGATTTCTTTAAAAATATTTATTCAGGCTCTGAGCCATGTATTCGTATGTGATTATGAACAAGGTGCCATAGACCCTACCCTCAGGGAACTTACACTCCAATGAGGGAGCTTCTCAAAGGAGAGAATGCAGACCTCGGGACCCCCTCCCAGTAGCTGCTGCCACATACAGAGCATTGGTACCGTGCTGGGGACACTCAGTCAGATATTGTGCATTTGTCAACATCATCTCATGTTGTCATCACAATAATCTTTTGAAGTAGACGGTGTTGTGGTCTACTAAGTCAGGAAACAGCCCTAGACTCTTTAAGAGACTTTGTTCAAAAGCGTCAAGTCAAGGACAAGAGATTTCAACCAAGGATAAATGTCTTTGAAGATAAATCAATTTCTCGTTGCTACATCTGGCTTCTATGTAGTATCTACACAGTTAACTTGGTTGTGAGTTCATCTTTCTAAGGGCTCTAATTGGGGTATATAGAAGACTCAGAGGAAGCCTGGAGGATGGGGACTTTGGTCCAGGATTCAAAGGCTGTAGAAGTCTACCATGCAGAAGACTTGGGAAGGTGTCCTAGAGCTGGGCACAGTGCTTTGCTGGAATATGTAATGATCTAAGGTCATAGGGTAGAGGAAAGGAGATGGGAAAAAATTCCAATGAGAATGGGGAGCCAGACCAATAAGAGGAGTCCTGAGTGTTTCTCAGGGGACAGAAGCATTGACTGTGTTACATACAGGGCAATGAGATAACAAATCAAAGAGACAAAACACAGATCTGGCCAGTAGGGGATGACCTAAGGTGCAAGACCAGGAGCTCATTGGGAAGCCACTGTGGGTCCCCTTCAGCTTCTGTGCAATTTCTCTGACATGTGTACTGAGAAGACCTCATCAGTAGCCACGTTTTTAAGGTAGAAATATTTCCCCACATTTCCCTTGTAATTCAGGGGGTCGGGAGGGGACTGCAACAGATTTTTCCCCAAACTGCATGTGGAAATAAAACATTACATTTATGTAAGTTTAAGGACAATGCAGGGGACATTGGAAACATGGCCCAGACCACTTATCTACATCAAAGAAACGATTCCTCCAGCTGCTGAGAAGGCTGCTAGCAGACAGCCTTTTACTCTCAGTCACCTTCAGGATTGTAGCATCAGAATACAGTCGTTCCTCCCCGTTTCTCCCTTTCTTGAGCAGCTCATATTTGTTAGTGGTATCTCTTTTTTCTGGGATTACAAATGCCCATACCCTAGTTCTAGAGTGCCCCCTGCTTCTTTCTCTGTGTTCTTTCTGGCCTTGCTACCCCTCTACAGTCTCTCAGGTGCAGGCAGCCAGCTTCAAGAGGAGCTTCCAGGTGGCAACTGATGACTGAGCTAATGTAGAGCAGTGTCTGACCCCTCCTGCAGCATCAGTTTACCCAGAGACAGAAGTATGTTCCCCATTGCTCTTGGGTTCTGTTTTTTTAATTGATTTTTATTGAGCTCTACATTTTTCTCTGCTCCCCTCCCTCCCACTCCCCTCCTCCTCAACCCTCTCCCAGTGTCCCCATGATCCCAATTTACTCAGGAGATCTTGTCTTTTTCTACTTCCCATGTAGATTAGATCCATGTAAGTCTCTCTTAGGGTTCTCATTGTTGTCTAGGTTCTCTGGGATTATGATTTGTAGACTGGTTTTCTTTGCTTTTTGTTTAAAAACCACTTATGAGTGAGTACATATGATAATTATCTTTCTGGGTCTGGGTTACCTCACTCAATATGATGTTTTATAGCTCCATCTCCATTTGCCTGCAAATTTCAAGTTGTCATTATTTTTTTCTGCTGTGTAGTACTCCATTGTGTAAATGTACCACATTTTCCTTATCCATTCTTTGGTTGAGGGGCATTTAGGTTATTTCCAGGTTCTGGCTATGACAAACAATGCTGCTATGAACATAATTAAGCACATATCTTTGTGGCACGATTGAGCATCCTTTGGATATATACCCAAAAGTGGTATTACTGAGTCTTGAGGAAGGTTGTTTCCTAATTTTCTGAGAAATTGCCATACTGATATTCAAAGGGTCTGTACCAGCTTGCATTCCTACCAGCAATTCAGAAGTGTTCCCTTAACCCCACAACCTCTCCAGCATAAGTTGTCATCAGTGTTTTTTATTTTTGCCGTTCTTACAGGTGTAAGAATCTCAGTGTTGTTTTGATTTGCATTTCTCTGATGACTAAGGATGTTGAACATCTCCTTAAGTGTCTTTCAGCCATTTTAGATTCCTCTGTTGAGAGTTCTCTGATTAGGTCTGTACTCCATTTTTTTTATTGGATTATTTGTTCTTTTGATGACCAATTTCTTGAGTTCTTTGTGTATTTTAGAGATCAGTCCTCTGTCTGATGTAGGGTTAGTGAAGATATTTTCCCATTCTGTAGGCTGTCGTTTTGTCTTGTTGACCATGTCCTTTGATTTACAGATTGCTCTTGGGTTCTATGGGCACCAAAGAGTCCTCTAATCTTTGAACCCAGTTGACTTTAAATCCCTCCTGGAGGGACAGGACAAGGCTTCAGAACCTTTCAGATGTGTTAGGAAAGGCGGCCTACATAGAAGAAATTTTCCCAAAATCACAAAGCTAGCAATTTTCTGGTCAATTCTGCTCTATAGTCTGTATAAAGTAGTGCCCATATCTTGCTATTTGATTTATATTTTCATATGTATGGTGCATCACTGTACTGGACAGTTTTACGCTAACTTGATACAAGTCATCTGAGATGAGGGAACCTCAGTTAAGAAAATGTCTCCTGTAGCCAATCCTGTAGGACATTTTCTTAATTAGTGATTCACGGGAGAGGGACACTATCCCATTGTGGGTGGTGTCATCCTTGGTCTAGTGGTTCTGGGTTCTATAAGAAAGCAGTCTGAACAGGCTATGTGGAGCAAACCAGTAAACAGCACTTGTCCATGGCCTCTGCATCAGTTCCTGCCTCCAGCTTCCTGCCCTGCTTGAGCTCCTGACCTGACTTCCTTCAATGATGGACTGTGATACGGAAGTGTAAGCCAAATAAACCCTTTCTTCCCCGAGTTGCTTTGCTCATGGTGTTTATCACAGCAGTAGTAACCCTAACTAGAGAAATCCCTGAACGTTAAGCCTGCCGTTTCAGTTGAGCTAAAGCTCTTCCAGTCCCCTGCCTAAGCCCTTAACACTGGGTTGCAGTCTTTATGCAAGGGATTTGAACTCAGGTCCTCTTACTGTCACAGCGAGCGCTCTTACCTGCAGAGTGATCTTCCAAGTCCCTTTCCCTGTTTCTGTTTGTTTGTTTTCAGTCTTAATATTAATCTAGGAGCTCACATATGCCAGGCAAGCTCTTGACCACTGAGATGCAGTTTCAGTCCTTCTAATATTTTTTTAAGACACTAATATCCAGGCATTCTGGGCCCAGAATTTCCATCTCTGAGCCTAAAACTTTATTGATCAGGTGGTGGTCAGCTTTTGAAATCCTACTAAAACTGTGGCTCCAACTAAACAGGAAGTAATGGGCTTTAAACGACATCACTGAGGAGGCCCTGGCTTTAACTTGGGGGTTCACAAACTTTACCTGTTTGCCACAAAATTGCCCCAAGGGCCCTAAAGTGAAAAGGGAAAGACCAGGAGGTGTGCATGGTGTGTGTGTGTGGGGGGGGATGTCACCGTGAAGCCTAAATAGGAAAGGAGAAGGGTAACGGGAAGATGTGTGAGGAGAGGAAAGTGGGGAGGGGAAGAAGAAAGGAAAGGAGAGAGGAGGGGAGAAGAAGGAGGAGGAGGCAGGAGAGGGCAGGTGGACAGGTAGAGGTGAATAGGAACGAGTAGAGAGCAAGACAGCAGAGGGAGTAGGGAGAACAGGAGGCAGTCAGCTGTTTTCTTTCTAGGTAAAAACCCATGGCGACTTCCCCACTCATGAGGCAACCTGCTAATCGTGGACTTGACCTTGTCAGGACAGTATCTTTATCGTCTGCAATAACATGGGCAGGGATGGTGGCTTGAGGAGAGGGTCCTCGGTTCATTCTGCCAACAGTGCTGTGAGCAGCCTACGAGGGTGTTATGACGTCACAGAGCCAAGAGGACTTTTGTCTCCTGCTGAGTGAGCGATTGAAAGAAAGTGGGGTGTCTGGGCTGTGGCGATCAGATGATGCATGCCCTAGATAAAACCTGGGAGCTTTAGCTCTGCAGTTGCTTTGGAAGAAAGAAGCAGAATCACTGCATGCAATTTATTATGTTTTAGGACATCATGGCCAGCGGCTCTGAGAGCACTCTGACTGTGCTCCACAGCTCAGCAAGCAGCATGGCTCCGAGGAAGGAAGGACAAAGTCCAGATGTACTGGAGTGCTGCCCAGGTATGGGAGCTGGGTTTCCTCGCCTAAGGACCTGGGACAGTCCTCACTTGTAGGAGCCCCTTGCACCAATAGCTTCGTGGTTCCTGAATAATGCTCAGGTTTGATCAGACCCAATGGGAGGGAGTCCTAATTGTCGGGGGCTGAGAGCTCTTGAAAAGTTCATGGGATGGGGTAGTCTTGACCTGTCTACTTCTTTGCTGTGGCCTTGAGGTGCCACATGGCTGCCATGAGCCTAGATGAGGCTCGGAGACTTCAGGTCACAAGGCAATGCAGGCACCTCTGTCTACGCACCTGCAGGCCTTGGTGATTGCAGCCTCAATGTCACCAGGAGGCTCTCAGTCCCCTCCAGCTGCCTGCACAGTTCTGTGTGGCTGTCTTGCTGCCTATGTTCCTTTAAAATAAGTCACTGCCCCCCTGATTGTGGGGCAGAGGATGGTAGGCCACACAGAGTGAAATTCTTCCTTGTCATGCACAGCCTGACCACCTTCCATCCCATGGCCTGCCGGTCTTTTATTTGAGAAGACGTCTGAAAAGAGAGCTGCAGAGGTCCAGTCTATGGTCACGTTTACACTTCACAGCCCTCACAGCTGTTAGAACTTGGCAAGCCTGTGGGGATGATCCATTCCTGAGCATGTCTACAGGGCAAGATCCTCTTTCTGCTTTACAGGGCTATCAGAGGGTTCGAAGAACTCAAAAACATTTAGTCAAAGCTGAAGGCTGTGCACATTTGAGGGTGGTTATTATGCTGAACTGATTCTAAAACAGAAAATAGAGGGGCAGGGAGTCAAAGAAGGATTTCTTACTCCATTCCTCTTCCCTCTCTCACTTCCTTCTTCCTTCCCTCCCTCCCTCCATCCCTCTCTCCCTCCTTCCTTCTACCTTGCTTCCTTTTGGGGCACCTGTGTGTTTGCCACTGCCTTCAGCCTAGAAAAACATGGAGGGATAAGATAGAGATGCCATGAAAATAATATTCTCTTAAATAACCAAAGCAAACAAATAGCATGCCTTCTGTGGTAGTTTGAATATAATTGGCCCCCATAAGCTTGTAGGGAGTGGCACTATTAGGAGTTGTGGCTTTGTTGAAATGGGTATGGCCTTGTTGAAGGAAGTGCGTCACTGTGGGGTGGGCTTTGGCATCTCATATATGCTCAAGACACACCCTGTGTCTCAGGCCATTACCTGTTGCCTTTGGGATGAAGATGTAGCTCCTTCTCCAGCACCACGTCTGTCTACATGCCGCCATGTGCCCCGCCATGATGATAATGGACTGAACCTCTGAAAATGTAAGCTGCCCCAATTGAATGTTTTCCTTTATAAGAGTTGCCGTGGCCATGGTGTCTCTTCACAGCAATAAAGGCCCTAATGAAGACATATTCTACTTCAGAAAGAGTAAGGAGGAGGAGCTGCAGCATGCCCTGAGAGATGGTCTCAGTAACTCCGCCTCCAGTAGGGAACACTTGCCTCCTGTCTGATAACTGAGATCCTCAGTGCCTCCTGCCTCTCTGTTCCCTCCTCTATCACTTGCCACGGTTGTGCCCATCTCCACGGGCAGTTGTGAGAACTAAATCAAGCCTGCCCCATGGCTTCCTAGGAACTGACCATCTCTGGAGTGAGAATGTATTAAGCCCCGCCCCAACCTTGAAGTGGCTGCAGTGGTGTCCCAGTGGGGAAGATGAGCCCTGGGCCTTGGATGGCAAGGAAAAGAGTCTTCTCTTTGGGTCCAGGGCTCGTACACATCAGGGGAAACACGTTTAAGCTCTTGGCATGGGCTCTAGACCTTTCCCCAGCTCATCAGTATTGCTCAGGCTGCGCTAGAGCTTCGTCTGTGTTGTCTCCCAACTAGTTTCCCGCTCCAATTGTAGTCAGAAACTGAAGACATGGGCTAGCAGCCAGCTGCTTCCTCTCTCTGGGCCTGCGCTCATCTGTAGAAGGGCCTGGACTGGATAAAGATGGCTCCGGTCTTCTGTTATGGACACCCTCTGGTTTTGTTTAGGGACAGTTTTCTGTATGAATGCTTTCCTTTTTCTGTATGAATTGTCTCTCCAGCTAATGAGCTCCATTTATATAGCTCTCTATGTCTCTCTGAGACAAGATTTGATTCACTTCTGTATCTAAGATTCTCGCAGAGCCCATGGTGTACTTGGTATCCTCAAATTATGGAACCACAGGGCTGCCTTGAAGATCCGGGAATATCAGCTGGACAAGAGGAAGTTGGTCAAGTGCAATAGGCTGTGTTGTGTTTTGCAGCCATGGGACTAATGGGTACTCATGACCAAATCTCTCTGTGTGTGGTGTGTTTGTGTTGTGTGTGTGCACACACTACACATGCATATGTACATGCATGCATGTCTTCACTTTAGAATCCAGATGAAAGTTTGAGGGTTCATTTGGACTTCTGCTGTGCATGCATCTCTCACAACTTTCCTTCATCCCCTTCAGAGATTTCTTTCCTTTTTGCCTTTTCTTATTCATCATATATTTGCTAGTTACATGTCTGTGGATCCCAAATTTCATATAAGTGATTAGCAACCCTGAAAATAGGTACAGCTTAAGAAACTAGTATTTAGGGAGGGTCAGTACCTAAGTTGTGCAGTCGGGAGATGGTTTTCCATATCTGAACTTATTCCAAAGCTAGTAGGTCTTTATGTAATGGCCCATATGAAGTGGATTCTTACTTGAGAGCAAGCTAATAAACACAGGCTCTTGGAGCCAGTCATTTGGTCTCCAGGGTCTGCCTATCAAGTTTATGGATGAGTTATTCCACCAAATTCTTAGCACATAGTTTTCCAAATTCTTGAGTGATCCTTGCACTTAATTTCTCTTACCTGACATTCAGTGATTCTGCCCCTTTTTAGGAGACAGGTGGCCTGAAACCACATACTAGGAGGCGAAACACTCTTAGGTGTTGGAGGTTGAATTCCCAGAGTTAATCTTCCTGCCTCTGGGGAATCACACAAATCCATAGCAAAACAGAACATAAAATAACAAGTTTATGAATAGCTGAGCAAGCTCTGAAAACCTCACTGCAAAACAGGGGTCATGGTTGTTTTATCGTGGGTCTGGATTTGAGACTGTGAGCTCAGCGTTGGGGAGGACCATGCTTGGATTGGTGAAACAGAAACCAAGCTCACCTAAACAATTGCAAGAACAAGAGTAACTGCCTGAGTCTTCATGCCAGACAAGTCACCTGTGGAAGAATAATTGATGGATGTGTCTCAACAAATGCCTGTTGCTACAAGACAGGTAATGGGTAACAGGAAGTGCTCTGTAGGCAGATGTGTGGTGGATATATATATATATATATATATATATATATATATATATATATATATATCTCAATGGGGAGTTTCAGTCAGAGGGCTAATAAGTAAAGGACAGAATAAATAATGAAAGAGAGACTGCTCCACGCAAGATGGTCAAGGAGAATCTCCATGTATACAGACAAAACTTTAGTTATAACATAGTGTTAAAATATTATGCAAGCAGAGGGAGGGAATGACCTATTTGGTTGGAAAATTTAAGTCAGTTGAAGTGACTTTACTCACAGTAATCCAGCGGGTCACTGGCAAGTCCAGACTAGAATCTGGGGCCAGAAATGTTTCTTCTACTTAAGGTTTTTTATCTTGCTCCTTTTATTTCCAAGGTCTTGAATCACTTATTTTGGATGACACGGCCTAGCGGTGGTGGTGGGAGCTGTCTTCAAAGAGTCAACCTTTATGTTTTGAAAGAAGCAGCAAAGACCCTTGAAAAGAAAACATGTGTCATGCAAAAAGTCTCTTTTTAAAAAGACAATGAAAAATTAAATTACACAGTGAGTTTAAGCTTCAAGTACTCCTCCCTCATCAGTGGGTTTGGTTATTCCGCAGACACGTGAGAAGAAAGAGCAGATGGACGAGGCCCGATGCTTCAGAGAGGGGAAAGCGACAGGCACGTACTAGAAATGATTAGATACCTGACATCTGTGTCTCTCTGTCTCTCTCTCTCATACACACACAAAGAGGTGGGGAGAGAACAGTTATCTTTACTCTTTTACCTTGGCGAGGCCCGATGCCCACCCCCTTTTCTGTGGGGATTGGGAACGAAAGTGGCTTGGTTCCGAGGTGGTGAGAGCACCCCCACAATATGCTCTCCTCTCATCTGCCTTTTATCTCCTCCAAGGACAATCAGCTGCCAGAAATGTGTCACTTCAAGCAGTCCTGCACATTTCATGAAACATCTTATTTGGATAAAACTTAAATTATTACCACACCAGTCTCCGCACACTCCCCCCAACGCCTGCTCTTTTCCAAGAATAGCCGTAACCAAGCTTGACAAACTACTGATTTCACCAAAGCACTTCCAATGCCTGTTAGACATCAGAGTGAAGTAGAGGAGGAGGCCCGAAGACCGCGGTGGTGCTTTAGAGAGAAGTTTCTGGGATCTGAGACACACAAAGACCTTCCTCCGGGCACTCCTCCCAAATTGGCTAGCAGATTAATAAAGGGCACCTGGGCATAGAAAGTGTTTAGGATTTCCCTCTCATTTTTTTTGCTTATATCTCCTCACTCAAGGTCAGTGACAAAGCAGAGTTCTGGACATTGGAGTCTTATGACCACCACAAACTTTCTAGGCATAGGCATAAATAACTCAATGACTACTATACAGGGTTAGAGGGGATACAAAGTGAAATATTGAGGTGCTTACCAACAGAGGAGAGACAGGAAGATACTGCTCACTGGAGGAGGGGGAAAGGCTCTTACCTCAGGACTGTGAACTAGGTGACGTGTGAGTCGATCTTCCAAAGACAGGGAAGATCATGTATGTCATAGACATGCAGGTGGGAAGAGAGGCATTTTTATTATCAAAAAAAATGTGGTTGGTTCATTCCAGGTCCAGGGAATGCAAGAATGGAGGAATAAAGAAGTCTTTGGGGGTGGAAATGCCCAGCTGCCTGGCACATGCAGTGAGAGACAAGGGTAGCCAGAGATGAGAAAATGGAAAGGACAGTTTGATGTGGTGAGAATCTAGATTCAAAATGAGTCCCTTGTCCCCCCCCCCCATTTATGGTGTAATCTTGAGCATGTCTGTTCACCCTTCTGAGTTTTGTGTTCACCATTAACCACGAAGGCAAGAATGCTTGCCATTTGGCATGATAATCTTACTTGCTGATACATTGGAAGTGTTAGAAGGATGCTTGGCTCAAAGTAACTACTCAGAACATTTGGAAGCCTTGTCTGGCTCTCATGGAAAGTGCTAGAAACGGTTAGGATGGGAAGCCAAGCAGGGCTGATCTTAGCTGGCCTTGTTATCACAATTTGGACCACATGCCTTAGAATTTCCACTATGTGTTCTTGGACATGGATGCTAGTCTCTCCGGGCTTCTATTTTTCTCCTCTAGATTTGAAGATTGCTCATTAGAAATAGACTTTATCCTCTGTGGCCCTCACATTCCAACCTTGATGCACAAAGGGAAGAGTTTACATTCTATTCTCTTCCCAGAGCCAAGTGGAACATTCACTAGCTCTATCTCCAGGCCCTGCTAGACCTCTCTGGGGCAGAAAAGAAGTCTCTAATGTGCTGTCCAGCTGAGGATCACAATCCCATCTTCTGTTCTGTGTTCCAGTTTCCCCATCTATTCCAGGGTAGCTGTTGGTTTGGCTGGTACATCCCAGGGTGAGTATATGTTATACCACATTCTCATGGAACCAAGAGTCATGTCCTCTGGAAGAGTTAGCTCACCATTCTGTATTTTAATGGGTACATTGCCAAATTGGCCACAGATTTTCTCACTTTCTTCTCCTGGACTCGATTTCTCTCCTGTCCTCATCTAGATTGGTCTTGAGACTTTGTTTTGTAAAAGAAGAGAAGAAATTTAGTGAGTCCTGAGCCCAGACCTTGAGAGATTTCAACTCCTCTTACCCTTTCTTAAACAACTCAAGTTAACCTTTCGAATGAAGAGAGACAACGTGAACAGAGGTTTTAGACATTTACCAGCTTGGCCAAAGCCATCATAAACCAACCCCTAAATGACCCATGAGTTGGCGTGCTTAATCTACTTCAGCAGAAGCCTGCTGCCTTCTTAATGACAATAGACAGTAATTTTTAAAGCCCTTTCTTAAGTTGTGCGGCAATTTGTTAAGTAACAAAACTGCCTGATGTGTATGGGGACAGCACAGCTTTTGAAGTAATGCCAGCACTTGGATGGCAGAGGCAGGGGGATCTCTGTGAGTTTGAAGCCAGCCAGGTATATCAGCTATATACATATATACAGTGTGACTCTATCTCAAAAAAAGAAAGAAAGAAAGGAAGAAACAAAGAAAGAAAGAAAGAAAAAAAAGAAAGAAAGAAGGCCCTGACCTACAAGAAGAATGTCTTCCTTGTGAATTTGCCATTGGTCTTCAGATTCCCCTGAGCCGGGTACACTGGCACCTGCCCGTAACACCAGAACTTGTGAGGTGGAAGCAGGAATATCAATATCACAGTTAGCTACTGACTACAAGTGAGCTAAGGCTTTCTCACCTCTCGCTAAAAATGAGGGCTACCACACATGGCCAGCCAATCTGCGTGCAGTCCTGTCCTAGGAGGTTAAGGCAGGTAAGTGCAACTCTCTCTGATTTGCACAACACAGGTGGTCTGTAGGGTTAAGCAGGACAAAATATGTGGAGTGTTGGTGTGAAGTTGGTGCAAACCAAACGTTTATTTTCATAACAACGTCTTGTACCGAAATATTTTCTTCTGCTTTATTTTATGACTATTAATACTTAATTATCCAATAAGCTTCCATTTTCCCCTCAGAGAAGTGTTCTGGGAGTGGTGATGGTGGTGGTGGTGGGCCAGACGATCTTCAGGGCTCGCTTTAGCATGGCTTTCTGTGATTCATGGGCTAACACAAATCTACTTGCAATGAAGAAGCAAAAACACATGGCCCCTTTGGAGACTGGAGGACATGGCCCCAGAAATACAGCATGGCGGGCCATCTGTCAGGCAACCGTGTCGACAGTCTGAGAAGCAGTCCATAAAGCTGCCAAACCCTCCCTTCGCTCTGCCACAATTAAATAGGAGGCAGAGGCAGAGCCGCTGTGCCTGGAGGCTGCATTGCCGAACGCTGCTGTGCTCTGAACAGGAGCTAAAGAGTTAAGGTGCCACTGAGCCTACAAAGAAACCTTTTGGTTTAAGATCAAAAGCTAGCAGCCTAAGAACCAAAAAGTCCATGAGATGCCTTCCCCTGCCCCCTCCCACCTCTTCATTACACTGAGCTCTGATAAGTTTACGGCCGACTCCGGCTTCCAGGATGGAGTTTCCAGCAGAGTCTTGCCTGTTTCCCTGGGAGCTTTGGAAAAGGCTCTGGGACTGAGGTCCAGGGGTAGCTTTACTGTTTGGCAGGCATGTGCCCATGGGACTGATGGCTAAGCCTCACCCTAGAAAATGGCAGGAGTGGCCTAGACTTTGACCTGGCGGTGGCTCTCCAGAATAGCCACAGATGAGCACCGTGGACCTCCGTGGTCTAGCTCGGCTCCCTGACTGCACAGTGTGGATCATAAGGCCTACTCCTCGGTGTTGCTAGGAGAACCAATTAAGGCACGGAATAGATATGAAAGGGAAACTGTGTTCATGGGCCACAGCTTCGTCTGGAACGGCCTTCCGTCTTACACGCAGATCTCAAAGACCAGCTGTGTTGATTTTAATCAGCCGTCTTCAGGGCCAGGAATCTGTCCTGGCTTTGCTTCATGGGCCTGTGTGCATAGACCCGAGGAGGACTGAGGATGAAGTGTGTGGTTGTTGGGCCACTCTCAGACATCTCGGATGCTGATAACATTTGCTTTTATACTCTCTGCTTGAGTTCTGTCTCCGTGGCACTTAGAAGCAATTAGTACCGTGTTATCAATGAAGTAATGAAGAGGGATCTTTGTTTCACCCAGTTGCTGGTAGGAGTGGGTGCAAGGGGCAAACAGCTGTATTATATGCATGCATTGACTTATTTGGGCATGCCAGCCTGCATTTTGTGGGCAAGCACCTCCGTGTTACTGACTCTGTGCTGGGTGCTGACCCCATCCTTGCATTTGGACTATCCAGTACCCCAAGGAGACGAATCCATGATTAATAGTACTGTCAAGGGTCCACTGACCGCTACCCAGGGTAGTGACCACTACATTAAGAGTAGTGCTCAGTAATCCCGTAGTGGCAAACTGTTGGGAGCAAGGTCATATTGGCACACGTGGGAAAATGTCTTGATAGATCTGGCAGGTGATATTACCCATAAGCCCGTAGTTTTATATCATTTCTTACCTGGCATATATCTTAACTAGTCTATTTTAAGGCAGGTATTTTCAGTGCTCCATGACCTACTTGCCTCTCTCCTGAGCCCCCATGCCTCTCTGTATTCCTTTCTGTACTTCAGCATAATCCACGTGGCACAGTTTGACATTGTCCGGCCACACTGTGTTCTTTCACGTCTATCTGCCCTGGGGACGCCCAATATACTTTTCTTCCCACAGCCGTCTTCTCCTCATTTTCTTTCCTCACCAAACTATTTGCTGTTCACCCAATTTCCCTTTTATGTCTCTGAACAAATGATTTCCTCTGCTGGGAATAACCTCTCTCCTGCCTTTTGTCTGGAGCAGTAACTTCTGATCTTTTCAAAACCAAATTCAAAAGTTGCCCTGAGGAGCTCTTCCCCAGATGCCCCCCAATAACTGCAGATCCCTTCTCTGCTCTCCTTCCCTCTGCACTTCTGAGGGTTTCTCCCTCAGTTACGGCACAGTATGGGTGAGAACGTTGGCAGAAATAAAAGGGAGACTCTGCTCCCCTGGGAAGCTCCGGTTTTCAAAACGGATTCTTCTTCCTCTGTTGAGAGGCTCCTTTGGGGGCATCGGCCAGTGCCTGGAAACTGGAATGAATTTATCTTCGCAATGATCTTGCTTGTCCCTGCTTTGCTGTTTAGCTCTTTCTTGGAATCAGATTTCATTTCCAGGTAAAGTCAGGAAAGAAAATATTTTGCAGTCATCTGCCTGGCCTTGCAATGTTTTATGCAACTTATGAGTTAAGTTTGCAAGTCGAGGCACCAAACACACACGAGGCCAATCAACAGAAGTTCAGGAGCAGAGCCAAGGGTGGCCCCTGATCAAGTCCTTGGACTCTGAATTTAGGTCAGACAATTGGCTTTGGATTTTATTATTCAGCCCACTCCTAAGGCACAGCAATGTTCTGATTTCTGTTATGTTTCACTTAACTTTGTAAGCTAGAATGTCCATATTTGGATAACACTACTTACTGTTTTTTGATTACCCTTGCAAAAATCTCAAATCCAATCCCCTGGAAAGAGCCCTATGTTCTAATTATTAAAGACAAATGTGTATCTGTTCTCTAGCCTTGCCTCCGGAACTGCTCACTGAAGGGATTATTCAGTGTCTTCAATATCTCTGATAACTTAAATATTTTGATTCATTTCTTTGCTATGTGTGTTATCTTGCAACAAAATCTAGCATGTGGTCCATGTTTTTTTGTTTCTGCTAATCCCCCACCGTAGGTCTGTGCTGTCTTTCTTGCTCCCTGTCATGCACCGCTTACCATCATCCAGGCTTGCCGACACCAACAAAATTTAGGCGATGTGATTCAGCATTTGAAGTTTTCTGTAACCCACTCTCAAGGGACGTGCGTGTTTGTTACCTTTTATCACTACAATGAATACCTGTGAAAAAGAGCATCTTATTTAGCTCTCAGTTCTGGAGAGTCAAGGGCACAGAACTGACACTGGGCCCTTTCTGTGAAGATGACATCATGGCTAAAGGCAGTGGTTGGGAGTCCTTGTGAGAGAAGATGGCTTCAGTTTCATATATGAAACCAGAGAACAAAAGAGACATGGAAATCAACTCTGGCTTGGGAACAATGCCCTCCCACAGGAGTCGCTCAAAGAGACTAAGATTCCCTTCCAAGGGAAGCACCTCCATCGGCCAGGAGCCTACATCAGGTCTCACCGCTCTTTACATGCATTTATCTTTGTTATTCCAAATTCTGTGTGTGTGTGCATGTGAGTGTAAGCCAGAGCTGTCTGTCCGAGCCTCTAGAGCTGGAGTTATAGGCAGTGTGAGTGCTGGAGACTGAACTCTGACCCTGTGTAGGAAGAGTATGTGCTCTTAATCATGGAGTCATCTCTCCAACTTCCATGTCCTACTTCTTAAACATTCCCAATAGCATCACTCTGACATCCAACACACGAGCCTATCAGAGGACATCCAACAGTAAAGCCATAGCTCAGAACTTTCTTCAGTCCAAAGACAGTTGGCTATTGCCCTGATGTCTCTTGATCATGTACGTTCAGATTTTACATTTTGGTTCACACTAATGTGCTTCTGAAGTCAGCACTTGGCAAATTCTCTATCACCATAGTTACAAAGCCATAAGGAGTTCCTTGTTTGGTGTTCTTACATTCTGCCCCTATTATCTCTTCTGCTTACCCTCTGCTGTTTTGGTCCCCCTTCCTTCCTTCCTTCCTTCCTTCCTTCCTTCCTTCCTTCCTTCCTTCCTTCCTTCCTTCCTTCCTTTTCTTTTCTTTTTCCTTTTTTGTTTTATTTATTTACTTTTTTAAAAAAGAAAATAAACTATCTTCTTTCATTATAGATACCAATACAAGTTCCCACTCCCTCCCCTCCTCCCATTCCTTCCACATACCCTCCCAGCCCACCCCCATTCAATCCTCAGAGAGGGTAAGGCACATCGCTTTGGGGGAAGGTCCAAGGCCCACCCTACTATATCTAGGCTGAGCCAGGTATCCATCCAAAGAGCATAGGTTCCCAAAAAGCCAGTACAAGCAGTAGGGATAAATCCTGGTGCCACTGCCAATGGCTCCTCAGCCTGCCGCAGCCATGCAACTATCCCCCACATTCAAAGGGTCTAGTTTGGTCCAATGCTTGTTCCTTCCCAGTCCAGCTGGAGTTTGTAAGCTCCCATTAGCTCAGGTAAACTGTTTGAGTGGGTGGACCCATCATGGTCTTGACCTCTTTGCTCATATTCTCATTCCTCCCACTCTTCAACTGGACTTTGGGAGCTCAGTCCAGTGCTCCAATGTGGGTCTCTGCCTCTGTTTCCATCAGTTGCTGGATGAAGGTTCTACGGTGATATTTAAGATAATCATCAATCTAACTACAGGACAAGTCAAGATCGGTTGGCCCCTCTTTCAAAATGTGTAGACTTTGCTCAATTTTTCTATAATAAACCTTAGATTTTATTGTTTTTAATTTTATTCTTAGTGATATGTTTGTGTGGGGGTGTTGATTGATATACAAGTATTAAGGGCAGGATCCTGTGGAGTCCAGAAGAAAGTGTCAATGCCCTTGAGGTAGTGTTCTAATTAGTTGTGAGCTGCCTGATACAGATGCTGAGAACCAAGAACATGTACTGAAGAGCAGCATTATTCTTAACTGCTGAGCCATCTCTCAGCCCCTAGGTTTTGCTCTTTTGTGTGTGTGTGGAGGGGATTTTTTGAGACAGGGTTTCTCCATGTAACATCCCTGGCTGCCTGGAACTCCCTCTGCAGACCAGGCTGGACTCAAATAAGTTTTGTTCTTTATGGCATATTTGGTAACTGTCACCCAATTAAACCTAAGCCTGGAAATCCTTGCTTGCTCCTTTCCCTAATCGGAAAACCCCAGACTCAACGAAGACACCTTCATCCATGCATCTGATCTCCCTCCAGCTAACTGCAGAGGGACTGGATACCAGCTCCGGTCTGTCCCTGGAATCTCTTGTTGCTGGACCCCAGAAAGTGCCTTCCTCTGTGCCCTTTCTACTCAGGCCACTTACTGTATCCACCCCAGTTGCCTGTGCTTTCAGTTCTGGATGGTTGGTATATGAAGAGATTTGAGTAATGTGGAAAAAAAATAAGCTTCAAGTTGGAACTACTAGTAATATATTTACTATTTATGGTTGTTGTTATTATTGTGTGCAGACATATTTATCTTGAATTTCTTTTTTGTGTATGTCTGTCCATGATGTGTGTATGGGCACAAGTGTGCCATGGTATGCGTGAAGAGATCAAGGGACAACTTTATGGGCTTTGCTCTCTCCTTCCACCTTTACGTAGGTTCTAGGGATGGAACTTAGGTCTTCAGTTTTGTGTAGCAAGCACTTTAGATGCTGAGCTATCTGTCTGATCCCATCTTCAACTTCAATGTAAGGAATATGCTCTTTTGTAGACACCGAGAATCTACTAGCCCTTTACCTTCTCAACACTGCCCTGTGGATATCATTACCACAGGTTGAGACCCGTCCTTCAGGAGACCTCAAACTTCTCAGCTACAGGACTTTCCCTGAGAGATAGAGCAGAAGTACAAAACCCTAAACGCTTACCCAGAGAGCGTTTTCCTAGAGAGAATTGTGCCATGGCCCTGCCACACGGAAAGAACTAGAGGAGAAAGAGAGTACAGTCTCATAGATTGTAGAATTTACTTGGGAGATGTAAGTAACTGTTAAGAAATATCAAAATAAACAAGAATCTTACAAAGCTGAGGTGAGATTGGCATAATTCTTAGGTAAACCATTTGTCCTATAGAACACTTGTAGAAAGCTCATTTGGATAGATCTCCAGAGACACCTGTCTATTTTCTTCTGTTCTCAAGGGCTTGAGGGGGGGGGGGAGAAATTTATGAGAACTGACCAGCCATGTTCTCTGGGGAGAGACTAAAGAAGGTGGCAGAGTTTGAGTAAGTGAGTGAGCAGGAGTCCTCTATGCCACTGGAGCAGGTCATGACTTTCTGAGAAGAACAATAGTAAAGTCAGGAAGGTTTTTTTTTTTTTTTTGAAGTTCATGGTAGCAGATTGTAGAGGTTGAAAGCAATTTAAAAGATGAGGCAGAAAGAGCAGGGCAGAGGCTTTTGAAGTCACCCAGTAAGGTGACAGGTATGTCAATTGATCCCAGAAATATCTGCCTGTACCACAAGTACAGGCTAGAGGCAGAAAGCAGAGCATGAGAAGTGTGGTATCATGGGTAACTGACCACACTTTAATGTAATTTGCTTGTGCTTTTAGGATTGACTTGAACCCAATCTCCTATATGCTTCCATACTGTGTAGAAGCCCAAATTTATGGGTTAGTAGGGTAGAAAACATCTAGGTTGTGATGGCCCCCCAGGTCTCATGGTAATGTGGACATTGTTAAGAAGCAAGTAATAAGCCTGAGACGTGGAGATGGAGAGGAAGAGAAAAGAGAGTGATTTCACAGGAGTAGGTTTGCTACCTCAAGGCAGATGTAGAGACAAGCTAACAAGTACTGGCCCCAGATAGATGATGCTTGAAAGAGTCGTAGAAGTATAGAATTATAATCTTGGGAGGGATAATAAGACATATTAAAATATTCTGAGGGTGGAGTGGATATTACAGATAGCATTTCAATTGTTCAGAAAACAGCTGCAGATAGGATGTGGTAGTCAGAGACACCTGCTAGTGGCCCTGGCACTTGGTCTGTGACGAGTCTTGGAGGAATGAGAAAGGGATGTAGAATATCCACTGAGGGAAAGGACATTAAGGCTAAAGTCCTGAAAACAATGCAACTGTGCTCCTGAGTTTGATTCATGGTGGAAGAATTCACCCAAGGCCGTCGGCCAACTGGAAGAGCTCAAAGGTCAAGGGCTGCACATTTTTTTCATAGCATTTCTCATTTATTTGAGCTTAAATGAAGATGAATTCTTCAGGGAAATGAGCACATGTTGAGCATCTCCAAAACCAGGAGGCTTCGTGGCCAGAAACTACGTTGGTCCAATAGTAATACAAATGACTAATAAAATCCTCCTGGGTCTCCTGTGGTCTGAGTCCTAGGAATCTGAGCCAGCAGCACGCAAATAGATGTGAGCTCTAACTGAAGGCAATTATGCAAGAGATACCCCAGTGTAACTATCCTATGAAAATCATGAGAGCTGCTCTCAACACAATAGCTTCATCCATGTTTTGGTCTGAACTATGAGATGGTTGTAAGTTATCCTGAGTGTGGTTAGAAAGGGCTACATCCTAATGACAGATCTTTCACTCTGACCACACAACCCCTCTTTCTGATTCTCCAAACACCTTGCTTTACCTTTTGATCTTCCATTGCTGGGTCCAGACTCAAGCCAAGTTATTTGTATGGATTCTATCGACACTTTCAGATCTAGATAGATGTTCCTGCTACTGGGATGCTCCATCTTCATTGCTCCCCACAGCATCTGAGAATGTATTATTGTCATAGTTGGGACCTTGCAAAGAAGCATGAATAGGCTCTTTTTTGCTTCGTCCCTTTGGATTTTTCAAGTGGAGATTAGAATATAATTGAGTTTGCTGATAAGAATTCCTAGGCTTCTAGCACTGGACCATCTTGGTCAAAGGATGATTGATCTATCGTGGTAGGGAAATCATGGTGGCAGGAACTTGAGACAACTAATTACATTGCATCCACAGTAATAAATGCTAACGCTCAACTAACTTTCTTATTTTCATCCAGACTGGGGCTACAGCCCGTGGAATGTGCAGAGCACAGTAATTGTCTCCCTACTCAATTGATCTAATCTAGATAATAATCCCAGAAGTATGGATCAAAAGTGATTCTGGATCTTGTCGGGTTGACAGTCAATATTAATTGACACACCACAAAACATAACCTCCTAGATATCTTAGAAAGTTACTTCCTTATTTATTTTTCTTCACCATATCTTTTCACGATAGGTGCAATATTAGAAGGAGCAAAAGGCACAGTTAAATGGATGTGGATTCAAGTTCAAGGTCTACCAGTTGGTTTGTTCTCAGTTCACAACTTCGCTGAGATGACTTCTTTATCTACAAAATTCAATGATAATATTAGTTTCAGTGGTTATTGTAAAGACTTAGGGACCCAGTATATGTAAAACTGGTGCAGCTGGAGGTTTTAACCCCTACTCTGTGTCATTCTGACACTGGTGCACATAGAGGCTTCCCTGCAAGTTATTTTGAAAGTCAGGGAAACCAGAAGGCAGAAGACTTGGGTGAATATACTTTCATCCTGGTTAGATGACCACAGAAGAGGGTTGCAGATGGCTGGGTAATACTGGACCTGCTCTGGACCTCTCAGGGGCCTAACGGGGCTCATCCCTGTCTGTCTTAGAGATGAAACTAAGTCCAGAAAACGAAAAGTATCTGTGTAGAAAGGTAGGTTCTCAAGGCTGTGGGAACAGTATCCTCAGCTGTGTCTGCCAATGAGACTTTGGTTTGCTTTGGACAAAGTCGTGTGGGATCTGCTACTCAGCAAGGTCCCTTCATTGATTCTGTCAGGAGCACTCCCAGTGGGACCAACTATGTGATGCTGGTGACAGCCACAGACTTGGCACTCAGCTGATGTCTGCTTGCTCATCTGTAGGCAACCCCACAACAGCATGGTCCTTATTCAACATGAAGGAAAACTGGAGTCGGCAAATCTCTGCTACTGGAATTCTTCCATTTGTCTGTTCTCTAAAATGTGGAATTCTCCCTCTGATGCCACACAACAGACAGATCCATACTTTTTTTTCTGGATGAAGACACTGATAATCATAATTATAAAATTAAAGTAGTAAATGTTTAACATTAAATTTGCTATTTGTAGGCAGAGGTTCTCATGAGCAGTTATTTTACCCCCAAGAAATATTTACATTTGGTGGGGGCCTTGCTATGAAATCTATTGGAGTGGAGGACAGAAATGCTGCTAAATAGCCTTTAATGCATAGGACAGTCTCCCACAATAAAGTGACTTATCGGGTTCTTCATGTCAGTAACGTGGAGGTCAAGAAGCCCTCGGGTAAATGCACTCAGTGTCTTTTAATTCTTATGAAACTCCATCAATCTCAGTCCCATAGGGCAAGGAAATTGAAGCACAGAAAAGCTGGGTTGCTTCTGAGAAGCTAATGCTAGGAAGAGGTGATGCAAGCGCTCCATACCCATCGTCTTCAAGGCTAGCACTTGCAACCAGAGCGATATCAGCAGCTCACTCAGGGTATTTACAGAAGTAAAAAGGTTGTTTGGGAAGAGGATGAGCGCTGTCTTCTTGGAAGAAATCCTAGACTGAAGTCAGGTTCTTCTAAGGTCCCAAGTGTAAGAGGCAGGTCCTGGGGTCCTACTCCAGCCTCCAGAACCCTCATCCAGGAACCACCCAGATGTTATGTTTTATTATCTTAAGTTCAAATGTGATATAGAAGTGCTAAGGGAAAAGAGCAGTGATGTAGAAACATGTAGAACAGCTCTTTGTGGAAGACCATTTAAACCCTTTAATAGTCACACAGCTCCAGGACGCTGCTAATGTGCAGTGTCACTGGTTGTGGCAGGAGGCAAGGGTCTTTGGGTAGCACCCCCTCCACAATGACATTCCCTCCAGCCTCCATGAGGAGTCTTATATGGCTTTATGCTCATGAAGGATCATTCACAAAATGTGATCACATTTAAGTGACCCAAATGCACTTGCTAATTGGTTTACTAGGATGTGGTTTTAGCCTGTTTTACTCTCTTTTACTCCAGACTTTTAAGTTGACATTAGCATTTAATTTGACAATTGTTTCCAGTTTACATTGCAAAGGGGGTCTCTTCCGTGTTTCTCATAACTAGTCCCTTTATTTGTGTACTTAAAATTCTCATGATTCTTTGCTAATAGAGTTTAAGAGGGCTTTCGAAACTATGTGGTAACACTTGAATATTTTGGAAATGTAGTAATTGGGGTTCAGAGGGAAAGGAAATGACTTTGCTATTTTAATACAGTTAGAGTAGGTAAGAATTATGATCATGGCTCTCATCCGTACATATAAAGCTTTAAAGTTGATGAATCATTTTTTATTTCGTATTTTCATCTGCAGCATAACATCTCTAGGCAAGTAGGAGAGGAAATGTTCTTCTCATGTTTCATATGAGAAATACATGAGTTGAATGGCTTAGAATTACATAGTTAGGGGATGAATTAGAGGGAATTCTAGTCTCCACAGCAGTACCCAGGTCTTGGGGCAAACTGTTGTATAGACTTGGCACCGTGGGACTCTGTTTGCAGTTTGTATAGCTACTAATTTAGCAAACCCAATTTCCTACCCTTATTGGTGGGCAACTTCCTGCTCATAGCCTAATGAAGAGTTGCTGAAGCCAGGGGACTCCTTGATGATCAAAGGACGAGTGCACAGGCTTTGGACAAAGAGAATGTTTCTTTACGATCACGAGTATGACCTTCCCCAATTACGTGTGCTGACATTTGAAAGCTGGTTTCCCGCTGCCATGTCAGGCAGGGCTGGCTTCAGTCTCCATCCGTCTAGAGCTTCCTCTCCTTGTAGCTCACTAGGAACCATCCAGTTCTCATGGTTACCATCAAAGCTGTTTTCACAGTAGGCATTAGTATTAATGTGTAAATACCTACAGTACTGTGTTCCCCACAGCCCCTTGCCACTGTGTGTTGTTCTGTCTCCATTAAGAGATGTTACCAACATCTCTATGACTAGCCAAAATAGAAATCTGGCAGCCATCTTTAGGCAATAGAAATGAGACCACTCTTGGCCCAGGGCCTTATGTGGAAGTGTTTCCCTGATCTACTCCATATTTGAAACTCTAACCAATTGCCTTGATTATGGCCAACTTCCTTTTCCATATCTGTGCCTAAACAGCCCTTCTAAGGATGCCTTCAGGAGTTTAGTGTCGCCGGACAATTGCCAAGCTTTGCAGAGGCCTTGCCTTACAAGTCTTTAACTGTTATGCTAAAGAGGTGTTAGGATCTGCTTTACATTTTATTATTTATTTTATTTCTCTTTTATTGAAAGTAGTTTTTCAGATAACATATTCTGATTATTATTTCCTCTCCCCTCACTCTTCCCAGTTCCTCTCTACCTCTCCTCCCATCCAGATCCACATCCTTTCTGTCTTTCAAGGAAAATAAACAGGCATTTAAGGAACAACAATAAAATAAGTTTAAAAAACAAATTGGAATAGAACAAAACAAACAGAAGAAAAAGAGGCAAAGAAAAAGCATGAGAAATACATATAGATGCACACACACAGACATGCACACATTTGCACACACAGAAATCCAATAAGAAACCAAAACTGGAAGCCATAATACACATATAAGGGATCTTTAGGGGTGGGGATACCCTGAGACAACATTATGAGACAAAGGACCTCCAAAGATTCCAGTGCGTTTGTTTTGTGTTGGCCATCTACTGCTGAACAAGGGGTCTACCCTTAAGAGTGGTTGCTTTTCTCAGTGAGAGTCCTTTGGAGAGAAGGAACATAGATAGCAACAGAATAATCCTAACCACATTCTGCTGTATTCATAGGCCTTGCTCCACCACCATCAGAGAACCACATCTTGCAACAGATGGGAACAAATATGGAGAAACATAGCCAGACACTGTGCAGAGAGGGGCAGATCTTGGAGCACTCATCTCTGAAAGGGATGTCTCCATCAAATCCCTGAAGAAGAGGTGGCAGAGAAACTGTAAGAGCCGGGGGAGGGGGGATGGAGGACACCAAGGAAACAAGGATTTTAAACATAGCACAACAGAAGCACATAGGAACTCACAGAGAGTGTGGCAGCATGCACAGGGCCCACATCAGACGGAATCCTAGAGCTGAGAGAAGTAGACTCATGCCCCATCCCTAACCCAGAAGCTCCAGCTGATAATCACTTGCAAATAGCTTCTATGGGAGGTGAATTGGAAGACTTGAATATGAGCGGAGGAGAGAATCAGGCCAAGAGGTATTGCCAAGGTTTTGTTGAGAGGTGGCCGGATAAAGCAACTGGTTTGAGGTGTGGTGGAACTGCAAGAAGTAAAACTTGTTAGGGGACAGTGGATGTGTATATAACAATAGAATCTGGGGTAATGGCAAACAGCCCGTTTTGTAATAGAAATACTGGAAAAGGAAAAACTAAATGAGATGAACTCTTCCTTCAAACACCTAAAGTGTCGTGGAGGAGAAATACACCAACTGAACCAAGTTCTAAATGTCTGCTGAAGATACAATAAAGAAGGCTGAGGCTGGGAGAGGTGGGTTTGAGTTTGGTATAAATAGAGACAGCCTCTAGAAAGTTCTATGAAAGATTGTCCCCCAGTACAGTCTGGTAGAAAATTCCTTAGTTCATACATAGTTCTATTCTCTAGTTAAATGATATGAGGTAATCACTGATGGGCACAAAGACCTCTTGGAAGTGTAATAATTCTGGTATTTTCTGAGAACCAGAGACTACAAGTAAGAATAGATACATCGATGGCATCAAAATAGTACTGGGCAGGCAACTGGGTAGGCAATTGGGTGGCCAGTGTTTGTGCCTCAGCTCTGTGCCTGATCACTTTCCAAGGTGGCATTAAGCAAGTAGTTTCCCTTACACAGAGTATAAATTCCATTAACACAGGTGACGAGGAGTGGGAGTGAATATTGAGATAAGAAAGTCAAAAGCAGTAAGCACACAATGCATAGGAACCTCTAATGGGGCTAAGCACTGTGCCCCATGATTCTTGTGTATCATGTAATTTAATCTTTACTACTGCACTATGAGAAGTCTTCATCTGCCCACTCCATAGGTGAGGTGGCCCCTTTTGCTGTCTTGGAGCTGATCATGTTATTAGGGCTTTCTAGAGAAAGGGTCCACAAACTACTGATGAGGTCTGTGCCTGTTCTGTGATTTGATTATTTTACCCTCCCTGGTGTGGTTGGTGGTTTGAATAAAAATGGCCCCCATAGGCTCATAGGGAGTGGCACTATTAGGAGGCGTGGCCTATTTTGAGTGGGTGTGGTGTTGTTGGAGGAAGTTTGTCACTGGGGTGGCCTTTGAGGCCTTGGATGCTCAAGCCTGGCCAGTGTATCTCAGTATCTCTTCCTGCTACCTGCCATCTGAATGTAGAACTCTCAGTTGCTTCTCCTGCACCATGCTTGCCTGAATGCTGCCGTGCTTCCCAGCAATGATGATAATGAACTAAACCTCTGACACTGCAAGCTGCCCCAATGGAACGTTTTTCCTTTGTAAGAGTTGCCATGGCCATAGGAACCCCAACTAAGACACCTGGCTTCTGAGAAAGACCCCAAGATCCCACTTCTTCCTCAGACTAGCCAGCACTTGAACTAAATAAAAACTGTAACAGCATGCTAATTCCTAAGACCGCTTAAACTTGGTGAACAGTACAATTTTAAACAAAAATAATCACAAATGATCATGCTCCCCACGTTTTCCTCCCTTGAGGTGCGGTACCAGGTGTGGTTTGCTTCTGTTTACTCAGTGACTAAGGCAAGCCTGACCCTTATGGGACTCCTGCCAGGATTTGCTGGATGCAATGAATATGAAGTACTGTGTGATGACTGCAGACATTCTATTCTTGACACTGACTAGAATATGTATACATTATACATCTTTGGTTATCAGAGACCTGAGTTCAGAAAAATCAGAAGAGGGAAGGAAGCCTAAGATGGAAAAAAGAATTAGCTAGAGCATGTTTGATTCGAGATGCTCAAGCCTCCAATTGGAGTTCTCAATAGGCAACTGGGCACAAGCGTGGGAACATACCCAAGTGATGACATCCACACAGGTGGCACTCAAGTTCACTGAAGATGAGATTTTCTAAGAACCAAGCGTGGATAAAAATTCAAAGCAATGGTAAAAAAAAAAAAAAAAAAAAAAAAAAAAAAAAACCTCCTACACCTCTCCAATTAGAACATGAGGAGACGGGAGGAGCCTATGAAGAGAACTATCAAAATAATAAATGTTTAGGATAAGTATCCCAGAAACCAAATGAATAAAATACTTAACAAGGAAAAAGCTACCCATAGAGTGATGCTGAGTTTAAGACAAGACTGGCCATGGTGTCGGATGCTAGAAGGTCACTGATATTACTCACCAGGGCTGCTTGGATGTGCTGTGGGTGAAATTTGCACAAAACAATGTGCATGGCCTGTCTGTTTGATCTTACATCCATCCTATCCTGTCTTCTCACTCTTATCTACACTGCAAAGACATAGTCTCTAACATCCCTTGCCAACTGGCTTCAAACCAGGTGGACTCAATGGGAGACCCTGGCAGTTGAAGAAGAAAAGGAAAAGATAAGCATGGCATCCCCAGCAGGGCTTGTTTATCTTCTATAGTTCTGGCTACCGCTGGCCAGTCCATTCTCTGTGGTCCAAGCTCATCACGGGCAGGTCTGCTGGGCTTCCGACCTCCTAGAACCATGGAAACAGTTATCTCCTTCCTCCATCTCTCCAGCTCTCTGGGATGGGGCAGCTCTCTTCTGTAGTTAGTACTGGAGCTGCCTCACCCTCTGGCCACTCTTTCATCTCTTTCGCCAGGAAAGCCCCCTCCCAGAAACATCTGACTGTAGTCATCTATCTGGGATCACCATCAGCATCCTGGGGCTCACGTTCCACACATTCTGGGCCATTATTCAGGCATCCCTGTGGTTTCCAAGCATGCTTTTGAGAAGGACATGGGGAGCCTGGGCCCGAAGAACAACAGAACCCCCGTGTGTTCTAGGGGATGGCCTGTGGAGGTAGCTGATAGCCTTTCTGTGTAGCTAAGTGGAGATGCTGCTCCTAGGGCATAATGCCTTCTCCAGATGTGGTGGGCGGGCCTGTGCATAGAAAAGGCTTAAGCAAACAAACCTGCTACCACAGTTTCCACGTGTCCCATCTGAAGAAATGCAAAGGCAACACACATAAATTAACTCAGCATGCTTTGTGTGAGTGGGGGCAAATTCTTTGGGTTGTAGAAATGGAAAGGGGGGGAGGGTTCCTAAATTTCATCAAATTACATTTTTCTTGGATTAATCATGAGTTTCTGATATTCTAAAATTTCAGGACCCTGAGGTTCCTAGCTGTTGAGTTTCTTGTGTTTTCTCCAGTCTATAGACATTACCTGGCAAACAATAACGGGCCTCAGTTTGCTTCTTATTTTTCTTGTCTATTTCTTCTGGCTCCTTAGCCCATCCTAGGTTTCATACACTGGGCTGCTGTCCTGTCTCCCTGCTGGCAGTCACCTGGTGTCTCTTTAATGGTGGATGTTCTCACCAAGCTTGGATACCACCCCCATTTCTGTCTCCCACTTCCTTGTCTCAGGAACTTTACCCCCTTGACTGGCCATCTTCTTCATCTGCATGCCTCTGTACAAAGTCCTTTTATCTGATCCATATTCACTGAACCCTGTTGCTTCTTTCCCACTGTGCCCGAGATCACAGACCCAGATACTCCTTGGAGTCCCCAAGATCACAGACCCAGATACTCCTTGGGGTCCTGCAAGATCACAGACCCAGATACTCCTTGGGGTCCTGCAAGATCACAGACCCAGATACTCCTTGGAGTCCCCAAGATCACAGACCAAAATACTCCTTGGAGTCCCCAAGATCACAGACCCATATACTCCTTGGAGTCCTAAGGGAAGCTGGAAAGAATGCAAGCAACCTTTGCCCCCTGCCACTTCAACAGTGCTGACCACATCTGCTCCTTAAGATTCTAGCTGCCCTTACTGGGTTTTACTTCAAAACCCCTGGATAACTTCTCATTCCTTCCAGGTTCTGTTTGATAGTCTTACTTCAGGCCACATTGCCACCATTCTCCTGATGTTTCCCACCCTGCAGGTGCTTGAGACACCTAAGTGGATCCCGGAGCCTTGATCACAATGAAGCCATTCTGTTTCGCTGGAAAGAACTCTCCTCATCACTGCCACAGGGCACGGCTGTGCCTATTGTCTCACAGAAAACCATCCAGGGCAATAAAATGGTTTTCCTTTAGCATTTCCTTTGAACCCCTTCCCTTGACCTCAGACATAATTTGAGCAAAGGAATCAAGAGCTGGGGCAGTGTCAAGATTAAATGGCTTCTGTGACTGACTATGTTCTGGGAACACTAAATTAAAAAGGTTAAGGATCTCTTTTCAGTTTCTTTTCCTTCAGAATTTAGGGTCCTGGAATAAACTATGGATTTCCAAAAGGGGACTGATGGGGTGTAGCATATTCCTGTACCCTTTGCTGTGGAGCATGTCCATCAATGAGCATAGGCGAGCATGGCCTGAGGTTGGGACAAGCTGGCTAACTGTCACTGCTTTTCAGTAAGGATAGTGGACCGTTTACTATTGTTACTAATTTGTGACAATCCTGGAACATTTTCTGTCTTTAAAATTTTTATCTCGGGGTGACTGAATGGACTTGCAGGCTATTTCTAGAACAGATAATACAACCCCATGAAAAATACCTCAGACTCCGTGTTCTGTCAAACCAGAGCTTAAATTCTGATCCCGTCGCCAAGCGACACTGGAAAAATCACCTTTCAGAGACGCAGATTTTGTATTAGTAAAAAGGAGCAGCTGTGTTGATGAGGTAGGTGTCACCTCAGCATCTGCAGCATTCAGCAAGTGGGTTTCTCCTTTATTAGACAACATAATTCAGCCACTGCTCCCTTCTTACAAGCCTCCTTCACCCAATATTTCCAAGTTCTTCTCTAGCATGTAAACTGTGTATAGAAACTGAGTAACAGGTGGAAGCTCAGATGTCTTAGGGAAGATGAAACCAAAGGAAGGAAAGCCCTCAGCAAGCAGGGTCAGCTCAACAATGGCAGCAGTTGGGGTAACTTTGAACTCCTGGCCTGAATCTTGACACTGCCCTTTGAGGTAAAATCCATAAGGATTTCTTCATTTCTCATTCCAAATTTGAGAAGTATTTTCTCCTCTAATGCCAATTTATTTTTAATGTTGTTATACAATCTTTATTATAAAAATAACTCACACTAAATCTCTCCACCCAAACATATCAGATATTTTCATTTTTTTCTGATGACTCTTAGACTTTGTGATACATATGGTTTGAGGCTTTGTCTTCAAATATTTTTGATTATATAACACTAAATCAAATATTATTATGAAGATTAAAGTATGGCAATGTTTGAAAAAATTATGCATAATCATGTTTTTGCTCTTGGATAGTTTTGTGGTTTCTAATTCCTTTACCCTTTTTCTGTCATGACAATCTTCATGCCTACAGCTAGAAAGATATTTTGAGATACTAATTTTTCATATTTCTGACTTGCTATCCAAATACAGAGAGGTGGGGCCCTTTTCCCACTTGGAGATGACTCAGGGCTCAGCTAAAAACACAGGCATGTACAATGACTAAAGCTAAGAAGGCATTTATAAATAAAATGTGGATTTGCTTAGCCAAGGTTTACACTGCGTCTCCACCCTCACTGTTTAGTTTTCCCTCCTCTGATTTAGTTTTCAAGAGGCAGAGGTGGGAACGTGGGTGGGGATGGACTAAAAGCAAAGGCAGTAACGGGGTCTGGAGAGATGCATAGTCTTGGAAAATCAGGGGTTGCAACATGGTTCTCTCTTCTTATCTGTTCATGTTTTCTCAACCACCCTGAGCTCAGAAGGAAAGGAGGAGGGAGAAAATCAAGATCAGCAAAGGAAGCGGGAACCTAAGTTCTTCCTCCTCTCAGGACAGCTGTGAAGGTGACAGTGTCCTCCTGATAGAGACTCTGTATGATGTGGGGTCCCACAGCAAAGGCTCCCAGCCCTATTTTGCACCCCCCCTGCCTTATAGGTAATAGAAACGATGGAAAGAGGCTGAGCCCCAAGGCACTGTGATTAAAGGGGTGTCCAGAATAACTAAACACTAACCCCACCCAGTCCCACGAAGCTTCAGCATAGTGCATAATACCAGGACTCTGTTACAACTCTATATTCAGGAAACCTTAGTGGCTGAGATTAAAATTTTCAGAGCCATAGAAGATATGTGTTTCAGAGCTAATACTAAGTTGAATTACAGAATTAGGATGGATCTTTTACTCTGAAGGTGGAAACTAAACTTTTTATCTGCTACACATATAATTCTTTTTGTTCTTTCTAGTTTGTGTTTGCTCAAGAGTTTATTGATAATTTGATTGATCATAAGGCATATATGTTTATGTGTACACATACACGTGTTTTTGTATTATAGGTTATTATTTTATTTTATGTGTATGGGTGTTTTGCCTGTATATATGTGTGCACACAACTTGCGTGCCCAGTGCTTGTGGACTTGAAGAGGGCAGTAGAACTCCTGGAACTGGAGTTACAGGTGGTCGTGAGCCACCATGTGGGTGCTGGAAACGGAATCCAGATCCTATGGAAGAACAGTCAGTGCTCTTAACCACTGAGGAATCTCTCCAGCCCACAGATAAGTATAAATTGATTTCTTTATGAGGGCTTAGTGGGTTAAGTTATATAAATGATTTTACATCTCTTGTTTCATAGTTTTAGACCATTTTCCACAAGAATTGCTTTAATTTACCTTGATACCCAAAATAATTGCAGGTATTGACTTAAACATATATTCACTAGCCTTAGCTACTAGTATTTTAAAAGAAAATTTTGCAAATTGAGTGCTGGCAGACTTTATTTCAATTCAGCAGAGATTTCTTAAATTACTAGAAGGCTTGGGTCTTATGCCTGGGACTCATTTGTGAATTAAATTTCTGTGCGTATTTGGTTTTACTTCATGTGCAACAATTATCTTTGAATAGCACAAATCATCTTTACCTTTAAACATCTTTAACAGCTTTCCTTTTGCTTGTGGACAGAGCATTTTACTGAACAGTCAGCATGCATCTAGAACTTCCTTCCCATCTGGACTCAGCCCTCAATCTCTCGCCACTGAAATACATGTCTCTCATCAAATGAGTTCATAAATAACCACCCAAACAGCCAAGTTCTCCCTTTTTGGCTGAGATGGACAGGTTCTAATTAGGCAGCACCATGATTGTAGGGAAATTATTCGCTTAAGAAATGCAGAGGAATGCGGCTAGGCATAAGGCAACCCATCACCATCGCGTTACATTAATAGTTGTGGGCACTTGAACTCCGACTTAATATCATTGGCTATACTCAAATGACAAATAAACCTTGGGTGGAGACAAACAAGATGAGTATTGAGTAAGCAAATCCACATTTTATTTAAAAATGAGCCTAAAAAATTGTAGCCCCAGAATCCTTTCTTTAGAGATCTTTCTTCCACTCAAAGTTAGGCAAGTCTGAGAAACCCTAGAGAAACTGAAGAGAGCACTGGCTGGGGAGGGACATCCTATCTTTTGGCATCCTGCATCTGCTCTTCTTGCCTGTATGAACACTACTTATCTTTGAAGACGCTCAGTACAGGAATGACTTCTGCCTCTGAGAGCCTCCGTGGGACAGCAGTGACTCTGGTCTGCGCTTTGAGGGCCATGCTTTTAGGCTCTTTGACTCTTTTGGCAATGCCTCTTGTTTTCATGTGTCTTCCACTTCTCCATGCTGATTGTATTGTTTTTTTTTTTTTTTATTAACAACCGAACATGCCTCTGTGTCTCCTAATTCATAAAGAACTCTGGGTCTCACATTCTTCTCCGTGTACTGATATTTTTTTTTCCTTACCTTAGCTGTTAGACTGTTTTTGAAATCATGGTCTATGCTCTTTTTTACTTCTTTTTTCCACCCCTTCCAACACACTGCCACCTGGATCACCCTTACAACTCCACCAAAGTAACTCATATTATAGTCTACTAGATTCATGCATGGTGCTAAACCCACTAAATGTCTTCGGGTTTTCGTTGTACTGGACTTAGTAGTAGAACTTATCTATTGGGTCCAGCCTTCTGTCTTGGGTTACTCTCACCTCAACTGTCCCATTCACTTGGTTCTCTTGTTATCTTTCTTGTTGCCCTTCTGGAAACTTCTTTGCTAGATTCTTATCTTTGACCTGATTTTTGTTTTCCTTTTTGGTTTTTCAAGACAGGGGTTTTCTCTGTAGCCTTGGCTATCCTGGAACTGGCTCTGTGGACCAGGCTGGTCTCGAACTCAGAGATCCTCCTGCTTCTGCCTCCTGAATGCTGGGGTTAAAGGTGTGTACCACCACCAGTACTTTGGCCTCATTCTTAAATGTTGGCCTTACTCCCTTCACTTCCGGGCTCTACTTCCCTGGTCTTATCTTTCGGCCATCTGAATGCCAATGCCTGCTGTACTCCTGTCTCAACTGTGCATATCATGTTTGATGTTCAAGTTTGCCTATTCTAACTATCAACATGGCCTTTCTTCAAGGACCATGACTTATGACCTAGTGAGTTCATCACACTGTCCTCAACCTTCTCCCTTTCAAGGGTCCATCTTTTTGGAATATTCTCCTGAAAGTTTTAGGATGTCCTGTTTTTTTTTTAAGTTTATGTTTGTTTGCTTAAAGATTTATTTATTGATTAATTGACTGGATTTACATTACATTTTTCCACAAGTCAAGGAGAAAGTTTTGCACTTCATTATCAGCCTAGGAAAGCTTCCTGTTTAACTAAAATTGTTTCTTCAGTTCTTTCTAATCCGATTAATCAATATTGTCACTGATACATGAATTCTTTGCAAATCCTGAATTGTTGAAAAAATAGAATATGTATCTTTTCATTTTAAGCTATTAACTTGGAGAGCATAAATTTACTGTGTTCCCAGGCACCGATAGGCTAAATGCAAATAAACTAGAATTCACTTTTTAAAAAGAGAGATCTGATGCTTTGAAATGCTTCCAACTATGTAAAAAACAATCACAAAGGCCGATTCTTTCCCTCTGTGGCTATTGGATGAAGCTGCCCTGGCAGAAGCTACTCATCTGGGACATATCTTAATCACATTTCTAGCCAAACTCTCGCAAAAACACATCAGCCAAGAAGACCCTGAATACTAATGACAATCCCTTATACTTGCGCAAGCAAAAGCATGTTTAAGGGATCACCTCACAATATGCAAGCTTTTTACAGTCATTAGCTTGAGTCCCCAGCTGGCCTGTCAGGTAGGCCAGCCTCTCTATTTTACAGATGGGGAGACAGAGGTCAGAGAGAGAAAAGGTCTGTAGACTTGTGAAGTCTTCCAGTTTGCAGGTCTCCATGCTGGAGAAAGAATTCACATCTCTGTATCTTGAGTCTAGGGTTACTCCTTGTCCTGTGCTTTGCTCCCAAATGGGCTAGGATCCCAACAGTCTGCTGCTGGTCTCTTTCAGACATTGGGGCTCATTGACGTTAGCATGGAGGAAGAGAGAAGACTTGGACTAGCATCATGGAGATGCACAAAGTTAATTAGGGCTCTCGGTGGAGAAGTGGGAGATGAGGCTGAAGAGGTAGCAGGAGCCAGAGAAAGAGGGCATCTTTCAGGGTCAGGTTAAGGTGTTTAGCAGCACCTTTCTGCAATTGAGCATGGCGCAAAGGACCCGCTTAACTCTTCCCATTTTTCAGGATACATTTCAAAAGTAGTTTTCCAACCCGCTCTGCTCTTACTCCTATGCTCGAGAGGACCCTCCTGTGGAGCTAGGCTGGAGAAAATGTTCCCTGTGTCAGTATGGAGACTACGAAGGTAACCTAGGAGTCTTCTCCCATCAACTCCCCATGATCCTGCACCCAAACCTCACCCTTCATCTACCATTTAGAATAATAATTTGTGTCCTCCTGCCTTCTAAGTTCCTTTCTTGCTAGAAACTGTCTCATAGTCAAGTGTAATCACATGCCTTATATAGTACCTGGTACAGAGTTTCACATGTAGTAGGTGCTCAAACATAATAGACACATAAACAAATGAGGGCAAGAAACCTGGGATCTAGAGAGATCCAGTGATTGGAGATTTAAGAGAGAAAGGTACAGGGCTGGGGAGGAGGCACAGAGGGTAGAACAGGAAGACCAGAGTTCAGATGGCCGTATTCCACATGAAAGCCATGTGGCCTTCTGTAATCTTTGAGCATGGGAGGCAGATACAGGAGATCCTTGGAGTAAGCTGCCTATCCAGGTGTCTTAGTCAGGGTTTCTATTGCTGTGAAGAGGCACAATTACCATGACAACTCTTCTAAAGGAAACATTTAATTGGGGTGTCTTGCTTACAGTTTCAGAGGTTCAGTCCATTATATTCTTCTCTTCTGAAATCTCTTGAGCAAGTCCCTACACCCACACCCACACCCCCCCCACACACTTTCAGGACCACTGTCATCATCGTGGGAAACATGGCATCATGAATGCAGAAGTGAGCCTGGAGTAGTAGCTGAGAGTCCTACAACTTGCAGGCAACCGGAAGTTGATTGAGACACTGGGTGGCATTCTGAGCATAGGAAACCTTAAAGCCTGCCCACACAGTGACACACTTCCCACTCCAACAAGGCCACACCCACTCCAACAAAGACACACCTCTTAATAGTGCCACTCCCTATGAGAATAAGGGGGCCAGTTAAATTCAAACTACCACACCAGGCTAGTTGAAATAGTCAATTTTGGCTTCAGAGAGACCCAGGCTCAATGTATAAGGTAGAGACTGATCAAGGAAGATAGCTTACATCAACCTCAGGCCTCACATACACATGCACACACCCAGGCAAGCACATGTGAACACGGGGACATACACATAGGTATACCACACACAAACACACACACACACGCACGCACGCACGCACGCCAATCTGGAGAGAGAAATGCATTTCAGTTTAGCCACAAATGAGGCCTTCAGTAGGCCAGTTTCTAGGTCATCCACTACTCAGGCTCTCACTTCCTTTACATGGGAACCGAAGACACCAGCAGCAGTTTCTAGTGAGGAGGACATCAGTGAGGCTGACATCCGTCCACGAGAACATTTCTCATCTCACACCTGCAATTTTCATCCTCGCTCGGTGCGAAGCAGTTTCCACACTAAGTTTCGAAGATCAGCATCTCTCTGTCTTTTCTTCCTTCTCCTTTCTCAAGCAGGTTTATTTCTGTAAAGGTTCTAATCAACTGAATGTCTTGGGGATGTGGGCTTAATTTCTTCTGTTCTGGGGTGGTAGAGCTGTTTAAGGGTTGTAGAATAGTTCTAGGGTATGTGTGAGTCAGAGCCAAAGCTCCTTCTCAATCCAATGTCGTACCCCCAGATCTTCTATGAACGGCTTCTCCCTCCCCCCACATAGCTTCTATCTTGAGTATTTGTTGAGATGGCTTCAAGCTACTGGATCCAAAGATTCACTTGCACCTTTTTGATTAATTCCCCCAATATATTATTATATATCTTCTTTTAAAAAATGTTTGTTGCTGGGTGGTGGCTATGCACGCCTTTAATCCCAACACTCTGGAGGCAGAGGCAAGTGATTGCTGAGTTTGAGGATAGCCTGGTCTATAGAGCAAGTTCAAGGACAACCAGGGCTACACAGAGAAAATACTTGTCTCAAATAAACAAAACAAAAAGTTTGTTATACTGTTATTTCAGGTTCTTCCTGATAGAATGTCAATTTCCTGAGATTAATATTTCCTTTGCCTAGAATTCAGTTCACTTTTGTGAACCCTTCTCCCACACTGAGCAGGACTGCAGCCTGCTAAGAAAAACAACTGATACTTTCAAGTCGACATTTTTCCTTCTTTTTTTCATCTCCTGGCACTGCCCTTCTACACTGCTCTCCTCACACCTGTGACTTCCCTTCAGTTGACTTTGGGAGTCAAAACTCAAAGAGACAGGAACATCCGGCTCCTTCTATTTCCAGGGCCTGCCAAAGTATCCAATGCAATGAGTTATTTACCTCATCTCTGGAACCGGAGAAATTAGGGAGAAGTTCAAGAAGGAAAACATGGAGTGGATAGTGTTTATACAGATTTCAAGGTCACTTGATGTTGTAGATGTGGCTGGTACCCATACTCATTGGCACTAGCATCTATGTGAGAGCGCCCACTCCTTGGAAGGCTTGAAACCGTGAAGGATGGATTGGAACCACTACAGTGTGTCTGGCACTGTCTAAGTGTTGGCGGTCAGGTTCTACACTGAACCCTTTAGTCATGAGAAAACTGAAATGGTCAACTTTACCTGAAAGAACAAGCTGTTTGGCCTTCAAGCAGGGAAAACCAAGGTTTTAAAAAGTTAACTAATGCCCAGGAAGCAACTATCAGTTATCAAGAGCAGGGAGTTAGTGGAAGGGATGAAGGGATGAAGGGATGGAGGGATGAAGAGATAGAGGGATGGAGGGATGAAGGGATGAAGGGATGGAGGGATGGAGGAATGAAGAGATAGAGGGATGGAGGGATGAAGGGATGAAGGAATGAGGTCTATTTTCTGCTATTTTCAAGAGTTCATTTATTGGACTGAACTCTAGTTGCCCACATTAGCACATTAGTAACAAAGTTAGAGATACAGGACATATTTGTGCCCTTCTTCTCCTCTCCTGATAGTTCTGGCATCCTTTCCCACACAGCCCACTTGTATTTAAAGTCACGCCTTTAAAAAATCTATTAGGGAAGCAGAAGAGAAACAAAGTGCAAAGCGCAGAGCTGAGATGGCTATTTCTTGGTTTTCTTTAAGGGATTTGTTGATGTCTTCCAATTTTTTGCTTGTCTTTTCCTCCATTTCTTTGAGGGAATTTCTCTTCTTTTTTAAGGTCCTCAAACATTCTCCTGAAGTTACTTTTTAAAATCATTTTCTTCTGCTTCATCTGTATTTGGTTGTTCAAGTCTTGCTGTTGTAGGGTCACTCGATTTTACTGGTGTCGTGTTACTCTTTGTGGTGTTGCATGTGTTCTTACCTTGTCTACCATCTTTTCTTCTAATTGGTGTAGTTGATGCTGACTGTGACTCTAGTGACCAGTCTTCCAGGTGCCAGTGGATCCAAGGTTCTCCAAGTAGATCCAACCATCCAAGATAATTGCTCCTAGTGGTGCAGTCAGTGCCATGATTTCAGTCACCCTGTTGGTCACTCTTTGTTTCTGGAGGTCATTCAGCACTCCCAGAGTTTGCTCTGTTTCCATGGAGTTCACTGTCTCAGGCCTGCTCTGGCCTAGGTTGCCAACTCAGACCTATTTCTGTAGACCTGTTCCTGATCTGGATCCACTCCTATGGAGGTCCCTGGCTTGGGGTTGGTCCTGGAAAGGTCTCTGGCCCTGATATACTCCCTAAAGGTCCCAGACTCGGGTGCACCCAGATCCGCAGAGGTCCTGGCTCAGGCCTACTCCCTCAGAGATCCCAGACTCATGCTGGGACCTGCAGAGGTCTCTGGTTCCTGCCCACTCCCTTGGAGGTCCCAGACCAATGCCTGGACCCACAGAGGTCCTGGCTCAGGCCTAGTTCCTTGGAGGTCTCTGGTTCCTGCCTACACCCTTGTAGGTACCAGACTCATTCCTGAGCCCACAGAGGTCTCTGGCTCTGACCCACTCCCTCAGTGGTTGCTCCCCTGTACCTGCTCCTGTGGAGTTCACTGTCTCGGGTCTGCTCTGGCCTAGGTTGCAGGCTCAGTCCTGTTTTAGTAAATGTCCCTGGTCTGGATCTTTTCCTGCTCCCAGGGAACTCACCCTCTCAGGTATGCTCCAGCCTAGAATGCCAGCTCAGTCCCACTCCTGTGGAGCTTGCCACCTCAGGCCTGCACTGGCCCAGGTTGCTGGCTCAGTCCTGCTCCTGTGGAGTTCACTCCAGAGCTGAGATGGCACTTGCACTGAGCACATTCTCATCCTGACAATGTTACAAAAGAGTTACAAAATGTTACAAAAGAGATGGATCTTTGATGTGGGAAGTCCTTCTGTATATGTGTTGCTTTTATTGGTTAATGAATAAAGAATCTGTCTTGGCCTGTGATAGGGTAGAGTAGAGCTAGGCAGGAACACTAAACTGAATGCTGGGAGAAAGAAGGTGGAGTCAGAGCAATACCATGTAGCCGCCATGGAGAATGGATGTGCTGGAACCTTGCTGGTAAGCCACAGCCATGTGGTGATACACAGATTAACAGAAATGGGTTAAATTAAGATGTAAGAGCTAGTTAAAAATATGTTTAAGTTATTGGCCAAGCAGTTTCTGAGTGATTATTTTGGGTCTGGGCAGCTGGAAACAAACAAGAGGCCTCCATACAACAGGTCTTTTCTCCATACATTTTCAGCTGCTGAACACAAAAACAGGAGGCAGAAAGTCTGAGCTGGCCTTTCAAAGGGGTGACCAGAGAGGGCCTCGTGACTCTTGTGCTCAATACCAATTGTTCCTGATTTGAAGTATTAATTGAGCTAAGAAGAAAGATTTTATAATGCTATGTCATTTCCTTTTCCTGCTGCCTGCATAGATGTTACCTTGTCCCCAAGGCTTATGTCTTAGTGTCTCTGCTGTCACGACAAAATACCTGAAATCGTATAATAAGAAGTACTCATTCATGTTCTGACAGTTCTGGAGGCTGGGAAGTTTAAGATCAAGATGTTGACTGCAGTTTTTCTCTCATTGCAAGGTGGTACTTTACTGCTGTACTCTCTGGAGAGAACCCTGAGTCTTCACATGGCAGAAGGCAGAAGGTAGAAGGGCAATGATTGAATATCATATGAAGTTTATTAATTTAATTCATTCATGAAGGCTCCCTCACAGCTTAGTAACTATGTAAAGGTTTCCCACCTTAATATCATTACATTGGTCATTATACCAGTTTTGGAAGGGGCACTTTCAAACCGTAGCAGTTCATGAGAAGGGGTAACACGGAATCCATTCAAGTGACATGCATCTGATTTCTGGACTGTGTCTCTGGCTCATACATGAGAGGTCTTAAAAATGAGAGCCTTTGCTATTCCTCTAGTGGTATGGAATGGAGCTGGAGAGACAGCTCAGTGGTTAAGAACACTGCCTGCTCTTTCAAAACTCTTGAGTTCAATTCCCCCAGAAACCACATGGTGGCTCACAACCATTTGTTGTGAGATCTAGTGATGATTTGTAATGAAATCTAGTGCCCTCTTGAGGAAGAGACCTGGTCAGTTGTTCTCATCAACTTAGACCATGAAACCCAATATGGACAAGTTCAACAGAACCACCATATATGGGCTGCCCATGCATGCTTCAGCATTGCCAGGGCATCGGTTTCATTCATTCATTAACATTAGAAGTAAGCTGTAATTCTCTGGTACCAAGAGGATATACAGAGAACTCATCCAAGAGGATTCCTAGCAAGATGGAGGAAGAAGATATTGAAGGAAACTCCAGGTAGGGACTGGAAAGACAATTCAGTCTGTAAAGTGTTTGGTGTACAAGCATGAGAACCTGAGTTCAATTCCCAGCACCCACATAAAAAAGCTAGGCATGGTCATTGGTGTCTATAATCCTAGCCCTGAGGAGGCAGAGACAAAAGGATCTTTGGCATGATGACCAGGTAGGCTAGCCTAATTACTGAGCTCTAGGACCTAATGCATGACCCTTGTCCAAAAACTAAGGTGGACAGCTCCTGGGGAATGATAACCAAGGTTGACCTTTGGCTTTTATAAGTACTCACAAACTCATGCATGTTTGCCTGCGCAAACATACACACATATGAACACGAAGTTATAGCCAGATATTTAAACCAACAGCTTTTTGGAAGAAGCAATGCTAAAACCACCTTCCAGTTCTAATCAAGATTCTGGATGACTGAATCCCTGGCCATCAGCTTGACTGCAGTCCAGGGAGCCAGCGGATGAACCACCCAACTAAGTGAATCTTCTTGAATCCTTTAACATGGAAACTGTGCTGATAAGGACTAGCTGCTTTTGCCTGCTAAGCTTTGAGGTAGTTTAGTGCACTTACCTGCTAGTAGAGAGTGAATATTTACTTGCTCTGAAGAAAGTTGTCAAGAGCTCCCAGAGACGATGGCTGAGATCCTGTTAAAAGCCCATTAGAGAACAAGGCCAGCTTGACCACTTACCATCCCCATGGACCTCAGTAGACAGCCTAGCAAGGCCTTCTCCTGTGCTGTCCACACTCTGGTGTGGAAACCGGGGGAGACAAAATGCAGCATTCCATGCTAAGGGCTAAACTTGCAAAAAGGAAAGATTTTTAACTCCAAGCAATTTCAAAATTGTGACTGTTGCCCGTGATTGGAGTTTTTCGTGACTAAAATGAAAAATGAGTTTTAAAAGTATCAAGATTCTTGATTGTTATCCAGGGGACAGAGAAGTAATAGCCAAACAGAGTGAGGTTGAACAGACTGTTGGGGACAGGGGGAAGTTTTGTCAGTGAAGCTGTTTTCTCTCATGCCCGTCCTTCCATTAATGTCACCATCCTCTACTGATGATGAATTATCAAGTCTGCACAAATCAATAACCAAGCCAGCTCAATACAAACAGGTATTTTTAATGAAAGAAAAAAGGGGAACTCACTCTACCAAAGTCGCGATCCAATCCCTCTGGCGGACACCGCATGGAGAGAGCGCGTACCTGTGTTCTCCCGATTTTCTACCTGGAGTCCCAGTAGCCACACCCCAACTTGGTGTGATTGGCTAGTGGCTCTTCCCCCATCATCTCCCCCTTCTGTCTAAACAGGATTAATCCAAACCCAACATAGCTATATACAATTGGAACAGAGACCAAATGCAAAATTACAAACAATAAACAATATTAAGCAAGGAATGT
>PVIU01000077.1:116135-318528 GCA_004026605.1 Ondatra zibethicus
AAGGAGTCTAAGTATTACATTGAAATTAAGCTTGGCTAAACTGTGAGGAAGGTAACTATCATTATTTAATCTTCAACTCCATCAGAGATCTGAGAAGGGAAACAATATTACTTGAGTGGACAGGAAGTGTAATCGGGAAACTTCCACAATGTGCAACAAATGACAGAGACAACTGACTACCTGGGCAGTCACCCAAAGTATCAATTGCAATGTTGAAGCGACCAACTTTGGCTAAGGCCTAAAGTAACTGACATACCATTTTCAAGAGCAAGAAACTTTTTAAAACTATCTTACCCTGTCTTGGGAGGATATGACAGTTTTGTTTTATCCATTTACGGATACTCGGTATCTCTGTCAGTGGTTGAGGTATGGGCATTTCCTTGCCCAGAGGCCAGTTTTGCCAAGAAGAAAGGCTCCAGATGGAGTGTCTCTGGTGCTCAACATTTTTCGGGAATAGATTGGTGTTACCAAGAGTGAGTGTGTCTCATTGTCGCAAAACTACGAAACTCTAGATTATATTAAAGGCCATTTTCTATAGCTCCTTGAAGAGGTTGAAGATTATCTATCTATACTGAATATAATCTCTATGTATCTAAAGAACCTGATTAGTCTAATCATAAATATAACAAACATAGATGACTAGTGATCTATAATTCTCAATACCTATCTAACTTAAAGACTAAGATAATAAACAACTGTGCAATAAATGAGGACAATGACTTTCAAACATAGACAATGTATAAGTATCTTAATCGGAGGTAGTAATGTACATTGCAGTATGGTAAATATATATTTTGCTTTATTGTTATAAATTTAAGGTCAATTTTGTTATATATATGTATTTTTGATCTTGATTAAGGTATTGTGATTGTGTAATTCATTTAAAAATGTAATGTATAATTAGGAAATATAGATTGTTAATGGATAGTCATTGATATAGTCAAGTTTGTAGTCAGGTTAGATTTTCTAGATGTGCGTAGATATATTTCAGATAGGCATTCTTCATATCTTTCAAAGACTACAAAACATGGCATTTAATGTTTTAATAACTTAGGACTTTTCATGACAATGAGACACGTCTGCTCCTGGCAGCACCAGCTACTTCAAGAGAAAGATGGGCATCAAAGAGGCTCCTTATGGAGTTTGTTAGCCATTTGGGCAAGAAACTGCTCTTGCTTGGACTGCTTAACTGGACACAAAGAACCCACAGAGAGAGGACTGCTAAACTTGCCTAAAGGTGAGATGATCCTTCGGGGTTCCTGATTCATAAAAGAGTCTGTGAGACATTCTGCAGGATACAAAAGAAAGTGACTGAACTGTCTTTAAATTTTCCTGCTTCATGGAAAAGTCTGCTGGATACTATGGGCCTGTAGGCTAAAGATGGATGCCCCAATGGTACAAAGGAACTTTGGGTGACTGTACAGGCAGCGAGATGTCTCTGTCATTTCTAGAGTTTGAAAGTTGCTTATTTCTTGTTTACTTAGGTAATATCTTATCCTTCTGGAGTCTTTGATGGAGTTGAAGAATGGATAGTTATAGTTTTCCATTGTTATGATAAAAGATAAAATAGATCTAAATATGGTAATTGTAGTTCTTGCCTGATAACTGTTTTGTTATATGTAATGTTACTATGTCAAAGTTAAAGCCTTCTTTTTTGTTTAAATAGAAAATGGGGAAATGGTGTAAGAGGGTCCTCAGGGATGATTTGGGAGTCCCCTCTGTGTGCTGTGATTACCATTAATGAATAAAGAAAACTGCCTTGGCCTTTTGATAGGGCAGCCCTTAGGTGGGCAGAGTAGACAGAACAGAATGCTGTGAGAGAGAAGGCAGTATGGGAGACGCCATGCTTCTCCAGCACAAGATGGACACTGGTTAGACTCATGCCGGTAAGCCACAACTCAAGTGGCGATACGCATTAATGGAGATGGGCTAAAATAATATGTGAGAGTTAGCCAATAAGGGACTGGAGATAATGGGCCAGGCAGTATTTAAATGAATACAGTTTCCGTGTAATTATTTCGGGTACGCACCGGGGTCCGGGTGAGACAGAACAAGGGGCCCAGCGCCGAAACGCAGCCCGAGCCCCTCATTGCAACACTCTACAGCTCAGCTTCTTTGCATCTTTGCCGTGCTCACATTGGACTGTGTGTACTGTGAAGCTGTCTTTTATGGATGTGTGTTACAATGGAGGCCTAAGATTTCGTGGAGAACAAGGAAGTCTGCTGTGTGTTTGCGTTACTACAGATAAAATAAGTGTATAGGAGAAACAAAACCAATAGCTTCTCTCTCTCTCTCTCTCTCTCTCTCTGTGTGTGTGTGTGTGTGTGTGTATGATTTATTAAGTCAGGTTTAAAACTGTAACAAAGACAGCAAGTCACACCTGAGAACTGTGAGAATCTGGTAGATGTTTGGTCTTTGAAGTTGTAATTTGGAAGTCAGAGTAGCACCACAATGGTCGTTCCTCCCTTGGGGCTCAGGACCCCAAGACCAAGTTCTCGGCACAAAGGAGATTTGTTTGCCTCGGAGAGATAAAGGACAGGGAATAAGAGATAAAGACCAAGAGATAGAGGATGAGGGAGATGGGGAAGGGAGCAAGGGAGAGGGGGAAGGGGGATGGTGTCCTGGGGGTGGGTGAGAGGCAAAGGACTTTGGCTAGAGAGGAGACAGATGTAGCCCATAGGCACGCTTTATAAAGGTAAAAGGGGAAACCCCAAATTAGGATGAGGTTTTTAATTTTAATCGTGTCTGTTAATTAGGTGAGCCAAAGGGGTTTTTGAGTGCCGGACTTCAATTCTTTGATCGCTGAATGTTGGTAGTCAGCTTCAGGAGGAGGAAGAGGCCAAACAAGGAAACAGACCTTGGGGTCTAGCTTTAGGAGTGTAATCTCATGGTTTTTAGCAAGGCAGTGGGAATGGGGGAGAAGGGCAAGGCCTGCTAGAGCCTTGCTCACCTTGCTCAGGCTGGCCAGAGTCCCTTCAGGGGTGGCCTGGAAATTAGTAGTTGTTCTGCCTACAAGATGGGTATCTCAGCAGCCCCAACCTAGATCTGAAAGCCCAAAAGGTTCCTGATGAGCCGCTGGTCCCTAGGCCAAGATGATTAGAACTTGAAAATGCTGGAGCAGCGAAGGAGTCGGCCTCAGCAGTAATGGGATAAATAACTCACAGCAAGAGGAGGGAGCAGAAGGCAAGATATCTTCTCTCTGCGGTGCCCATTTATCTGGGATGCAACCAGAAGATGCTGTTCTCATCCAGGGTGGGTCTCCCCCCATCCGTCAAAGCTATCAAAATACTTTTTCAGGTGAGGTTCAGGCAATCATAACCTGAGCAATGTAATATTAAACCCATCCATGTAGTATCGATTAAAGGCAGTTTAAAATTCCAAAAAGTCTTAATTGAGTGGGGATAAAAGACCTATTAAAAGAGACCCATAAGTGGCCAGAGTCTGTTCAAAGATAAAACCAGGGTCAGATGCCAGGGTCCTGGGCAAGCATTAGCAGGAGAGAGCAAATGAGCAAACTGCCATCTGGAGCCAAGATGACAAGAGACAAGAGGAGAGAAATGAAGAATCAGTGTTTGGGAGTCGACTTGGATTGACAGCGACTCCAATTTACTTGGTGGATTTCCATGGAGAATACTCAAGCATCCTGGGCAGGTTATGGAGACCTCAAAGTCACTCCCATGCCCCCAAAGCTCTTCAGCTCAAGAGGGGCATGACCCCTCTTTGGGCACACACAATAGCGGCATTCATAAATAGAGTATAGGACCACAGACTGGACTGAATCATAAAAAGGACTTTATTTGTTCTTCTATTATATAGATGTATATAGATACATATATACCATGTATACACACACACATGTGTGTGTATATGTATATGTATAAATGATGACTATTATCTAAATTGCTGAAACTAAAGGTGAGTGTCGGTGGAATCTTTGGAAGCCCAGTGACCCATGCCAGATTGCCATGTGAATTATTTCATGGCAGTCCAAAGCTCTGAGAAGAACAAACTGCTCTACACAAACTGAATGAATCCTCTTTATTCAGTGGACTTAGAAGTGATCCCACAGCCTAGCAGAACTCCAAGTTGAAGGGACTTGGTTTCTCCCCCTTTGTTGAATATACCCCAGAGAAGAGACCAGAACCTCAGCAAGACCCTCAAAGGGGGTTAACTCGGGTTACCTAAATAGAGCTCAACCACTGTCCAGGGCTGCTTTCCTTTGAAGACATCAACAGAATGGAGGTGAGACTTAACATTTTATACCTACTTCCTTTTCGTTGATTAGTACTCCCACCCCTTCCAGCCACAGGACTGGTCCCTTGGCCTTGACCCAGCTTCTCAGCTCTCCTTCCTATCTTTCCCAAATGAGCTGATGCCCTTTGCCTTGAAAGGTTCCAATCCGGCCTAGTTAGAGCCAGCTGCAACTCATCAGACTCCTGATTAGGCATTTGAGAGGGTGGGGTATTTCTTAACAAAATGATTGACAGTGGCGTCTAGATCACACACCTGCTGCTTTCAAATCCCCATAAAATGTCAGAGGGAGTGTAAGTGAAATATTGCAGTGGTGGTGCATGGGCTACAAATGTTAAGTGTTAGGTGATGGGAGTGTCTGAGGCTCAGCTACCGGGAGAAAACACAATTAGAGAGAGCCCAGTAGTGATTTCACCTAATGCTGAGCTGCTAGCCTGCACTGGATGAACACAGGCTGCCTTTGTGGTTACTGTGTGACTGATCTCAGGTTGTCCCTTCTAGATGCAGCACCTCTTCCTGGGCACAAATGGGATACCTGGAGTTATTTCTGGACATTAGATGATTTTTTTTATTTTTGCTCTCCTCTATATTTGAAGTCAGTCCTTTGTGGGCAGATTCAGGTTCAGAATTCTTTCTTGGTGTCCCTGTGAGCAAGATGTGGTTGGTTGGGTCACTGAGTGATGATTTCCTTGTAGGCAGTTTGCCAGACCCAGATGACCCAATACCAAAACAACCCAAACACAAACTTGTCTTTGAGAAAAGCAATTCTGCTTGGGCAGCCAAATCCAGAAGGTGCTGAGGAAGCTTCCACGGGGTGTCTTGAGAGCAGGGGGTGAGGAGCTGGGTATGGAACAGGCTAACCATGTTTGGAGAGTACAATGAGTTGAAACATTTTTTTTTTATTGAGCTCTACATTTTTTTCTCTGCTGTCCTCCCTGATTCTCCCCTCCCCTTCAACCCTCTTCCATGGTCCACATGCTCCCAATTTACTCAGGAGATCTCACTTTTTTTTTCTACTTCCCATGTAGATTAGATCTATCTAAGTCTCTCTTAGTGTCCTTATTGTGGTCGAAGTTCTCTGGGATTGTGGTTTGTAGGCTGATTTTCTTTGCTTTGTGTTTAAAATAATGTTTTCCTGCGAAATTCAAGATGTTGTTTTTTTTCTGCTGTGTAATACTCCATTGTGTAAATGTACCACATTTTCCTTATCCATTCTTTGGTCAAGGGGCATTTAGGTTGTTTCCAGGTTTTGGCTATGACAAACAATGCTGCTATGAACATAATTGAACACATGCCCTTGTGGCATGATTGAGCATCCTTTGGATATATACCCAAAAGTAGTATTACTGGGTCTTGAGGAAGGTTGTTTCCCAATTTTCTGAGAAATCGCCACACTGACATCCAAAGGGGCTGTACCAGCTTGCATTCCCACCAGCAATGCAGGAGTGTTTCCTTTTCCCCACAACCTCTCCAGCATAAGTTGTCATCAGTGTTTTTGATCTTGGCCATTCTTACAGGTGTAAGATGGAATCTCAGAGTTGTTTTGATTTGCATTTCTCTGATGACTAAGGATGTTAAACATTTCCTTAAGTGTCTTTCAGCCATTTTAGATTCCTCTGTTGAGAGTTTTCTGTTCTCTGTACTCGATTTTTATATTGGATTGTTTGTTCTTTTGATGACCAATTTCTTGAGTTCTTTGTATATTTTGGAGATCAGCCCTCTGTCTGATGTAGGGTTAGTGAAGATCTTTTCCCACTCTGTAGGCTGCTGTTTTGGCTTGTTGACTGTGTTCTTTGATTTACAGAAGCTTTTCAGTTTCAGGAGGTCCCAGTTTTAAAATTTTTAGATTTTTTAGATAAATGCCTATCCAGGTTCCCACTCCCTCCCTTTCTCACTTTCCCTCCACACACCCTCCCACCCCACTCCCATCTACTCTCAGAGAGGTTAAGGCACATTGCTTTGGGGAAAGTCCAAGGCCCTCCCTACTATATCTAGGCTGAGCCAGGTATCCATCCAAAGAGAATAGGATCCCAAAAAGCCAGTACATGCAGCAGAGATAAATCCCAGTGCCACTGCCAGTGGCTCCTCAGCCTGCCCCAGCCATGCAACTGTCAACCACATTCAGAGGGACTAGCTTGGTCCTCTGTTTGTTCCTTCCCAGTCCGGCTGGAGTTTGTGACCTCCTATTAACTCAGGTAAACTGTTTGAGTGGGTGATCCCATAATGGTCTTGACCTCTTTGCTCATATTCTCATTCCTTCCACTCTTCAACTGGACTTTGGGAGCTCAGTCCAGTGCTCCAATGTGGGTCTCTGCCTCTGTTTCCATCAGTTGCTGGATGACATTTAAGATAAATGGCAGTTATAGGTCTGTTTAATTTGCTTATCTGGTCTTGATTTAATTTTGGTAAGTGATATTAATCCAGAAAGGGGTCCATTTCCTTTAAGTTTTCCAATTTTGTGGAATACAGGTTTTCGAAATATGACCTGATGATTCTCTGGATTTCCTCCATGTCTATTGTTATGTCCCCCTTTTCATTTCTGATTTTGTTAATTTGGATATTCTCTCTCTGCCTTTTGGTTAGTTTGGATAAAGGTTTGTCTATTTTGTTGATTTTCTCGAAGAAACAACTCTTTGTCTCATTGATTCTTTGTATTGTTTTCTTTGTTTCTATTTTGTTAATTTCAGCTCTCAATTTGATTATTACCTGCCTTCTAGTTCTCTTGGGTGAGTTTGCTTCTTTTTGTTCTAAAGTTTTCAAATGTTCTGTTAATTCACTAGGGTGACATTTTTCCAGCTTCTTTATGTAGGCATTTAGTGCTCTGAACTTTCCTCTTAACACTGCTTTCATTGTGTCCCATAAATTTGGGTATGTTGTGTGGTCATTTTCATTAAATTTTAGGAAGTCTTTAATTTCTTTCTTTATTTCTTCCTTGACCCATTGATAAATTCAGGTGAGCATTGTTTAATTTCCATATGTTTGTGTGCTTTCTGGAATTAGTGTTGCTGTTGAATTCGTTTTAAGCCCCAGTTATTTGATAAGATACATGCGGTTATTCCAATTTTTTTGTATCTGTAGAGTTTTTTTTTGTTATCAAGTATGTGGTCACTTTTTCAGATGGTTCCATGAGGTGTTGAGAAGAAGGTATATTGTTTTATGTTTGGATGGATATTCTATAGATGTCTGTTAAGTCCATTTGAGTCATAACATCTGTTAGTCTCCTTATTTCTCTGTTAATTTTTTGTCTGACTGACCTGTCCAGTGGTGAGAGTGGAGTGTTGAAGTCTCCCACTATTAGTGTGTGGGGTTTAATGTATGATTTAAGCTTTAGAAGTGTTTCTTTTACATGTGAGGGTGCCCTTGTATTTGGGGCATAGATGTTCAGTATTGACATTTTCTCTTGGAGGATTTTTCCTGTGACTAATATGAAATGTCCTTCTTTGTCTCTTTTGATTGATTTTAGTTTGAAGTCTATTTTGTTAGATATTAGGATAGCTACACCAGCTTGTTTCCATTTGATTGGAAATTTTTTCCCAACCCTTTACTCTGAGGCAATGTCTGCCTTTGCGGTTGAGGTGTGTTTCTTGTATGCAGCAGAAGGATGGATTCAGTTTTCATATCCAACCTGTTAGCCTGTGTCTTTTTATAGGTGCATTGAGTCCATTTATATTAAGGGATATCAATGACCAGTGATTGCTATCTCCTGTTAATTTACTTTTTGTTGTTGATGATATTAATTTGTGTGTTTTTCCCTTCTTTGGGATTAGCTGCTGTGAGATCATCAATTATCTGTGTTTTTGTTGATGTAGCCAACTTCCTTGGATTGGAGTTTTCCTTCTAGTAATTTTTGTAGGGCTGGGTTTGTGGCTAGGTATTGGTTAAATCTGGTTTTGTCATGGAATATCTTGTTTTGTCCTTCTATGGTGATTGAAAGCTTTGCTAGGTATAGTTCTGGTCTGGCATCTATCATCTCTTAATGTCTGCATAATGCCTGATCAGGACCTTCTGGCTTTCATTGTCTCCATTGAGAAGTCAGGTGTAATCCTGAAAGGTCTGCCTTTATATGTTACTTGACATTTTTCCTTGGCAGCTCTTAATATTCCTTCTTTATTCTGTATTTTCAGTATTTTGATTATTATGTGGCACAGGGACTTTTTTTGGATCCAGTCTATTTGGTGTTCTGTAAGCTTCTTATATCTTCATAGACATATCTTTCTTTAGGTTGGGAAAGTTTTCTTCTATGATTTTGTTAAGTATATTTTCTGTGCTCTGATCTACTCCCTTAAAGGTCCCAGACTCAGGTGTGCCTGGACCCACAGAGGACCTGGCTCAGGCCTACTCCTTCAGAGGTCCCAGACTCACACCCATGCCCACAGAGGTCTCTGGTTCCTCCATACTCCCTCTGAAGCTCCAGCCTCATACCTGGATCAGCAGAGGTCCTGGTTCAGGCCTAGTTCCTTGGAGGTCCCAGACTTATGCCTGGACCCGCATGGGTCCTGGCTTGTGTACTCCCTTGAAGGTCCCAGATGCATGTTCAGACCCACAGAGGACTCTGGATTTGCCTACACCCTCGTACATCCCAGACTCATGCCTGAGTCCACAGAGGTCTCTGGCTCTGGCCTACTCTACCTCAGTGGTTGCTCCCCTGTACCTGCTCCAGTGGAGTTTACTGTCTCAGGTCTGCTCCAGCCCAGGTCCCTGGCTCAGACCTGCTCCTGTGGAGTTACCTGTCTCAGGTCTGCTCCAGCCCAGGTCGCTGGCTCAGTCCTACTCCTGTGGAGTTCGCTGTCTCAGGTCTGTTCTGGCCCAGGTCACTGGCTCAGTCCTGCTCCTGTGGAGTTTGCTGCCGCAAGTTGAAACATTTTTACAAAGGTGGATTTCATATAGGAGAGGGCAGAGAAGACATGACCTAGAATGCCCTTTGTGGAGGCAAAGAATGGTTGAAGGGACCCAATTTATGTTTCATCTATGATGTGGTGGGAACAGGCTAGCCTGGAGTAGCACATAATGGACATAATGATGACTTTCTACTGTGTGACTCATAAGAATCAAGTCATTTTACTCAGTAAGGGTCAGTGAAGCCCATATTCACTGTGTCTTCATTCTGTCACACATTGACTGCATTGAGGGTCAAGTTGTGTCAGTATTGGATGGAACAGGAAAGTTCTGAGGGCTTAAAGAGCCAAGTATCTGAAGCAGAAGTCAGTATCCTAGGAAGAAATCTGTCATTCTCCATTCATTAAGCACCTAACAATTTATAGAAAAAAGTCACCTGTGTAATTGTCTTCTTAGATATGAATGTGGTTTATCTCTCCATCTATTCGTATCCTTTTTGTGTTCGTCAGAGAATTTCCTCTTGTAGATATGTCAACAGATGTACAAATCAGTTTTGAATGAGCCATGTCCCAGTGTCTTGCATTTTTGCTAAAGTGTAAATGGTGTTTATAGTTTCTAGATTGTTGCAGGTTTGCTGTAACAACAGAATTTTGATTGTTCAGATGCTTTTCTTGGAATTTCCAGGGGATAATGTTACATTTGCAAATGATGAGGTTTTAATTCTTTGTTTTCCCTCAAATCGTAGTATTTGGTACTTACCAGTATCAACTCATTGCTGGGCCTACAATCCCTGGCACAGCTTGTCTGTTTTACCATGGGGGAATCTGTCAGATTTATTTTGCACTGACTAATTCTTCATTCACAGCTTTTCTTTATTCTATTTTGTGTAATGTGTTTATAATGTTGAATTTCATCCTTTTGCCTCTTTTTACAATGGCCTTTCCTGCCAAGGTCTTAGATGACAGTGAACTAGATTATTCAGCAATGATAAGAAACACTGAGCTCCTAGCTTAACGCAGCAGAATTCTGTTCATGCTCCAAGTCCTGACAAGATTGGCGGATGCTCCACTGTACACAGTTCCCCAGATAGATACCTGAGCTGATGGAGGCACCCACATATGCCTTCTGCATGATCTGAAACATGGTTTCGTACTCTCCACAGTCATGGCTGAGACTCCTGCATTATGGACTGAATGTGCCTCTTCCCCATTTCCAGTGTTGACACCATCACCTGCAACGTGATGATATTTCAAGACAGCATCTTTGGGATGTAATTAGTGTTAGATGAGGTCATGACAGAGGGTTTCTTGTGATGGGATTAGTGACCTTATGGAAAAAGACACCAGAGAGCTTGCTTTCTCTTCAACTACTATGCGAGGTCACAGTGGAACAGCAGCCGTCCACCTGTCAGGAAGAGGTTCTCGGCTGGGTATTTCTGCTGATGTTGCCTGACATTGACACTGCCTTGGCTGGCTTCGCTGCAGACTTGGTTCTGAGTACACAGCATGTTCACTTTGTGCCATGTGTACTGTTGCTTTCGGAAAAATAACAAATACGGCCTGAATTGTTTGACTTAGATTTGAGATTACTGCATATTATGAATTGCAATGTTTCTAAAAACAATAATTATGAAGAACGAAGACTTTCAATAAGTAATTTTCTGTCGTGGGATATTTGTACACTGTGTGAAGATGTATTTGCTGTGATTGGTGTAGTAAAAAGCTGAATGGCCAATAGCTAGGCAGGAGGTAGAGGCGGGATTTCTGGGGAAGGAAAGGAAGAGGAGAAGATAATTGAGGCTGAGAGAGACGAGAGACTCCACTCCAGGGAACAGAGACAAAGCAGGATGGGTGGTATGTGACAGAATGTAGATTAATAGAAATGGATTAATTTAAGTTATAAGAGCTAGTGGGACAAGCCTAAGCTAAGGTTGAGTTTTCATAATTAATAAGAAGTCTCCATGCCATTATTTGGGAACTGGCTAGTGAGACATAAAAAGACTCATTAAAGTTTTCCCACTGTCATTCCTCAGCATGTATCAAATTGATATATATTTCTTTGGATTGTACTGTGTTTAAATGCTTATTTTTTAAAATTGCTATTTGAGTTGCCAACTTCAGCTTCATTAAACAAATTATCAAATTGTTAAATTGCTTATAAAAAAACTGGACAGAATTTCCTGCCGTTTCTGAAATGGCCCTAAACACGCTTCTTCAATTTTATGAGTGTATTTATATGAAGTGGTGTTTTCTGCACTGCTTGTTAAAAATAAAAATAGTAATAAACTCTGAAAATAGTTAGTGATGCTCTAAGTCCTTCAGTATCTAAGACTGAGCCAAAATTTAAGCATTTGTGTAAAATTCAAAAGCACATTTATCTTAGTAGTATACAAATTTGCTTCCATCTTTAATAAAATGATAACATTGTACCCATAGAAAAGAATTATTTTAAGACAAACTTTCTTATGGTTTTATCACTAAATATTTGATTTGTATAAATATTCTATATTCCTCTATATCTGGGATGTGTAAAAATCTCTTGAATGAAAGGGGCCATGAGTGGATAAAGTTCTAGAGGCCCAGGGCTGCCAGTGCAGCAGGCTATAGCAATACTTCTCCAGCCACATGGATCAACCAGTGCTCTCAAGGGCCCTGTGCTTCGAAGCTAAATATTCTGTAGATTAAGTGAATTAAATACTCCATCCTAGGCAGAGGAGTAAGTGTAAGTGGACATGTGTGCATGAATTATGGACATGCATGGCTATAACCATACGTACCTCCACTTGGAGACTTCCTCACCATTGTGGTAAGAAACTGGCTAGTGTGATTATGGAGGTTCAGAAACCCCACAGTCTACTGCAAGTAAGCAGGGGACTGCTGTGAGTCCCAGTCCAAAGCAGGAACAATGTTCTAGCACAGTAACCAGTTAGTCACTTTCTTCTTTCTTTTTTTCACTGCTGAATTCTACCATGTACTTATTTATCTATAATTATAGCATTTTAACTTATTTTGGGGGGGTTATATCGGAGTACTATACTTACAACATTTCCCAGTTTCTTCTTGTTCAGCTTTCTGCTTCTGTTCAGATCTGCAGTTAATCAGATGAGGCCTACCCACAGGAAGGTGTCTGCTTCATTCAGTCTACCAGTTAAGATGGTAGTCTTACTCACAAACCACCCGTACAGACACACTTAGAACAGTGTTTGACCAAAGGTCAATACACCTTACGGCCCAGCTAAATAAACACATAAAAGAAGGCAAGCAGACATTTCAATAATCTTCTCTCAATAAAATATAGATAGGTAAACAGGAATCAAGTACCAGATAAAAGACTCAAACACTGAAACGAGCCAGGCGGCGGTGGCACAAGCATTTAAGCCCAGCACTCTTGAGGCAGAGGCAGGTGGATCTTTGTGAGTTCGAAGCCAGCCTGGTCTATAAGAGCTAGTTCCAGGACAGGCACCAAAGCTATACAAAGAAACCCTGTCTCGAAAAACCAAAAACCAACCAACCAAAACAAAACAAAAACCCCTCTAAATCAACCAGGGTGACCTCACTTACATTTATTGGCTACCCATGTTCCTTGTAAAAGGAACAGACCTACCTAAGAGGGTGGGGACTATGGGGCCAGATAGGTAGGCTGTCCTGTCAGTAACTCAGCGAGCAGCCAGACACAGATTTAGGAATGTTAGGAACAGCTAGGCAGAAGTCCTACTGCTGTGGCTGTGCTTATTTCACTGAGCAAGCCTGTCCCATGTACCAGGTCTGAATGGCTGCAGAAGCTTGCCTGGCTTGAATGCCTCAACCCAAAGACCTTGATCATTGCTTCTGGCAAGGGCCGCTTGACCTTTTGAGGTTGGGACAAAACTTTGTCCTTTGCAAGGTTCACTCAATCAAATTCCAAAAGAACAACAACAAAGAACAACAAATTGCAAAATAGGCTCCTAATGTTTTAATGATTTTTGCCTTCGAACAAACTTCTAACTATCTTGGGTTCCATGTGGCCACTGGGCTTCAGATTGTATACAGTCAATGGGGTGGTGTCGTGGCTATCCATTTATTCCCGTCTCACAAAGGACAATGCACACCTACTTTCTAGAGAAGGATTCTATAAACTGTGGTGCATCCTTACAGTTGGAATGAAAGTTCCCACCCATGTTCCCTTATCTGCCACAGTGTGACCTGTGCTACAAGAATGGCCTGTGCCATGTAAGGTCTGATTCTTCCGCCTGGATCCCAGAAAAGACTTGAAAACAAAGATGCAGCTTGGGTTGGGGCCACAGCCTCTTTGAAGCCAGCAGGGATGGTGAGTGAGAAACGAGCTTTGTTACCACTGAGATGTCCGAGTGTCCCGCAGTGGAGAGCTTCTCACATGCCTTGACACTGAGTGCCCAGCTGGTGCCACTAGATTTTAAACATCTTCCCAGCCTCTCCCCTTGGCTGCAGGGCAGATCTTAGCCAATAGGTTACAGCCTTGGAATCCACGTTGGTAAATCAGGTCAGCAGGCCTCTCGGTTTAGAGCTGCTCCCAGTGGCTAATTCTTGGTTGGAGCATAGAAAGCAGGAGGCAGCTCACACTCATTGAAAAAAAATGTATGTAAACTTTTGTTATTCCCTAAAGAAAAGCCTTATTTATACCTTATTCTGTTGTTTTATTCATTTTTCTTGGCTTCTATATTACATCTCAATATCTGCCACCAACACCATCCCCTGAAAAAAAAAACAAACTGTCTTTAAACCCAAGCCAAGGCTAGTTGGTTTCTGTTCCTTGCACCCAAAAGAGCCTTAGCTAATATACCAGGGACCTAAAATTATCCTGGTGTTGCTCAAATTCACTCTTTGAATGTTGGCTCAGTCAAGGACAGACCCTGCCAGGGCTGCTCCTCTGGTACGGGAGAATTGTCTGTATTCTGTCAGTCATATTTTAAATAAACACTGATTGGCCGATAGCCAGGCAGGAAGTATAGGTGGAAAAACCAGACAGGAAGTAGAGGCGGAGCAATGAGAACAGGAGAATTCTGGGAAGGAAGCCCATTCCTCCCAGTTCTGCCCAGACCACCAAAGAATCAGGATGTGACCTGCTCCGCTGAGAAAGGTACTGAGCCATGTGGCTAACATAGATAAGAATAATGGGTTAATATAACTTACAAGAACTAATACTTAGCCTGAGCTAATGGGCCAATCAGTTTATAATCTTCTGGAGACCTCTGTGTGATTTTCTTTGGGACCTAATGACTGTGGACCTGGTGGGAGGACAGAAACCAACCAGGCCCTCATGTTACACTCCTCTAGTGGCAGAACCTGCCAAAGGGGCCTGGAACTAAAAAGGTCCAACCAGAAACAAAACGGAGCTTATTCCTCCATCACCTACAAGAGTCACCTGCCAGAAGGCCTGAAGGACACTCCCCAGACCTCCGGAAAATGGAGCTCTCTGCTGTGCCAATGGGTGGCCCTTGGAAGGGTTGTGCTTGGCCAAGTGGGTACTTGGTATTTTTGCTTCCAGTTGCATGTTGTTGCCTGCAACTTCTTGGCAGTCTTCCAAATGACTCCATTAAAGTATAATTGCTTTTATTAAGAGAAAGAACAGGCATGCACTAACACATGGAACTGATTTTATTGACATTTCCATAGTCTCTCTCTCATTCTCTCTCTCTCTCTCTCTCTCTCTCTCTCTCACTCTACACACACACACACACACACACACACACACACACACACACACACACACACACACACACAGAGTCTATCCACCTACCTAATTTTCTTTTGGTGCCGCCCAGACCTTTTTATCCAAAAAGTTTTAAAATTTCAACTACTGATAGGAAAATTTGAGTGTGTTTACCCCTTTTTGTGGCTTTAGCTAAGCTGTCTTGATCACTGCTCAGAAAACTGCATCCCTATAATGAGCCGTCTGGAGGATATACCCAATCTGAAGATGCCAAAAAAAATCCATCCTGTCCAGCAGTCCTCAGGTCATGTGTTTCCCTTCTAATTAATCCAGTTTGTGTTGTTACTGTTATCCACCTCTATGGATCAATTCGACTTTTCCCCATCTTCCTTAACTCCTCTCTTTTTACACCTGATTTTCACTAGCTTCTGCCCATTTGACTTTACACATTGTATTTGTGATCGATATTTGACTGCCATGACAGAGATGAATGATGCTGGGTCGTTACAATCACTTCTGAATTTGTCCCCTGATCAAATATGCATTTTAATGTGCTCTTTAATTATTCCCATGGCTATGGAAATGATTTTTCTAAGGTATAAATTAGATAATACTGTTCATTATAGAGCTGTGAAATTGATGAGTGTAGACAGAATGTTTAGTTCTCCCTAAAACTCAGTGGGAGGTTGTGAGGAGGCATGTGAGTGGGACCTTCTGTTGGAGTTCAGCGTGAGAAGGCGGGTCCCTTGTGGATGTGATTAGTGCCCTAGTAAAAGACTTTGCAGACCCTTGCCTTCTACATGATCTGAGGACACATCAAAAGGCTAGCCATCTGGGGCTAGAGAGAGGGCTCAGTGGTAAGGAGCACTCATTGCTTCTGTAGGATCCTGGTTCAGTTCCCATAGCCAAAATGGTGGCTTTCAGCAACCAAAGATGCGAATAAAACAAATAAAAAATAAAACAAATACATCAAAAAATATAAGAAGAAAGATAGGTGTCTAAACACCTAGAAATTATCTCATAACAGCTATGAATCCATTGGTATCTTGATTTTTGGCCTTTCCAGCCTACAGAACCAAGAGAATTGTTGTACCAAATAGACTGTGGTATTGCTTGTAGACAGAATGTGGGAACAGCAAACTCTTCTCAAGGGAGTGTAGTCAGTGGAGTCTCTGTCTTTCAACTATTGTGTAAAAAGTTAAAGGCTCCTCGTGCATCACACTCGTGGGCAAACAAAGGAGACGAGGAGAAAGCTATGCACAACCTTCAGAAGCCAGCCTTTCTTTACTGGTCTTCTGGTGTGTCCCATCAGGGGCCACTTGCAAGGATTTTGGTCATTATGTAAGAGTCCAGGTAGACCAGATCACTCCTTGTAGGTGAGAAGCAGAGTCAAAGGGCAGAGGAATGTTTTTTTCCAGAGGGGAGTAAAACCCACACAACTCTTGGTTGTCAATTTGACTACATGTGGAATTAACTAAGGCTCAAGGGCTCAGTACACAGGTGAGAGAATTTTTTTCTTAATTAAACCATTTGAAGTGGGAAGACTTACTTAATCTGCACATTTTGAGGTGGGAAGATCCACCTTTAACCCATATCTTTTGAGGTGAGAAGATCCACCACTAATCTGGGCCACACCTTTTACTATGGCCTATATAAAGGACACTGAAGAAGGAGCCTTGCTCTCTTTGCCTGCTTGCTCTCATTGGCAAGTCCATTCCTTCCCTTGCATTAGAGCCTACTTCTTCAGGATTTCAGAATATACTAAAGACCAGCTGAGACATCCAGCCTCGTGGACCGAACAACTGATGGATGCATGGACCTTCCGTTGGTAGACATCCATTGTTGGACTAGCTGGACAACAGAGTGTAAGCCATTTTAATAAATCCCCCTTATATTTGTTCTGCAAGTTCTGTTCCTCTAGAGAACCCTGGCTAATACAACAGCCCTAGCAGCAAACGCCATAGCTTTCTGTGCTGGCCTGCCCTAGCCTGTGGAATAGCTGGAGCTCTGTGTCCACTGAGCTCCATGCATGAGGCTTTCTCCTGGGCCTCTCAGCAGTGTGGGTCAAAGGCACACATCTCTGTATCTTCCCGTTGACACCCTGGGAGTAACTTCTCCCACCACCCTGCCTGCCCGGTGCTGCTCTTGTGAATGTGGAAGATGGCTCTGAGACCTGCTCCCATCCTGCCTATTTGGCAGGGTTCTCTAGGTTGCTAATCCTCAGTGCCCCTCCTATTGGCCTCAGCCCTGCTCGCAAGTAGTGACCACTTCCTGTGCCAGGCACTGCAGGTGGAAGGGTACCCTAGTTGGTGGTGTTTTATTCTGTCTAGAATTACAGCATATTATAGCATATTGAGAACAACTTACCTCTTCAGTAGACAGAGCCCAGGCCTACCTTTCCTATCTCTATTCCAAGTGATTGTTACTGAGTGGGAACACAAATGTGCCATTCTCAGGTGTCACTGGTGGTGCCGTGTTCCATCTGTGCCATCTCTCCTGGTTTGTCAGCTCTCTTGGGAACAGAGGCTAACACAGTTGTCCTGGGTAGGGGTGGGAAGAAGCCAGCCTTAGCTTCTCTCCTGGAGCATTTGCTCCTTCTCCTCAGCAATATCTCCTTGACAGCAGCTCACTCCTGGGATATAAACAGCCCTTTAACTTAGAGGTGCAAAGGACTAGTGTTCACAGACCTAGACAGTACTGTTCCTAGGCAGGCCGTATGATTGCCCTGCCTTGATAAGAAGTAACAGGAGGTATTGACAAGCTGGGGGGTTTCTAAGACCATTCGATCAACTAAACTTAAATATTTGCAGCGTTAACATTTGTCAGGCTATAAATATTTCTGTAGAAAAAAATTGATTTCAAATCAGAATTCTAAGAAAATAAGAATAACATCTCTTGAATTTGAAATCTTCATAATGGTCATGGGCATATTTTAATTGTTTTATTACTTCTAGTTTTTTTTTGTGTGTGTATGTGTGTAAGCTCTTACATGGACATCAGAAGACAATTTGGGTATTGAATAAGGATAAGTTCTCTCCTTATACCATGTGGGTGCCAGGGACTAAACTCAGGTCATCAGGGTTAGCATCAAGAGCCTCTACCCACTGAGCTAACTTGCTGGTCCTTACATGTATCCTAAAAGTTACATGGTAATTACATATACATGCTTTAGTCAGGTTCCTCATTATAAGCTTATTTACTTGTTTCTAATATTTTCAGTATAGGCTTATTTTTCTATGAAACAAGTCATATTATTCAAGTTGTAATTTTAAAATGAATTTAATTTCACATTAAAAAAGTCCTTAATATTTTAATAGAGAAAATCATTCTTATATATTTCATTAATAAACTTATGACAAGTCCTGAAGAAGTAAGATATTAATATTTTTATGATTTTGTATTAAACTTTGGGCAGCCAAAACATTTTCATGGATATCGTCACTTTGCCCTAATTTAGAAAAATTTTAGAAAAATTAACTTTTATTTCTTAAATTTAAAAAAGACACACAAATAAGTATACATATTTATGTGTTGGAGTGTGATAATTCAATACATATACAGGATTTAGTGATAATGTCTGTTTATTGTTTTTCTTCTTAAAATTGTGTTCATTTATTATATTACTATTTTAATTAACTAAATTAGGAGGAATGTGATCATTGGTGTGTGTATAGTGTGTAACAACTAAATTAGGGCAGTTAAAATTTCCAACCTAAATATCTCTTTTCAAACTTGTGAGGTGCATGTGGTTATTTGATTAAACAATCATACATATTTGTAAGATGCATTGTGATATTCAAATACATACATGCATACACACATGCATATGCTGTGTCAGTACCAGCTCATGGTAACAAACATGGCCACCTCTTGTCACTGCATTAACTTTGAAGCTTTGAGTGCCTCTCTCTAGTTCCTAATACACAGAGTAGGTAATGTGAAGGAACTCCCTGCTCTGCTCAGAACAGGCGGCCAGACTATTTCTAACTGTTCAGTGACTGTTGTCCAGCATCTCTGTCCTTCCTTTTCCTTGTCCTTCTCTGATGTTAGTGACCTCTGTTCCTCATTCGCATACGCTATTTAGGTTCATAGATGAGCAAGAATATGCAGTATTTGTCTTTCTGTGTATGGGTTATTTAATTTAACACGATCTCCAGCTTTATCCATTTTTGCCTCAAATGGTATGATGTCATTCTTTCTCAGAATAATATTCCATTTTGTGTGTGTGTATATATATATATAATATATTCTATATTTTCTTAATCTATTTATCCATTGATGAGAATCTAAGTTGAACCTATGTTTTATTGGGAATAATACTGTAATAACATAGATGTATTTTTAATGCATAAATACTGTTTCCTTTGGATACTACCCAGAAGTGGGGCAGCCAAATCACATAATTGATGTGCAGGTTGTCTCTTTCCGTGATTATTTCCCTGTAACTTTCTTTAGAGAAGAGGTGTTTATTTGGAGTACAGTAACACAGGCTACAGTCCTTCATTAGGGGAAAGGCCTGACAGGACTAGTGTGCAGTCCCTACTCATGTTTAGAGTATGTAAAGCATGGCTACAGTCTCAATGAATACTTTCATGGTCCCACTTCCTCCAGGGAGGCTCCACCTTCTAAAGTTCCCACACCTTCCCCCAAAAAGCACTTCCAGCTGCTGAACCATGTTCAAGCATATAGGCCTACAACAGACATTACAAATCCTGGCCATGACATCTCACCCTGGTTTCCACAGACTCGTGGTCATCTCAGCACCCATTAATTTTAACCCTAAATGTAACCACAGTCTTTAACTGTTCCAACAGAGTTCAAAACGTCAGAGTCCAAAGTTTCTTTTGAGACTCAGGGCAACCTTTTCACTGTGGAAACATGTAAAATAAAAGGCAAGCTACATACTTCTAACATAAAACGGCACACAGAGAGCATGCCCATTCTAAAATGGAAGGAGAGAACATAAAAAAAATCCTAGACCAAGACTTCCTCACTGTCCTGAGTGCTGAGACTATAGGTGTGAACCACCAGGCTTGGCTGCAAGCTTTATTTTTTATCAGTGCAGTTAAGTAAAAGTTTCCCAAGCTGGGCCTTAATGTTTCCTTTTTGATTTCAAACTCTATTACAGAGCTACAGTACTGAAAGCAGCCTGGTATTGGGATAAAAACAGACAGGAGGACCAATGGAACCAAATAGAAGACCCGGATATTAATTCACACACCTTCGAACATCTGATTTTTGACAAAGAAGCAAAAAATATCAAGTGGAAAAAAGAAAGCATATTTAACAAATGGTGCTGGCGTAACTGGATATCAACATGTAGAAGAACGCAAACAGATCCATATCTATCACCATGCACAAAACTCAAGTCTAAAGACCTCAACATAAAGCCAGCCACACTGAACCTCATAGAAGAGAAAGTAGGAAGTACACTTGAAAGCGTTGGCACAGGAGACCACTTCCTAAATATAGCCCCAGTAGCACAGACACTGAGAAAAACAATTAATAAATGAGACCTCCTGAAACTGAAAAGCTTCTGTAAAGCAAAGGACATGGTCAACAGGGCAAAACGACGGCCTACAGAATGGGAAAAGATCTGCACCAACTCCATATCAGACAGAGGGCTGATCTCCAAAATATACAAAGAACTCAAGAAATTGGTCATCAAAAGAACAAACAATCCAATTAAAAAAAATGGGGTATAGACCTAAACAGAGAATTCTCAACAGAGAAATCTAAAATGGCTGAAAGACACTTAAGGAAATGTTCAACATCCTTAGTCATCAGAGAAATGCAAATCAAAACAACACTGAGATTCCATTTTACTTCTGTAAGAATGGCCAAGATCAAAAACACTGATGACAACTTATGCTGGAAAGGTTGTAGGATAAAGGGAATATTCCTGCATTGCTGGTGGGAGTGCAAGCTGGTACAGCCCCTTAGAATATCATTATGGCAATTTCTCAGAAAATTAGGAAACAACCTTCCTCAAGACCCAGTAATATGACTTTTGGGTATATATCCAAAGGATGCTCAATCATACCGCGAAGACATGTGCTCAACTATGTTCATAGTAGCACTGTTTGTCATAGCCAGAACCTGAAAACAACCTAAATGCCCCTCTACCAAAATATGGATAAGTAAAATGTGGTACATTTATACAATGGGATACTACACAGAAGAAAAAATAATGACATCTTGAAATTTGCAGGCAAATAGATGGAGCTAGAAAACATCATATTGAGTGAGGTAACCCAGACCCAGAAAGATAATTATCATAGGTACTCACTCATAAGTGGTTTTTAAATGTAGTAAAGAAAACCAACCTACAAATCTCACAAACCCAGAGAACCTAGACAAAAAGAGGACCCTAAGAGAGACATACATGGATCTAATCTACATGGGAAGTAGAAAAAGACAAGATCTCCTGAGTAAATTGGGAGCATGGGGACCCTGGGAGAGGGTTGAATGGGAGGGGACATGCAGGGAGGGGGGCAGAGAAAAATGTAGAACTCAATAAAATAAAATAAAGTAAATTTCTCCTACTGACATTTCCAATAGTTTCTACTTGCTGCAGATTCTATTTTAGTTGTAGGATGTGTTGATGAGTTAGTTGCAAATGTAGAGCATGTGTCTCACAATCAGTTGTGATTATAGTGTGTAGATTTCTTCATGTAATAAAAATATTGCTTTCACCTCTGTAAAATATTCTAGCAAATTTTAATACACATTGCCACTATGAAATACTTATGTATTCAGTATTTTGAGTTAAGAAAAAGATAATGTTAGATATTTTGCCTGTGTTGCAATGACCTTGCCCAAAATTTACGTGGATTCGATGAATTTGATTAAAAACAATGGTAGCTTTTGAAATTCCCCATTTTCCATATGAGCTACCATGCTGATGTATTTCCGTATTTCCACTTCCTTTCATGCAAACACAAGTGAACCTTGAGTTCAAAGTGATCAAAATTCACTTAATGGGAAAGACATTTGATTGAAACCGAAAGCCATGCTTCACAGAACATACCTTCCATTTAGGTGCCCGTGCCTACCATAGGCAGAGATTTAAAAATACTTTCTTCAAAGAAAACTTCATCTTGTTGATCCCTCCACAGATTCATGTGTTCTGAGGTTCCTGATAACTCCCAAGTTCCCCTGGCGCACAAATGTTGCAAAACTTCATAGAAACATGAATGTTCGCCATCAATTCTTTTGAGATACAGGCATTTAATACTTACCTTTCCATTAAATATGCATTTTCAGTTTTTACATCTGCTGAAATATTTATCATAAAATGTAACAAATGGCAAGGCCCCTGTCATATGCTTGGACAGCTATGCACACAGAGCCTCAGGACTGCCCTGCTCCGTTTCCCTTGCATGTGCTGCATGTACACTTGATGCATGTTTCCACAAGCTCCCAGCTGGCTCCTCTACCTTGTTGCGTGGCATCTTTGCACATCTCAAGGCTCAGATAAAGGCCATAGCATAACTCATGTGGACCTTAAGTGGCTAATGAGGGAGCGTAATGAATGACCCCTGTCTCTAATGCCTGAGTTCAAAAGGAGCTACCTGCCTCTATCCAGCTACCTGCCTCCTCTATCCTATGAGCCTGGCTGTGCTTTGTTTTATCAATGAGTAATCAGAAAACCGCTCCTGGGGAACAACATTTTATTTACTTTTTATCTGAAAAGCATCAGAGGAAAAAACCCATCACATGAGCTATCTAGATTGCTTTTTTATGTTAGCATGTGTTAAAGTGCCAATTGATTTAACCAAGACTCAGATGAGACCAAGAGAGAGTCCCCAGGCATAAACTTAATTTCTACGTGGTGCATGCCAGGCCATTTTAGTTCTACATGAATAACATCTTATTAAAGTTGAGAAACCCAGGGTATGTCTTAACTTGGATGGGATGGTGAGACAAGAGAATATATCAAGTTTATCAGTCAACTCATGATACAGAAAAACACTTCATCAAGCCTGTGAATTGTCAACCTTATTGTCATCAAGAAATAAGGGTTTTTTTTCCAGAAAAAAATATTCAATTTATTAAATTTTTACTGATAATTACCCAGATGCTATTTATTTCACTTTTACTTTGTAGTTTTTCTTTATATTACCAGTTGAAATCAAATGGTAAGAACATAATAGTTTTAGAAAACTTAAAATAGTTTTAGAAAACTTAAAATAGTTTTAGAAAACCTCTCTCTCTGATGAGCAGCATCTATGAAAAACTTTATGCTGATCCCACACTTCTGTTAGTTTCTTTTCTCATTTCTCTGTTATGCTATAGCATTGGACAGGAGTAACTTAAGAGAGTAAGGCTTTGTTTTGGCTCATGGTTCAAGCGGATACAGTCCATTGTGGAGGAAAAGTCATGGCAACAGAGGTTGGCTTGAGTTTGGGTTCTGGGAGCTTGCAGTTTGACTTTCTCACATCTTTATGGATCAAGAAACACAGCGCCAACTTTATTCAGCTGGGCTTCACTACCCCCACCAAAGTTTCCACAACCTCCCATAATAGCAATACCAGGGAGGTACCAAGTGTCCAAACTCAGGAGCCCATGGAAGACATTTAACATGTAAAGTACACAAAATGAAGAGTCTTGACTACCTTGCCCTATGGTCAGAAATTAGGTAAAGATGTCCTTCTCACTAGTTCTCCTCCATATTATTTTGGGGTTACTAGATAATATAACAAGATAAGAAAAAGAAATAAAAGCACAAATATTAGAAAATAAAAATGAAAAAAGTGTCTCCATTTGTAGTTGACATGATTGTTTATATAAAACATCTAGTTTTATGCTGGAAAAGTTTTTATTGGAATTTTATGATTGGAAAGTTCTATATTTGTGAATTTATGACTTACCTGAAAGTTGGTTATTGATGCCTACATGTACTGACTTTACTAGGACCCTACTTCAAAACCTCAGAGTAGGAACTGTTCTTAAAAATTAAATAATTACTCAATTTCTATAGTTTGTGAAATGCATTTATAACCACAATTCCATACAAACTTAAACATCTGTGAAATCAGAAGGGCAGAGATATTATCCCAACAATTTGACAGTTCTCCAAATTGAAGGATAAAGGTTGAGAATTGGTGGTCTGGGGTGGGAAACTGAATATAGATTAATGTTCTTAGAGCTGTGAGGAAAATATTAAATTGAAATTACCATTAGACCCCTTAAATCTGGATAGAAAAGGGAGTGGCTATATTTTAAGCTATTAGAAAAACCATATTTACATTTAAACAAAAGTTAAATTCCAATTCATAACTCTTGAGGAAACAGAAATGATAACTGGTACAAGAATTCTAGCATTAGTTTATAAATATGCTATACCGTAGGGTTTGTATTTATATAGAGTCTACTTTCTACCAGAGTGATGAGGCAGGTGGTTTGTGGGCCTTTTAAAAAGTTACAACCTTAAGCTTTACTATGTGTTTCCTTGTAGGCAACCTGGTCCTGATTATTTTTTTTAATTTTAAAGATGCAAATACAAGCCAACTGGTCATAATACAATGAAACTTTATTTTAAAAATATTTAAGGTTGGGAATGTAGGGTTATGTAAGCTAACCTGTTTTTTAAACTACAAAGTTAGTAACTTACAGGGGGAAGAACAGGTGTATTGGAGTGAGATTTGGGTTTGAATTCTTTATAGTTGCATGAAATTGGACAAACATTTTCCTCAATGAACTTTTAGTTCTTCATCTTGTTTTTTTATTCTTTTAATTGATTAATTTTTAAGATGAGGCCTCACGTATCTCAGTTAGCCTTGAATATGCCTTGCAGACAAAGCTGACCATGTTCCTGGTCCTCCAGCCTCCTTCTTCCAAGAGTTGCGATTCCATGCGTGTGCCACCACATCTGGCTAGACTGTAATTTTCTTAACTGCAAAGTAACAAAGTCTGCATCTCATTTACAGATTGCAAAGATCAGAGTGAAGGTAAATAAAATACTTATATGTTAAGTTCTTAGAAGATGGCTGCTGTAGACTGAATGGTTGTGCTCCTTTTCCCTCAGTTCACATGCTGAGACCATTGTTTTAACATCTGGAGTCAGGGCTTCAGTAGATGTGAGGTTGGGGTCCCCTGATGACACTAGTTCAGCAGTTACTTTTTCTTTTCTTGAGAGTCTATCTATATAAGCCCATCTGGTCTTGATCTCATTCTATTGTCCAGGCTGGCTTCAACTCCAAGCAATATACTTGTCTCAGACTCTTGTGCACTAGAATTGTAGGCCACTGTGCCTACAGTCTATAAGATTGTATAAGAAAAGACCAGTGTTTACTTGCTCCCCATCATGTGACAACATAGGAAAAGGCAGCTGCTAAGAAAACCTCATCGGAAAATCAAATTGTCCCCCTCCATAACTGTACAAAGTCACTGTATGCTAAAGCCATCCAATCTATGGGATATACTATAGCTGACTGAGTGGAATACATGAGAGAGGGAGGGAGGGAGGGGCAGAGAAAGAGAGAGAGAGAGAGATCTCCCAAGAGAGAGCTAGACCAGAACTCAGCCTGCTTGACCTCCAATCTCATGTTCAACATGCCAGGCTCCACTTTCTCTCACCCTGTGGCTGCAAGAAAGGTAATTCTGTTCAATCACTGGAGGTGTCTGGGAAAAGACGAACCATCTCTATGTGTAACCATTTTCTCTCTCCATGATGTGGAAAATTTAAACCTTTCGGCAGACAGCTTGCCTGCACACTCTCAGGAGGCACAAAGATCCTGGCAGGCTCTGTGCTCCAAAATCACCCTTCTCCAATTACATCCCCCAGGTTCTTCGATTAGCAAGCCCCAGCAGCTTCGCTCTGCTGAGCCAGTCTGGGGTTGTGGCCTAATGCATCACAGGTGGGTCCTGGCTCGAAACTCATTCCAGATGGCCTCAGTCTAAGCTTTCCAGCAACCCATTATATTTTGGCTATCCTGGGATCATTAATGATGCTGAAGGACTATGAGTCCTGAAGATGGCAGGGGCATACGTTGAAAGCAGGACCTCTGAGTGGCTGCGTATTGAAGCACCCACTAGAATATGCATTCACCAGGAACAAGCATGTGCTAACCTTGGCTCTCAAAGGTCACCATGAGGGCTCCATGAATTTGCAATTGTGAATGGTCTGTCTGCTTGGGTCACAGAACAAGTATAAAGAGATCATCTGTGCTTTTAGAGAAAATAGCTCTGTTGCCTCTGGGCTCTAGAGAGAGTAAGGATATACCCTTGAACCCCAGTAATTGCTGCACCAGTTATTTCTTAGGAGGGGGCATGCTGGGGCAATTATTTAGGGGCACAGGGTGAACCTCATGGTTTTTAACCCTTTCATAGCCCCATCACCATGGGCAGAGCACAGCACTTTGTAAACAGTATCTTTATAGAACAGAAAAGATCCTTACTCGCTGAAAGAATTCTCAGCTTCTTTTCAGGCTGGGAGGCTTCCGGAGGCAGATGCTGAAAGAAGCTGAACAAACATTAGGTCTGTATTCAAGAGACGTTTAAATTTATGATATGCTTTGCAAAAAATAAGAATTTGGAATTTGGAGTTATCAGTGTTTTGGGTTCTTGAAAGCCCAGGCCAAAAAACCTTCTAAAGAGTCGAAGACATAGTGTTTTAAAAAGTCAGTCACCCTTGGGCTTAAATCTTGACCTCTTCACTGGCAGGGCTCCCTGGGAGCTCATTCACCATTTTGTGTGTTTGTTTGTTTGAACAGTCATTATCTGTGAAATTGATATCCTATCACAAACAGTGTGTGGCTTTTGTTTACTTCCTTGTGTTTGTATGTTCAGCCCTCCCCGGATTTGTGCATTCATTCCTTCATTTGTCCCTTCCTCAAGTGTCTGCTCTAGGCTAGGTACCATGCTAGATGATACAAGAAACCTGGCCTAGGAGATAAACCTGACCAGATTCAATTCAACAAATACTGAGCACCCACTGTAGGCCAATTACTGTGTTAGGTGATGGGCAGAGAACAATATGCAAGACCCTGACTGTGTTCTTGGTTGTGGTGTGGGAGGTCCTTCTGTCTATGTGTTGCTTTTCTTAGTTAATGAATAAAGAAACTGCTTTGGGCCTATAGCAGGGCAGAACTTAGGTAGGTGGGGAAGATGGAACTGAATGCTGGGAGGAAGAAGGCAGAGTCAGAGAGATGCCATGGATCCACAGCCAGAGATAGACGTGCTGAAACTTTGCTGGTAGGCCACGACCTCATAGTGATATACAGATTACTAGAAATGGGTTAGACTAAGATGTAAGAGTTAGCCAATAAGAAGTTAGAGCTAATGGGCCAAGCAGTGATTTAATTAATAAAGTTTCTATGTGATTATTTTGGGGCTAAGCTAGCCGGGAAGAACAAGAGGCCGCCCCCTGCAACAGGGTTGGAGCTCAATGACTCCAGGGTGATTGTTGATGCAACTGTATGATCTGAGAACACTGGCTGATGGCTGGCATCGCTGACTTTTCTGATAACTCTGGCTGATGGCTGGCATCACTGACTTTTCTGATAACACTGGCTGATGGCTGGCATTGCTGACCTTTTGGCTCACCCACCAAGGCCAAAATTGAGAGAAGGATCTGAATTCTGGGGAAGCATGGCAGGAAGGAGGAGGAAAACACCAAGTGACATGAACAGACATACTCCTACGGTTCCTTCAAATACTGTATATGATTAGTGAGGTTCTCAAAACCCAGTACATCACTACTGTTTAACTATACAATCCATATGGTCACTACCTAAAATAGCAGTTTTTAATATTTCTGCATTTTTTTCACTCCTGAAAAATGACAATAATGATTGAAAAAACACAAGTGCCGCTGAGGCCTAAACTGCTACACGTATCTCCCAGTTCCGTTTCCCAACCTTCCTTAGGAGCAGAGGCACTGATTTAATTCTGGCTAAAAGAATGCATTTCTTGGCCTTCCCTTGACTGGGGCAGATGATTGGGTTAACAAACAACAGAATTTTTTGGACTTGGGTAACAGGGGAGCTATAAGGTTGTAAGTATCTGACATTGGACATAGACCTAAACAAATAGAGCATGATTCTACCGGGAGCCTGGGTCTGCAGTAAGTGTGTGTGTCAGCTCTACATGTGTTACATTTTCACCCCCAAAGCAAGCTGCTTCCCGTTTCCTCTAGTCACTCATCCAAGGCCACACAGTTCACTAGTGACAGGGTGGAGATTCAAGCTGTATTCATTTCCCTGCAAATTGGGGATCGAGGTGTGGGGCCTGAGCCCACAATATTGCTCTCTGAGTACATTTGGTGCTGACGCTATGACCTTGGCCCGCTTTAGTTTCTGGACTCCAGGAGGGTCAAGGCAAACATGTTGACAGTCAGCTCCAGTTCTTTGTAGAATGTGCGTGTTGGGGGGATGGTACACACTCGCACAGGCATGCGTTGAAGAAAGCAGTGGCTCCGCAAGCTCCGTGTTGGTATGACTGAGAAGCAGCGCAGGCTCATGTGTTTATTTGGACTGCGGCAGAGCATGTGTTAGCATCTCATCACCTGGCCTGTAGAGCGGACCCCTTGATTAGGACCTGGTTTCAATACTCATTATGAAATTCAGTTTGGCCCGTGAGGCAAGCATCTCTCTTTCTTTCCCCATGTTTGTCTTTGCTGTCTCTCCAGCATACCTCTGGGCTGTCTGGGCTGCTGTACAATGTAAAACTCATGATCAAACAGAGGCCTGAGGGTCAGCTACTTAGGCAGGACTCAAACAAGCTACATATGTGTGTGGTTTCTACACACGCAGACACATATGTGATATAAAATTGCTCTCAGTACCAGCTCAAGGAGAAACAGTAAATAGGGGGAGAGGTGGGGGTTGGTGTTGGTGGGCAGCTGGATGCAGACTTGCCCCACCCCTCCATCACCGTCTCCATCTGAAGAGCCTACCATTGCTTGTCTCCTGGTTTCCCTCCAACACCCGTGTTGTTCTTTCCAGCTTTTCTGGCTCCAATGTCTGCTGTCCTTCTTCTGGGATACCACCTGTCCAGCTTCTACTCCCTTCAAGACTTGGTTGCAGCTCGATGACCTCTAGCAGAGGTCAAGGACAAATCACACGCTTTCAGGTGGAAATGAGCACACGCTGTCGTAACTGCAATTTCAGAGAACAAACCCGCAAAGTAAAAACCATATCATAAATATTTAAAGATTTATGTATTCATATGTATTGGAATATGAATGTTAATAACAGTACTTCGTAAGTGTTTTAAATGTGAGATTGTTTAAGTAAAATGAAATATTTAATACATTACAAATGGATTTTTATAAGTGTGATAAAAACCGAGTTAAACTTGAAAATATGCTCAATAGGACGTTCTAATGAATCAGATAACAGCTACATACTTTACATAAGCTTATTTATTCATATAAACTTGAAAATAGATCTGAGTTTTAAAACATAAAGAGCAGTCTCAGTTGATTAGTTAGAAGGCATTAATGAGAAGATGGTTATCTTTAGTTTTATTGGTTCTTCTTCTGCTGCACAAAAGTCTGTATCAAAGCCAAGGCCTGCATGGCTTTAAGGTAAGGAATCTATTTATAACTAAAAAGATTCATAGAAAGAAGCTTCCTCTGGGAAAGATGTTTCTGTATCTGATTAAAGGAAATATCTTGGGACAGGCCTCAGTCTTTCATGGCCGCCACCTCATATTCTCTTTGTCTGAAGGTTTTCATCTGGCATAGGACCATTCCAGCCATGTCAGTAAGAACTCTAAGAGAAACAGTAGGGTGTGGTGGGAGAAGATGGATGGAAGGAGGAAGGGAGGGAGAGGGGAGGGGACAGTCTTTCTTTATAGTGAAATGGTTGGTGCAGTGATGGAGACCTCCCGATCCACAAATGGTCAGCGAGGGATCAAGTGAGCTATTGGGCAAGTCAGCTGATATTGTGAGTCCCAGTCCCAGGCAGGAGACTGACATGGTCTAAGTGGGCCGGCTCACCCTCACTCAGGACAGTTGATCTCACTCTGGTGAGTTAAAGGCCAATTATATCCAGAAGCATCCCGATGTAGACACACCCAGGAATCATGTCTACTAAAGGCACTCTATACTCAGGTGAAGCTGACCCACACAGTTAGCCATTCACATCTGCCCCACGTGAATGCTTCCTCAGCCCCTCGTATTCTTTCTCATGTAAAATCTTCTCAAGATTAAAGAAGCATAGTACAGATTCTAACTGACCATGACTCAGATTTGAAATTTAAATTTAATATATAAGTGAGTACTGGAACCAATACTATATACATAGAGAAAGATTTATTGTATGGATTGGCTCACACAGTTATGGAGGAAGTCCATAAATCCAGGAGTCCCATAATCTGCCATCTGCCAGCCGCAGAACTAGGGAGCTGATAGAGTAGCTAGGCCTGAGCTTAAAGGCCATGAGTTATGGAGTAGGTGCTGTGTTTTCTGTCCAAAGTCCAGAGAAAAAGCAAGAACGTCAGTGTCTGCGGACAGAGGGACGGCGCCTCCGTTTCAGAGGAGAAAAATAAATGGCTTGTCATCTGCTTTTTAATTCTTTTCAGGCCTTTGGTGGATTAGATGATGCCAGTACACAGTGGGGGAAGGTAAGGGTCACCCCACTCAGCAACCTGGATGCTAATATCTTTCTCTCTCCCCCTTTCTCATTCCCTCCCTCTACACGTGCGTGTGCGCACACACACACACACACACAGAGAAAGAGAGAGAGAGAGAGAGGGAGAGGGAGAGAGAGAGGGAGGATATGTTCTACTACCTGCGTATTTTCAGCACTTAAATGATTGCAGTTTATAAAACTTTAGGAATAGTACTCACGCACACACAAGTGGAGGTTAGCCTTGTCAACTTGACATAGTCTAGAGTCACCTGGGAAGAGCCTCGGTGAGGGGCTGTCTGCATCAGGTTAGCTTGTGGAGGTGAGAAGGCATGCACTCCCCCTGTGGTTAGAGAGTCCAGGTTGTACAGGAGTGGGGAAGGCATGGTACTGCCATGCATGTGGTCCTTGGGGCCTTCTGCCTGTGGATGCTGCAATGACTTGCTTCAAGTCCTCTTCCACGGTGGCTTCTCTTCCAATGAGTCTGTAGCTGTCAGCTAAATAAACCCTTTCTCTCCTACAGTGTTTTTGTCAGGGTATTTTATCATAGAAGCAGAAAAATGAAATTAAGACTGTCTTCATTTATATAGAAATAACTTGGTGTCGCAGGTTTTCAAAAAAAAAAAAAAAAAACAGCATTGCAAGTCCTGATATCTTACTCATCTCTGCAGAGGACTTGACAGGCAGGCTCACTTCTGTGGTAGTTACTAGATATTTTGTAGGGTCCGGGTCTGCTCTGAACCATATATACAATGCGGAAAGAAAGAGCTTCCCTTTGCTTTGCTCAACTTTCACTGTTGGAGAAACAGGTGCTGACCAATCACACAATGTGTGTCTCTAATGTATAACTCTGGACATCTGGCAGTGGAAGAATGTGGCAGGACACCTAACATAGGTTAAGAAATTAGTGGAAGCCTCTTGAGAGAAAATAATACAAACAGAAACATGAGAGAAGAGCTGGAATTAACAGATGGAGATGTTGGATGGGGGAAGGAAATCAAATTTCTTCTGCCACCCAGAAGAGCTAATCCCTTTGAAGGTCCTTAGGCATGAAGAAAAGGTTGTTTAGCTTTCGAGGGGTACTGAATCAGGTTAGTTTCCTTTCGTCTGTCCAGATGCCTGCTGGGGAAAGTATTACAAGAAGGAGAGATGCTGGGGAAGGGCAGGCTGTAGATCTGCACAGACTCTGCAAACTAGAAAAGGCTCCTGGTCTGGGCCAATAGAAGCCACCATAGGCATGGTTAGGCAGTCCTGGTCAGGCTTTGTGATGCGATTCAGTGCGATGTTGGCTAGCATATTCATCAGACTAGGATGTAATAGCAAAATGCATGACATTGCATCTGGTGGTTTAAACAGAAGACACATTTCTCGTGAGTCAGGAAATTGGGAAGTCCAGTATCAAGGTGCTAGCTGATGCAGCTCCTGATAAGGACCTCCTCTTCTTCCTCACATCTTGTTGTTTGCCTCTCCGTGGAAGTGTGGTGGAGAGGGAATGAAAGAAGAAGGAGGGAGGAGAGAAAGACAGACAGAGAGATGGAGAGAGAGAAAAACTATAGATCTTGGAGGAGAGATAGCTTCCACAGTTAAGAGCACTGGCTGCTTTTGCAGAGGACCTGGGTTTGGTTTCTGGTATCCACAAGGCAGCTTACAACAGTCTTTAACCCCAGTTCTAGGGGATCTAATACACTCTTCTGGCCCCCATAGGCACCAGGCATGCACATGGTACACATATATACATACAGGTAAACACCTATAGACAAAATTTTAAATGCTTGCATTTAAAGTTAGTTATTTCTATCATTTATCTATTATCTATCCTCTCTCTCTCTCTCTTTCTCTCTCTCTCTCTGTGTGTGTGTGTGTCTATGGTGTGGTGTGAGTAAGTACCAGTAGTACATGCACCATCATGTTTAGAGGTCAGGGGACATCTTTTTTCTCCTTTTACCACATTGAGGTAGAGGTCCTATTTCTGACTGTGTGGGTTCAGGCTACCTGGCTGGTAAGCTTTCAGCCATTTCCCCTGTCTGTGCCTCCCAACCTTCTACAGGAGTGCTAGGATTACAGATGTGTGTCTCCCATCCTGCTACTGGAGTGCTGGGATTACAGATGTGTCTCCCATCCTGCTACTGGAGTGCTGGGATTACAGATGTGTGCCTCCCATTCTGCTGCAGGAGTGTTGGGATCGCAAATGTGTCTTCCATCCTGCTACTGGAGCACCGGGATTACAGATGTGTCTCCCATCCTGCTACAGGAGTGCTGGGATTACAGATGTGTCTCTCATCCTGGGATTACAGAGATGTCTTCCATCCTGCTGCACAGATGCTGGGATTACAGATGTGTCTCCCATCTTGCTACTGGAGTGCTGGAATTACAGATGTGTCCCCCATCCTGCTACAGGAGAGCTGGAATTACAGAAGTGTATCTCCACATCTGTAAGAAGAACTCAGACTAGCAGGCTTTTGCAATTGAGTGCTTTTATCAACTAAACCTTCTTCCTGCCTACTGAAGTATTAAATGTTTTAAAAATAAATAGTGATGCCCTGTCTACTGTAAGAATTAATCTGAGTTTCCTTCTCTCTGATGCCACCTTTTCCAAAGTGGTCCTTTTATAGAACATTGGTCTTTTTTTAGTGTTTTGAACACTATACAAAACAATCATATAGCTTTTCTCTTGTCTGTAAACTGAAGTTCTGATTAAATTCCTGAGGCTGTTTAGAGCTTTAGAGATGTTCTCTTCTTCTCCAGAGTACACACAGCCCTCAACCCCAAGGAAGAAGGCAGATCTCTCAGTCTGTTGACAGGAACTCATCAGGGCCTTGTGGTGTCAGGGGATCTTTATATGTTTCTGGGTTGCATTTGCCCAATGTTTTCAGCTCATATTTGGATGTTGTTGTGTTTTCTTCCTTGTCCTATTTTTAAAAACTTGGAATAGGCAACTTTACACATTCTAACACTATGAAACCTAATATATAGTAAGTAACTTTTGTAACATTGTCCAACTCACAGGGCCCTTTCGCATGTGTTCTCTTGTTTCATCCTGAAAGTGTGAGAACAGAAAAAACACCATTTGGCAGATGGTCCTGGATCTAAGGAAGAACGATCTGGGAGGTGAGTAAGAGGAGGGAAAAAATAGGAGTGAGGTAGAAGACAACAGGGGAGAGATGCCATGTCACAGGCTAGGTTTTAGGAAAGTTAGGAAGGGGAGAGAGATTGGATCTCTCTGTTCCGTCTTTGTGCGCTGCCTCCCCCACCCCCACACCTCTGTGTTAGGTCATGGGAAAGAGTATAGTGATGAGCTGACTCATGGAGGAACAAGTTTTATTTACGATGACTTGATGTGTACTCTGAATGGGATTCATACTTGGCATGAAGAGGCTGCAATGGGGATTTAGAATACCTTTTAAATTGTTTTCAGATGCTAATTTCATTTCTTCTGTTTATGACACTTTTCCAGTGGGAATCAAAGATTATCTCAGCTTCATATAAACTACATAAACACAAAATGACTTGAAACATGTATCAAAACTCAGTGCTATACAATCAAGAACCTCAGGAGTCCTCTAGGCATAGTCTTTTAAGAATCGCTATTATTTTAGATCTAATCGGGACATAGACTTTCCATGTAAACTAAAATGTGCAATGATACAAGTAAAACCACAGGAATGTGTGAATACTGTATAGAAATCAATGAATAATATAACAAAATTCTCTCATATGATGCTTTTATTAAATTATGGGGCTATAACAACCGATTATTTGGTAAAATGTTTGCCTTGCAAATGTGAGATCAGAGTTTGGTTCCCAGAGCCCACATCAGATCCCGCTAGAGGTGATTGTGAGCCACCATGTGATTCCTAGAGATTGAACTCAGGACATCTAGAAGAGCAGCCAGTTGTTTATTTGTTTGTATATATATATATATATATATATATATATATATATAGTTGAGACAGGGTTTCTCTGTGTAGTCCTGGCCGTTCTGGAACTAGCTCTATAGATCAAGCTGTCCTCGAACTCAGAGATCCTCTAGCCTCTGTCTCCCGAGGGCTGGGATTAAAGGTGTGCACATATATGACATTCTCATATGTGGATGATAACCATGGAATGACATCTGAATGTCATACATACACATTTCCCCATAAACAACGGAATACTAAATGAGGACATGTATTCATACACATGTACATTTTCTAACATTCATCACTAAAAATAAGTGGTTGCATTTTTAAAACAAGTGGGTCCTTAAGTGTGTCAGGCACAGTCATCTCTGCAAGTTATTAGTATTTTACCTTAAAACAAATATAGCTCTTATCTATTAGGCTTCACTGAAAGTGTTCTTTCCACTCCATGGCGAATTCTCAGGGCAAATCAATTCTCAATCAGGATCATATAAATAATGACGTACCATACATTAGAAAGTGTATTCACTAAAATAATGTGATTCATAGTAAAAGCTGGAAAGAAGCCTGTGAAGTTGCTTATGCAACAAATATCACATCAGTGGATGGCAGAGTAGGAAGCTCAGGGCCTCATTCTCCTCCAGAAATACCATCTGCCCAATGGACTGGATAAGAGAGTCTGGTGGAAGCTTCAGAAACCAACTAAGGGGCTGTGGCAACTACATGAATACCCAAACAAGAAAAGGTCACACAAAACTAAGAGGCAATTGTCCTAATCATTGTTCTGTTGCTGTGGAGAGACACCATGCCCGAGGTGACTCTTATAAAGGAAAGCAGCTAGTTGGGGCTGGCTTATAGTTTCAGAGGCTTAGACAATTATCACCATGGCAGGGAGCATGGTGGCATATATGGCGAGCATGGTGCTGGAGAAATAGTTGAAACTTACATCCTGATCTACAGGCACAGCGGAGACTTTTGAAATCTCAAAGCCCATCCCTATGGCACACTTCCACCGACAAGGTTACACATCCTAATTAGTTTTTGCTTTTTGTTTTGACTTGTTTTTTGTTTGTTTGTTTGGTTGGTTGGTTTGGTTTGGTTTTGGTTTGGTTTTGAGACAGAGTTTCTCTATGTAACAGCCCTGGCTGTTCTGGAACTTACTTTATAGACCAGGATGGCCTCAAACTCACAGAGATCTGCCTGCCTCTGCCTCCCAGGAGTTAGGATTAAAAGTGTGCACTCATTCTAATTCTTTTAATCCTTTCATATGGTACCATTCCTTGGTGACTAAGCATTCAAATATGTGAGCTATGGGGGGGGGCATTCTTATATAAACCACTACAGAAATGTTGAGGCATTTTGCTTACCCTTGTCTTAGCACCTCCCTGGTGTGTCCTGAAGTCAGGAGGAGGCTGTTCCATGCCCAGTTCCTACCCTGGTATAGGAGGAAAAAGAATCACACTTCATTGCAGCATCTAGGCTTATCTAAGGAGGCCACGCATGGTTCTAAATTTTGATTCTCCTGGCTTGAAGCTCCACTGGGACTCTGGCATGGCTTTTATTCCTTTGACCACACATAAAGCAGCTGTGGGTGCTGTGTTACCAAAGAGGACTGCAACTTGCTGGTTATGGAGGACAAGAGGTACCAGACAGAGGTTACAGTAGACAGTGTGTGCCTAATATTGTGAATTATGGTTCACAGCTCCATAGTCCCCCAGCAAGAAGCAGAGGGAAACTTTAAGGAAACTAAGATATGTTTGTGTAGCTGTGAGCATGGAGAATGAAGGTGAGAGGAGGCTGTGGGTAATCCAGGAAAGACGCATGCTTAGAAAATATCTCAATCCCTACACCGGTTTCGTGAGTGTAGCTCTTCTACACAAAGTCCCAAAGGGGGCATTTTTCCTCCAAACGCTCGGTTTTCAAATGAATGATTCTAATAGATAGAAAGACTTTTTAAAATGAAAAATGATCTAACAGAAACAGATCCAAAATAACACAGGATTAGACTTGACAAAGGCTTCAAAATAACTGTTTTAAATATGCTCAAAGAGTCAAATAAAACACAGAAAACCAAAAGAAGCCGGAAATAATGAGCCAATCTATGAAAGATCAAATGGTAAAATGCTAAGCTGCAGGGAAAGGGGAGTCAGGGGTTCTTTTTTATAGGCACCGTTTCAGTTGTTTGAGATGAGCAGAATCCCACAGATAAAAAATGTTGGCAGCAGCTAATGACAGGAATGTTCCTAATGCCATGAACCTGGATGCTTAAAACTAATAAAGTGGTGAGTGTTACGTTGTATTTTAATTACCATGATTAAAATTTAAAAGTCACATAAAGCAGTCTCAAAACAGTCTCACTTTATGCCAGTGCTTCTTGACCTTCCTAGGGCTGCAACCCTTTAATACAGCTCCTCACATTGTGGTGACCCCAACCATAAAATTATTTTCATTGCTGATTCTTAACTGCACTTTTGCTACTGTTATGAATCATAATGTAAGTCTATGCTCTGCAGAATACCTGATATGTGACCCTTATGAAAGGGTCGTCTGACCCCCACAGGGTTATGATCCATGCTCTGCTTAATGAAAAGTTTCTATTTAGATGTACCTTTTAGTGTCCTGACCTACAAAGTGTCAGTCAAGGCAAGTGTGATGACTTTTTTTCTCCAGAAAGATGTGTGAGGATATGTGCTGGGCATTTGCACATCACTCATTGGAGCCTGGCTTCTGCCTTGCTCCTTCCTGAGCTGTGTCTAGGAGGATGTGACTAGTGTGCCCCCCCATTATGTTTCCTTTATCTTCTGACTTTTACTGGGCTTCACCAATGGGAATCATTTGCTGATGATCTTTTCACATTTTTCACTTTGTTACTGGCCTTTGTAATACTGTCTTGTAAGGGTTCTTTATACACTTGACTGGTGCAAAGAAATGAATAATGAAGTTATCTGAACTCTCCATTAGCTGGAGCCTCCAGAGGGCAGGGTTGGCTAGATACCAAGATGCTCTTATCTGTAGCTTGTGCTCAGAGACTGTCTCTACATTTAAGAAGTTAGTGGGTCATGAAGGGATATAAACAAGTAACTCCACAGCACAGTAGAGAAGGCTACAAGTTAGGGGTGGGGAATCAGAGAATGTGAGCTACATTCATAAGAAGAGAACCTGAGAGCATCTGCCTTGTAGAGTCTTCATCTGTGCTTTATTTCATGGGATGAAACTTATTTTGGTGCATGGTCAAGTTCATCAAGTAGCAGACAAAATTTAAACACAGATGCCTTTGGAAGGGGGGCTTCATATCCAAACCATAATACTAATTTTAAGAATGGCAACGGTTCTTTCTGATACCAATTACCTCAATTATTTCTCCCCTTCTAACTAGCAAGTGGAAGAGTCACCCGTGAAGCCAGGTTTTTCCCCTAGCCTGCCTCAGCATACCCTCACCTCCCTGCTCTACCTCTTCATGAGGAGGGCATCACCAGAATCACTAGACATCTTTTCTGCTTCCTCAAGAAGATGAAGTACCTCTACCAACATTTCATTCCATTTTAGCCATAACAAGGCCACTGAAACACAGAACCCAGAGACCCCAGCATGGCCCACTCCTCAGGATACTCTGCTGCCTGAGCTTGAGAGCTTCTGTGTTCTTGGTTCCGTCAAGGCCTCCTGGACAGACGAAGCCTGCAATCCATCAGCTTGGCGGACCGATGCGGTTGACAATGAGCGCGGCTCTGGTTTAGATACTACTGGAGTCTAGTTATGGTGACACATGAGCTGTGTACGCTTTGCATAGGAAAAAGCCAGACCTTTTGCCTTTTGCCTGTGCTTCAAATTGCTCTCTTGCCCTGGGATTGCTCATTAGGAGAGAGATGTGAAAGTACACAATACCTGATCTTTGGTGCAGAATCGTGTGTTTACTCTCAATATTTAAACCTTAAAGGCTTTGGGTTCCAGGCGTGGATCATGAGAACGTATGGAAAGCAGGATTCATAACGGTCCTTGGTTCAAGGTGAGACCAGGAAAATGAGTAGGAGCGTGGAGATCTTAACCTTACTCACGGGTTCCTTATGGATCTCCCAGCTCTCAAAGGTGCTCATTAGAATTCATCTCAGCTTGGCAATGCCCACAGGAAACCATTCTGGAGTATCTTGAGCATTTTAGGTATGAGAGTATGGCAGGTTTTGATGAAAAGCCCTGACATTGAGGACAGTGTGTAAGTGGGAAAAGTCGGAGGTAGCTGGGATAAGCAAGAGGGAAAGTCTAACTAACATAGCTAAGGTTGTCTTGGCTTAGAGGAAGGTAAAGCTGTTTTCACAAAGAAAGAAAGAAAAACACTGGCTTCACGGAAGAAATGACAGCTAGCATGGAAAAGATGGATTGACGTGGTGAGGCGGAAGTACCTGGCCAGCACTTGCAGTAAGAGGAGCGGGTGCATGACTCTGTAGGGCTCCACTTACCAGCTGGCTTGGACCACCTGCTCTCAGCCAACTTTCCCGCCTTGTGCAGAAGCGCGGCGCCTAGAGTCGTCGAAGAATAAATCAGGCACCCAGCCAGCGTTTATTCCTCTACTTGAACTTCATTCTTAGGAGACAAAGTGCTGAAATTCACCAGTTCAAAACTAGTTCAAACAAACCGGTTCAGACGGGGATTGGAGTTTGTTTTGAATGTGTCGTGTGTGTGTGTGTGTGTGTGTGTGTGTGTGTGTGTGTGTGTGTGTGGAGAGCCGGGGGGAGAGCCGGGGGCTTTGAATATGCTTGGAAAGCCCTCTGCCTCTCAGCTCTACCACAGCCTTGAGATTTTGTGAGATATGGGTCTCATTGTGTAGCCCAGGCTGACCAAACTGTCTTCAGAGTCACAGTCACGCTGCCTCTGCCTCCCAAGTGTTGGGGTGATAGGCAGGTGCTAGCTAGCGCACCCAGTTCTTACTGACAGTGTATCCTTTAGTGGCATTTGTTCGTTCATTCATTCATTCATTCATTCATTCATTTTGTTTTCCCAAGACAAGTCTTTGATGAATAGATGCTTGTGATACCTGATCAGTTCCAGGCTGGAACAGATAGCTTTCCCTATTATTCAACAGGGAATATAAACAAACCTGAATCTGATTACAGGGTGAGACGAAGACAGCTAAGAGACCCATCATGCCTTGGGGCCTAGGACATGCCAGGCAATGGTGTGTGTCCACTTGCCCATATTATCTTCATGATTGCAGAATATAGAGAAGAGAATCTGAGCAATGTCTGAGGGAGCCATTTCTAAAATTAACAATAAGCTTCAAGGAGAAAGCTTAAACCAAGATGCTAGACGGGGTTGAGGAGAATTCCCTCCTTTGCCCCTAAGGCGGGTTTTATTTTGTCTCAATTTCTTGTTTGTGTCTCCAGTGGCACTTGTTGTAGAGATTTTTGTCTGCATATGCTCACCTATAATTCTTCTATTAAACTGAGAAGAAACAATGTTCCATCATTTCTACCCCAACAGCTGGTGCACAGACCAGTATGTGGTAGACACTCATGCTGAACAAATCAAGGAGCTCACAGGGCTGCTTAGGGAACGTGGTCCTGGGATGAGCTTACAGGAAAGGTGGAGGAGACCCTGCCTCTGTTTTTTGTCAATTCTTTAACCTCTCAGTACTCAATTCAGTGCTCCTGGAAGCCTCCTGTCCCTGGAGGACCCATGCCCCCAGAAGACCCCTCCATCCTGGAGGGCTCCTGCCCCTGGAGAACCCCTTCTCCCTGGAGAATCCCCTGTCCCTGAAGGACCCATGCCCCTGGATAACCCCTCCCTCCTGGAGGACCCCTGTCCCTGGAGGACCCCTACCCCTGGAGGACCCTCTATCCCTGGAGGGCCCCTTGCCCCTGGAGGACCTTTTGTCCCTGTAATCAATTGTTTGCTCCATAGCTAACTCTGAGTGCTGTTATTTCTTTCAATGTGGATGAAGGTTTGATGTTTATGTGTTTTAACCACTACCACTCCCAAAGCAGTGTTTTACTGAAGAAGCCCTGTCTGAGCTTATTTTTATGTACACAAACACGAGGGAAGGATAAACATCTGGATATGAGTCTTTAAACAAAGTTTCAAGAGATATTCTTTGATTAATCCTCATTTACTGGAGCTGTGGGCAATGGCAAATGCTGAGCCCTTTTCAGTCTCTGGAAGACCTGCGGCCCAGTCACTCTGTGAGGAAGGCGAAGCAGCGGATCGTCTTCAGAGCAGAGGAGGAGCCAGAGGTCAGAGAAGGGGAGGAAGTGGATGGAACACAAGTGTCATCTCGAAGAAGAGGGGGCAGAGGTGGAACCACAGCCATTTCTAAGGGTCAGTCAGCAGAGGACGCATCCGTGTCAGGAGCCATTACATCAGAGTAGATAGAGTTCAAGGTGGTTTGGTGAAGTCCATTTGCCATCTTAGCACTTAAAGACCATAGACTTTGGGGATAAGAAATCAACTTCAATTGTAAAATACATTATTTAAGAAAAAAGTGATGTGTGTGTGTGTGTGTGTGTGTGTGTATCTGAGGTATGTGTATGATGTATGTGAAATGTGTGTATGTGTGTGATGTATGTGATATATATGTATGTGTGATGTGTGCAGTGACATTTCATTTGTATTTTAATAAATAAAGCTTTCCTGAAGATCATAAAAGTAAAACAGCCATGACTGGCCAGCCTTATAGACCAGGCAGCAATGACACACACCTTTAATCCCAGTAGCCACACTAGCTCGCCACAGAAACTGGGTGGTAGTGGTGCACACCCTTAATCCCAGAACTAGAAAGGATCGTAAGATGGGAGGAGACAGCTCTCAGTCACAGTCTCATTCTGAGGATTCCTGGAGGCAGGATCTCCATTTTGGACTGAGGTGGAGATAAGAGTCAGTGGCAGACTGTTTTGCTTTTCTAGTCTTCGGATTAAACCCCAATACGTGTCTCTGAGTTTTTATTAATTGTACTACAGTTGAGTGTACATGATATGTGTGTATGTGCATGTGGTGGTAGTGGGGTCAGAGGTCAGCATTAAATGTCTTCCTTTATTGCTTTCTGTTGGTGGAGGCCACTTGTTTGTCCCTGGGCACCCAGACTCCTGAAATAATCACTCAGAAACTGTATTATTTAAATCACTTCTTGACCAATCACCTAAGTATATTGCTAGCTAGCTCTTACATCTAGAATTAACCCATTTCCATTATTTTATATTTTACCATGAGGTTCATGGCCTACTGACAAGGTTCCAACTGGCAGCTGGTGTCTTTAACCTCTGGCGGCTACATGGCATTTCCTTGGCTCTGCCTATTCTCTCTCTCTCTGTCTCTCTCTCTGTCTCTCTCTCTGTCTCTCTCTCTCTATATATATATGTATGTATGTATGTATGTATGTATGTATGTATGTATAAAGCTTTCCTGAAGATCATAAAAGTAAAACAGCCATGACTGGCCAGCCTTACAGACCAGGCAGCAATGACGCATACCTTTAATCCCAGTAGCCACACTAGCTCGCCACAGAAACTGGGTGGTAGTGGTGCACACCCTTAATCCCAGAACTAGAGAGGATCTTACTTTTATGATCTTCAGGAAAGCTTTATTTATTAAAATACAAATGAAATGTTACTGCACACATCACACATACATATATATCACATACATCACACACATACACACATTTCACATACATCTCTCTATATATATACATATATATCTTCCAGCTGGGCTATATTCTGTTAAGCCATTGGCTGAAAGCAGTTTCTTTATTCATTAACCAATAAAAGTAACACGTATACAGAAGGACTTCCCACACCATTTTCCCTTTTCAGTTTAAATAAAAGGAAGGTTTTGATAGTAAAATTACATATAACAAAACAAGTATCAAGCAAGAATTACAGTTAGAATATTTATATCTACTTTATCTTTTATAATAAACTAAGGAAAACTATAATTATAACTATCTATTCTTTAACTCTATCAAAGACCACAGAAGGATATAATATTACTTAAGTTTACAGGAAATGCATTTTAAGCAACTTCCAAAACTCTAGAATTTACAGAGACATCTCATGCCTGGACAGTCACCCAAAGTTCTCCTGTAATGTTGGGGCATCCAGTCTTCAACCTACAGACCCATAGTATCCAGAAGACTTTTCCATGAAGCAGAAAATCTGAAGATCTGTTCTGCCTTGTAATAATAAAGTCCATCAGTTGCTTTCTTCTGTGTCCTGTAGAATATCTGGCAGATTCTTTCATAAAGCAGGAACCCCAAAAGACCATCCCACTTTTAGGCAAGTTCAGCAGTCATTTTTCTGTGGGTACTGCATGTCCAGTCTATACAGCATAACATCAAGCAGTCCAGGCAAGAGCAGTTTCTTGCCCAAATGACTAGCAAACTCAATAAGGAGCCTCTTAGATGCCCATCATCTTCTTGAAGTAGATTGGTGCTGCCAGGAGCATATGTGTCTTAGTGTCAAGAAAAGTCTTAAGCTCTTATAACATTTTAAATGCCATATTCTGAAGGTCTCTGAAAGATTTGAAGAATACCCATCTAACCGAAATATATCTCTACATATCTAAAAAAACATGACTATACACTTGACTATTATAGATGATTATCTATTAACCTATATTTCTTAATTATGTATTACATTTTTAAATGATTGGTACAAACACAATACCTTAATCAAGACCAGAAACATACATATATCAAAATTGATCTAAAATTTGTATCAATAGACCAAGAGCCATACCAATGAAAATCTCTATAGCATATCCCCCTTTAAATGTAAACAAACATTTATAAACAATATTTGAGAATTTGGGCATAGTTCTCTCCAAACTACTTCCTGCTTTTTGTTGGACAAAGTATTTTGGGGAATATTTATGGTGACTTTTGGGGGGGAGTCTTGGTCCATCAAACCACATTAGTCTGGAAGCAATCTATAGGTTCTCATCTTCTATGAAAACAGAAGCAGAACCTCTTTTCCAAAGCAACATATCCTTACTCCCAAATTTTGAAATCAAGATACTTTTAAAATACATATGTTGGTTTAGTTTAGCAGACCATACAATGAAATGTCTCTCTGTACTTAGCTCCTTCACAGTCAAATAATTCAAAGAAAATACAACAATATACATAATCCAGACTCTTTGTATATTTTGCATCTTTACATGGCTCATTTTTATTTCTTTTATCTATGACTGTCTGTACTCTGTCTTTTTAAAGGCTTTGTTTTATTTTTTAAAACCAGTTACTTCCTTTTATAACTGTCTATACTCTTTTTCGTCTCTCTCCTAAGCCTACGTACATTTATCCAACAGTGTGATCCACTTAGAAGTCTATATCTGTCTGAATATGCCTTTAGTGTATGTCTGTAATTATTTTCTGACCAGAAGCACCCCCCTTTTTGTTAATGCTAAGTGGATGTGGCTAGGGCCAACATGGCCCTGCCTGCTTGCTCCACCCAGTCCAACATGGTAGAGGCATGTTCACTGCCTCTGAGAGCCATGTACATTGCCCCATTTTTAGGCACACAGCAGGCCTATGTTGCCACTAAGCAGGTTGTAGCACTCTGCTCACACACTCCATTCAAATGCTCTGTAGCTGGACCTCTCAAAAGAGTCAGAGCCGTTAGTGCTGGTGAACAAGGAAGCTGCCATTTTTTAAAGAAATTGCACAGTTTTTATTGCTAAAGCTGAGTCAGGAAACCTCTTAAAAGAGCCACATCTCTGCTTGCCACCAGCAAACAGAGCAAGAAACTGTGTTAAACTGTGTTTTTTTTTGTGTCTAGAATTCCTTCCCAAACTCTCTCAGGTTTTAAGTGGATTTAGTTGGCCATGTGGAGCACCAATCTGTTGGGGAGGCTGCTTGTTCAATCCCAGCTTCACAGACTCCCTAAATAATCACTCAAAAACTATGTTATTTAAATCACTGCTTGGCCAATCACTTAAGCGTGTTACTAGCTAGCTCTTACATCTAGAATTAACCCATTTCCATTATTTTATATTTTACCATGAGGTTCATGGCTTACTGGCAAGGTTCCAACTGGCAGCTGGCATCTTTCACCTCTGGCGGCTACATGGCATTTCCTTGACTCCACCTACTTTCTCTCTATATATATCTCTTCCAGCCTGGTTATATTCTGGTAAGCCATTGGCCTAAAGCAGCTTCTTTATTCATTAACCAATAAGAGCAACACATATACAGAAGGACTTCCCATACCCGCTTTCCACCTTGTTTTATTGTTTTTATTTTGTTTGAGATAGAGTCTCTCCCTGAACCTGGAGTTATCCATTTCAACTGGACTGGGTTGATCAGTAAGATACCTGGGACCCACCTACCTCATCCTACCAAGCAATGGGGTTATAATGGTGTGCAGCCAAGCCTGGTTTTTACATGGGTACTGGGGAATCTAAATTCAGGTCCTAATGCTTGCACAGCAAGTAGTTTACACACTGAGTCATCTCCCCAGCCTCCAGGTACACAATTTTAACCATTAAGAGTCACATCTGTAAGTAGAGAAAGTTTGTAGGGTCAGGAGAGGTAAACCTCCAGAGGTATAAACCTAAAACGTTCCTATACTTTAAACTTAAATAGTTCATTATTTCTCTTCTGGGGCTTATCAAAAATGTGGGCTTTTGTATCAGTTGGTAAGTTGGTATACAATCTAGAGTAGTCTCTTTGTATATAGGGCAGTGTACCTCCAGAACCCAAAGAAGCCATCATGAATCATGCTTCCTTTCTTTATGGCAGAAAATGTTATTGGCAATAGGTCTTTTTTTCACTTTAAAGGGGAAAATGCCAGAGCATCTTTTACCATTAGGCTTTTAAAAATATTTTGGAAATGACAGGCCTCTGAATGTTCTGACTTATAAAGATCAGAAGATATTAGAAACACAGTGTGTGGTGGTGGTGGTGGGTGGAAACAGGGTGCAATGATTAATATAGATGGCCAACCTAACAGGATCTAGACTCACTTGGGAGGCAAACCTCTGGGCATCCCTGGGATGGGGTGTCCAGGTTGGGCCGAGGTAAGAAGACTCCCCAACTGTCGACAGTGCATAATGGCTGTACCTTAAAACTGTGGGCCAAACAAACCTTTTCTTCCTTATTTGCTTTCTTTTGGGATCCTTTATTTCTCTCTATGGATCACCTCCCTCCTCAGCAACCAGAAAATTCCCTGCACTACACAGAGGCAGACCAGAAAATCGCCAGATTATATCAAAGTCTCTGTAGTGTGTTCATATGTTGTGGGTTTGTGAGGGATGGGTTTGGTCTGAGATGCAAGAGATTGTAGATCAGAAGAATAGTCGGCACAGAAAAAAGCCTTTATTCTGGAGGCAAAGCACACCCACTTTGCTCTCAATGCCACTCCTGCACTTCTGGGTAGTGAACGTTGTATGGTCATATCTGTAGCCCATTTCTGCTCCACTAAGCAACTTTCCAGGGACTTGCCCCTTAGGTCGAGAGCATTCACCCTCTTTTTACACTCCCTTTTGGGTAGCTCTGTGCCAAGGCTTTCACACCAGTGTGGCAGGCAAATAGGTTGTTTCACACTATCATCAGAGTTATTGGTAAAAGGAGAAATGTTCTGCTTGCTGCGGCGGATCAGACCCCAGTACCTTTTGTGAACACTACTTCAGTGTTCTCCTGGGTTTGTCTTAACCTACAACCCTAGTGTTTACCTCATCGGGTGAAGAGGAATACTTGATTCCTCAACAATGAAACAAAACAAAACACATAAACAAACAAGTTTTAGGCACTATGAGAATTGAAAAAACAACATTCATAGATTCTATGAATCAGTCAACATCATAATAGATAACACACAATGAGGATGCCTTTACAATGGTTGATTCACAAGTGACTACTTTAAGAAGTAAAGGTTGAAGGGCTCATGACTTGAGTCAGCTGGAGCCTGATCATCCTTGGGCTCCATTGTAAGAGGTGGGGAGTGCCTCCTAGAACCTTGAAGACCACACAGAGAGGATAGCAGGCAGCCTGAAGTACCATCACAGGGGAAAAGCTAGGAGAGTAAGTGCCCTGAAGATATCCTCGCCTTTCTAATCCCTCATTGACCAGAAGATCTTGGTATGAAGGAGAGCCCAAGGATGTGGTTCATAGACACCAACTTCTTAGAGCAGAAGAGGAAGGCTGGAGAATGGATCTGAAAGGGCCAAAGGAAGCTGCCTTGCACAATAGAAGCATAGTCAGGAGAAAATGTTGACTGACTATTAGAAGTAATTCAAATGAAAATCTGGTTTGTGGTAGTCATACCAACTATTTAATGGCCCCCAAAGAAGAATGCAAAACATTTCCTGAGGATTTCTTCTGTGTTGTCTGACAATCAGGCATTATGTTAATTGGAAACACCACTAGGTTACAATTCTCTCAACTTCTGGTGCTAGGTACTAACAAACCTTCCTCATTCTCGCTTGATGAACTGGCTTCTCCGGGCAACAAAGCTAAACAATGACTATCTCAGACCTAAAGGAGTCTGCCTCCCAAAACCCAGAGTCACTCAGCTCAACTGTAACAGGAAACCTCAGCAAAGTGTAACCCATGCAAATCTGGCTCTTCCAAAAACACAGAGGGAGGGGTTGCTTGAAACTGGGAAGGCTGAGATGACTTACATACATGTGGGAAACTGTACTAGTGGAAAAAGAAATCCTGCTCTCTCTTGACTCCATAAAGAAAAACACGGGAAAATGCTGACGCGGCTCTTCCCCAGAAAACCCGGACAGACTGGCTGCTGCCTAGCAGGGTTTGATTCATGTGGCCAAGTGCACTCTGTAGTGGGTTATGTGGTTGCTTCCTTGGGTCATAGGAGACTAAGCCACCAACACTCGACTCTCTTCTCTACTGACAATTTTCACTTTGATTTGTGTTATTACATTCCCTCTTCCATCACAGGTTACTAGCCACACAAGCAGTCACTACAGAGAAAACTATGGGGCAGTTAATTAAAGGAATTTTTTAAATTTTTTTATTTTATTTTTTTTAGTATTGTTTATGTCAGGAAACATGCCAAGTGCTTTTGACGCTAAGCAAACTCTAAAGCTTTACTTGATACAACCACCTCATTCAGTTTTAAATTCTGTTAGTTTCATTTTACATGAAAGTAGCTCTGGGGTCTAACTGATTTGCTGAAAGGAAGACACTGGATGAGATGGGGCATGGGGTTGAGTTTTGACCCAAGTTCACTAGTGCTTGAGCACACTAGTCTGAGTCTAACGTTCTGTGATGACTGAAAGCCCAGGGAAGCAGTAGTTAGGGAAAGGGTCAGACAGGCAGAAGTCAACGTATCCCTAGCTCTGAGCTTCTATAGCTTGGGGTCATAGCCATCAACTTGACACAAACCTAGGAACCACAGACCCCAAATGAAAAGCTGTCTTAATTGTTAATTGATGAGGAGGGCCCAGCCTCCTGTGGTAGTGCCTCGGCCAAGCCACCGGCTTCCACTGGCTTCCACCAGAACAACTGCCTCAGTGGAACAGCCTAGAAACACAGGGGAATTCATCCCCTGCCTCTGACCAGTAGAAGATTGTAAACAATTTCTTCTAGATTAACTCTCTATAAACCAGGCAGCTTCATACAACCTCTGTGAAGAGATCCGGTAAGATGTGATAATAACTCATTATTTTCTCTTGCTGTAATAAACACAATTACCAAAGCAATTTGGGTACAAAAGGGTCTATTTTGGTTTATAATCCATCACCAAGGGAAGATAGGTGGGAACTCAAGGCAGGAGCTTTGAGCAGAACTATGGGGGAACTCTGCTTGCTTACTTGCTCCCTTTGGTTTGCTCAGTCACCCTTCTTACACACCCAGTCCCACCTGCTTAGGGATGGCCCTGCCACAGTGTGCTGGGCCGTCCTATGTCAATTAGGAATTAAGAAAATGGTTAGTAGAGAAGCCCACTTCGGGGAGGGGGCCTGCAAGGGCAGAGAGCCTATATACAGGGACGAGAAATGAATGGGATTGAGATAAATGAAAGACACAAAGAATAAATTTAAAAAAAGTTACAAAAAGAAGAAGCCCATGAGCCAATCTGAGAGATAACTAGAAATAAATATTGATATACTTATGGTTGTGCATATAAGTAATAAAGGAAAATACTATAAAAATGTTAAACACGAAAGGAATAAAAACTGCATATACACACTATACCAGCTATCTTTCCGTTCTTTTGAGTAATGTTTATTGTGATAAAATGCATTAGTCATAAAGTTGATCATTTTAACTACTTAAAAATTTTTAAAGTTATTTTATGTGTGTTTTGTCTCCATGTGTGCTTGTGGTGCTCTGAAAGAAAATGGCCCCCAAAGGCCCATAGAGAGTGATATTATTAGGATATGTGGCCTTATTGAATAGGCGTGGCCTTGCTGGAGGAAGTAGTCACTGGGGCCGGGCCTTGAGGTCTCAAATGCTCAAGTTACAACCAGCCTGTGGCTGTCATTTCCTGCTGCCTTCAGATCCAAATGTAGAACACTCAGCTACCCCTCCAGCGTCACCTCTGTGGCACACTGCCTTGCTTCCCACCATGATAATGGACTAATCCTCTGACCTGTAAACAAGCCATCCCAATTCACTCTTTTCCTTTAGAAGAGTCGCCATGGTCATGGTATCTTTTCACAGCAATAAAGACCTAACTAAGACAGTGTCTGTGCAGCATATATGTGCCTGGTGCTTGAAAGAGTGGTCAAAAGGTGCCTTCTGATTCCTTGGAACTGGAGTTACAAATGTTTGTGAGCTGCCATGAGAATCAAGCCTTGATCATCTGGAAAGCAGCCAGTGAACTTAATTGTGGATCCATCTCCGCAGCTCCCCCTTCACCCGTTATTGAGACAGAATTTTGCAGCAAGTGGCTTAGGTTGACCTTAATAAATTGGCAGTCCTTCTGCCTCAGTCGCCCGTGTACTGACATTGCAAATGTATGTCACCACATCTGGCTCATTCTAATTATCATAAAGAGTAAAATTCTGAGGCATGAATACTTCGTTCACCTCACCCATCTCTGTTGGTGCAGTACATCTCTCAGAGATGACATGTCCACTTTAACTACATAGATCCAGCATCAGCAACTATTTGATGAGGATAATAATGAGAACTCAGTATAGTATAACTGATAGGTGGGAGCCTACGGAGTTACACTGTGAGATTTAGGTGTTCTGTGGGTAAACTTTACCAATTCTGGATGCCACACAACCAAGTATTACTAGTCTCCAATGAGCTCTGCTGTTGATAACACCTCTCACGACTGGACTATAATGATATTAGTTGTCTATATGACCTTCTAGAGACCTGAGGCTTTATTTTGTTGAAACTACTGACTTCATTTGGACATGTGGAGGCATCCAATGGTGATGTTTTGACTCTAAAATGCCCAAATCTCCCCTCTTGGCTCATGCCGACACTAGCATTTTCTCGTCACATATCCATGAAAAACCATGATGGTTGTATCTGTGTATGTCACTGACTATGTCACCTCCAGCATGCTTCCTCCACTCTGAAAGTCATTCTGCTTCTTCACTCTTCTTTGACTATATCAAGAACAAACTTTGTCTCTTGCAAAACTCTATGGTTAAATGGTTGGCACACTGCTGTGAATAAATGGAGCATTTGATAAATCTTTCCCCTCACATTGCTGTGACACCAGCTTTATGTGTTTCTAAGACCTCAACACCACCTTATCATTTTCTGCTCAGGTCTCTGGGACACCTCAGAGTGGTGAAGGGAGCAGAGAGTCTGTGGGTGCTCACTGCAGTTTGGGATGTGCTGACTTGGACACACACAGAGGTGATGCTATGGAGAACCCTTCAACTTCAAAGAGTGGAGTCTGTGGATATGAGTACCCTCATTTTCCATCCATTGAGTGGGCATTGAGGTACAGAACATAGCTTATTGGAGGTGCCCATGAACTGTTGTTCACAGTATCCATGAACTGGATAAGATGGCCTTATAATTTCTTACTTTTCTCCTTCGCTTTTCCACATTCTCTCTTTTCTGAAATGACTTCCCTAAGTAAACATCATGCTAGCCATCCCTCATCATTGCCTGTGCTTTCTAGGGCAGCCTGGGCTAAGAAAAGTTGCATATACCCTACTCCCTATAGCTGTCATAAACCTCTCTGTCCATCGTAAACTATACAAACATTTTTAATGACCTAAGAGAGATTCTGGAGCCTTGCTGCCTGTCAAATGAAAACTGGTTAAGTAATACTAGATAGGTTATTCAGCTTTTGGCTGTTATTTTTCTTACATATAAAATAGTGATAATAGTAATAAGCCTATACATTAGCAAAATAATTCTTGTTACTCAGATGAGGTGCTATGTGTTTTTCCTGGCAATAGCACTGATGACACTTCATTGTGTTTTCTGAGATTTTTCACTATAACAATAAAAACTGACTAATTGTGATTTCTGCAACTTTTCTAAAGTTGAATAATATATGGCTTGAACCACCTATCATGAGCGGTCTTGACCATGTGTTTACTATGTGCACCATCTGTATAAACTGTCTCTTCATTTCAGATTTCCTCACACCAGTCTCTGAACCCCAATGCCTGCTGACTATGGAGACAGCAACACTTTTCACCTTCCGCTGTGAGCCTTAGATTACCTGTGAGGAGCATCCCCTTTCCCAAAGTCCTCAGGGCGGGAGCCAGGGCTTTTTGTTCTTCTTATCTTTAGTAATTTACAAATTAATTAAGTCTCTTCTATGTATCAGGCCTGGTGCTTAAATATTAAATGATATTGTAACTATATATTTCTATTGTGTTTACCAGAACAGGCAGTATATCTGTAACATTCTTCGAGTGAGATTGTAAAGGCTGATAGATGCCCACATAAATTGATTGGCACATGTGGGACACTTGGTTAGGAGGCTCACATAAATCTGGGTCCGACTCTGTAAGAGTTGGTACTTATAATGTATTGCTGTAATATAAACTTACTCATCCATCCCCATTTTAAAAAGTAAACATGCTTCATAGTCCATCTGTGTCAATAACCAAAGGGCAGAAATGGATCCCACAAGAAAACAAACACTTGGCCTTCATAATTAAAGTCAATATTAAATGAAGGCCCCCCAAAGGCAAGGCAGTCACCTGGCCCCTCTTAGATCATGCCTTGACCATCCATCCTTCTCCACTGTGGGACAAGCAGCTGCCTTGCCAGGGGTCACCTGGTTAGACTTTTTCATGAAGCGTGACTTTGGTGGTGGGGAGGGAAAGCCCAGTCATGCAAAACCGTGCAAATTAATTTGGGTTTACGTTACCAAGAGTGTATCCTAACCACTTGTTCGCAAAGAAATATGGAGGAAAATTGAAACATCAAATGTCATATGAACAGAAAAATAATTGACTGCTTCAAAACCCATAAAATTAGTCCCTTCTGGGAAATTAAACTCAGAGTTACAAAAGGAGACCAAGTGTAAATAGAATTGATGAAAACAGACACAAGAGAAATAGCTATCAGTTTGAAAGTGAGGGGCTGTTTAATACCTATTATGAGCATCTATGTACATGTTCTATGGATAAGTTTTAGAGACATAACAAAGAGGATGTCCTGCCTTCCACCAGGATTACAGTGATGTAATGCATGTGATAGCATGTAGTAAGAACATATGGAGTAGTAGGGGTGATGGAAACATTTCAGTTTGTGTGTGTGTTTCCAGTCATAATAATATGGACAGAAGATATATTATCTTGTTCTCTAAGACCTAAATGCATTTTGCCTGGGTACCTCTCTCATAAGATAAGACACTCACCAGTCTTCTAATTTCCCTGGGATGCTTAACTAGAAGTGTTTGGGGGAGGTTAATTTTTTCCTGATTCCAAAGCCTGTGGGTTTCCAAGTATAATGAGTTGGACCTTTTTATCCATTACCTGGTTCTAACACTTGACACCTTTTCCCACATTGCATCATGCCCACACTGAAGACTACCCCATATTTTATGTTCCCAAATACACCTGACACCGGCTGTGCTATATGAGACTTTTCCTAAATAGCCAGATGATGAATGGGTCTCACACTGTAGTATCAATGACAACATTAACTTGAGTGTAGTTAAGCATCATTAAGGACTGGGGTATGTTAAAGATGAAGTTTTATTGTGTGAACTCCATGGAGTACACTTACCGAAGCCTCAATGATATAAGCTATTATGCAGCTAGGTTGTATGGTATATAAATAGAGCCTAACCTGTTGCTCTTGGGCCATGATAAGCAAAACATGACATTGCATAGAGCATACGGGGAAATGCTGTAAGGAAGAGACAGAGTAACCCTGAGATGTCGCTGCTGGGGTCACATGGCAGACTCCTTTTCAGAAAACTTGTTTTTAATTAGAGGACTATATTATGAAACAAGAAAATACTACAAAAGTAGGAAATACATATAAACCAATAACATATTATTCTTACAAAGTATTATATAGTATATGTAATAAAATGTGCTGGAGTTCTATATGACTGGTAGATAGATCAGAAAGTTGCCTTCCAACAGCATCACCGCAAACACACAGGTAATTCTGGGCTGCCACACTGACAGCTATGCTGTCACTGAAGGACGGGCATTGTCAACTGCATTGCAGTCATATGAGGTCGCTGTCACATCTTTGGTCCATGGTGAAACATGGCTATGTGGCCATGACTGTGTTTAGATATCCTTAAGTCTTTTACAAACCACTGAACCACTAAGGGCTTATGGGCATCTGATTTATCTTTTACTTTCCTTTCCTTTTGAGTTGAATTCTCACTGTGGCTTGTCGTCAGATCTCCGTTCTTGTGGCTAAATTTCTCTATCTTTAAATTTTTATTCTATTCTAATAGATTATTTCCTTCTGCCCTATTGCTATTGTTTCTTGAGAAGTGGAGAGATTCTCTGTTACTTGCTTTAGACGGGATGGGTTCAAGAGGCCAAGGAACAGGAAGATGCAGATCAGAAAGAACTGTGTTGTGGCTTGAAAACAGCATGTCATCCATAGGCTCATGTGTATGAGCACTTGGCCCCCAGCTTAGGTAGCACTGTTTGGAAAAGGAACCTTCAGGAGTTGCAGTCTGGCTGGAGGGAGTGTGTCTCTGGGAGAGGGCTCTGAGGCTTTATAGCTGGGGCCCATTTCCTGCTCTCTCTCTCTCTCTCTCTCTCTCTCTCTCTCTCTCTCTCTCTCTCTCTCTCTCTCTCTCCCCATCTATTATGGAGTTGAAATGTGATCGTGTGATCGCTCTGCCTTCTACCAGGCAGGATTCACACTTCTGCTGCCCTGCTTTCCCTACCAGGATGGACTATATTCCTTCTGGAACTGGAAATCAAATTCAATCCTTTCTTGCCTTGCTTTGTGTCAGGGTATTTTATTACAACAATAGAGAAACAACTAATTCAAACAGCTTCCAAAATCAGGTCTCTTCTGCCTGATCTGTATGGCTGTGGGCAAGTTAGCAACGCCTGAATCTCTTTATCCTCAAATTAAAAATGGGGCAAGACTGGGTGGTTTATAAAGAAAAGAGGTTTGTTCTGGTCCAAAGCCCAGGATCCTTAGATGGTGACAGGCTTATTTCTGGCAGGGTCCTAAGAAGTTCAGGGCATCACTTGGGAAGAGACAGAGAGTGATGCCAGAGCACTTGTGGGAGCAGCACTGGGGTCCGGATGCCAGACCCACTGTGCTGACCTGCTGTCTAGGGAACCAAGAATTTTCACAGCAATGTATTTATATAGTTCCTTGATCTGATTGCCCATCGAGATTATATCCCTTATCTGCTTCACTGATTAGTCTGAGCCTAAGTTACAATGGGGACAAACTGTCTTCAAGGCACAGCAAGACCTAACAATTTGGTCCTGCCCATCAGGATCATACCCCTTATGTGCAGCACTGATTCTAGTCTGAGCCTAAGTGGCAGTGGGGACAAACCATCTTCAAACCACAGCCAGATCTAAAAATTTGGCCCGATACCCACTGGCAACATTAGCTGGGGTTATATAGTGATGGCCAGTCCACTAAGCTGGGTCAACTGCAACCATTTCTGTGAGCTGAAGATCCACCCTGAGTGTGATTCTGGGGACTATTCTGCCCAACGCAAAAACTAGTGACCATGTAGGTGGAAACGACAGTATCAACGATCAGTGAAATCGAGTTTTCTTCTAGTGCTCATGAAATACATAGTTTCTTGGGGGGGGGTAGTTTAGTGTAGTTTAGGCTGTGGAGTACAGGCTTAGGGCTAGGTGAAGCTCAGCATTCCTGCAGCAGAGTGGTGTGGACCAGCTGACCTGCTCAGGGCAGCTTTTGTAGCAGCAAGGACTTCGGTTTCCAGTTTCTGAATCTATACGTTCCTCCTTGCCCTGTCTCCTCTTATCTTATCAAAACAGGGTTTCAGCAGCTCGAGAATGCAGGTAGGTAGGGGCCCCTCTACCCACTGATTCCTTCCATATGTAGGTTATTTCATTTTCCAAGGGGCCCTAGGGTTTGGGAAAACTACTTGTCCAGCGTAATCACCTACGAGCTAGTATAAACTCAAGCTTTGCTGTAATTTATCAGTCACTGACATGCCATAAGGAAAAAGGCTTTAAAGAAACCAAGGAAACAGCCCTTTGAGAGATTCTAATATGAAGCTGACTTGAACGTGTTTGGGCATTAGGGCATCAGAACATCAGTCCCATTTCCATCAGTATCCGTGGGGCATCCTTCACAGTGAGGCGTTCGAACCGACATGGTGTGAATGAGACCACATTACCAAAGTATCCTCAGGAGGTCAATTTCAGAATCTGTGATGCAAGGAATACTGGTGTTTGAATCTCTCTCATGAGAAATTAAAATACTGAGCTAGTGTTAGCCTTATTATATAAACTCCAAGTTTGCTAAAGTATCATTTAGCAACACAGTTGGTGTGCTTTAGAGCAGGTGAGTTCTCTATAGTCAGAACAGTCCTCGTATTCATGCTGGGGAGTTTCCTAAATACTTAAATATCTGGCCTTGCAAAGGTCAGGAGCAGAATCTCACTCATTCATTGAGCCATTGATATGGTACTGTATGTGGCAAATGAAAAGGATTGACCATCGTACAGCCATTGCTTTGTATCACAGCAGGGTTACTTCCAAGTCCCCAATGAATACCAAGATCCGAAGCTGTTCAAGTTCCTAATGTAACATGGTATACCTTAGCATGTAACTTATTTCTGTGGGATATACATTCATGGGGTCAGCCAACTCATGATTGAAAGCTTCCTATTGCCACTGTTGTCTAAGCAATATGCACACTGAAATTATGTTATTAGTAACCACCTAGAAAGATTTCAAGTATGTAGAAGGATGTGTGTAGGTTGTATGCCACTTGATGTAAGGGACTTCAACACCTGCAAATTTCAGTATCCTGGGTATTCTGGAATCCAACCCCCATGATCCCAAGTGGCCTCTGCACTTTAAACCATCTCAGGTTTACATACACTATCAAATCCAATGCTATTTATGATTTCACTTGTGTGGATGCAGAATAATACTTAACATATAGAAAATTCACGTTTAGCTTTATGGAACTTCTTATACTTAAAATGAGCACTTTCAGGTTTTGGTTGGTGGATGCCAGGGATATGGAACCCAGGGATGCAGAGGGCTGATCATATGAAGAGAAGTCTATCACAGTCATGGTTAATAATATGAGAAGCCACGAGTAAGCAGAGCTCTGGAACACGAGTAATAATTCAGGAGCAGCGCAAGTCATGTGAGTGGGTGCATGACCTGCCCAGAGGGTAGAGGTACCTGTGGGTTCATACTGATGAGTCACCAAAGATCTTCTTCCTTATCAACTTTAACTGCCAGAATCTAATCCCTGAGCAATGATGTTTGCACCAAGCCTCCTCTTACCCGATAAAGATAGGCTGTGTGTGGAGCTGGTCATCTCGGTTATGAGGCTGTGACCTTGCATTCTTAAGGCAAGAAACTGACTGGCCCGGAGTTGTTCACCAAGCTGAGGAGAACAAGATTTTATGCATTGAGGAAGCAGAAGTTAATATAATTCCCGTGACTAGGCTGCAAGAAAAATCTATAAATCCTAGACGTTTATTTTCATTGGTTACTAAAATGATTTTTAAAATATTGTCTCATTCCTGAAACCACAAAAGTGTCCTCTAGCTCTATGGCAGCTCGTGTGCAAGAAGCCCAGTTTCTCTTGCTTGAAGGCCTACTGTATACACCCTGGACCTGCCTGGCAGTTGTAACTGTGGTAGAATGCTGTGAGTATTCACATGTATGCTTACTGCAGGATTGCTCATTCCCTTCAAGTGGGTCATGACATTTCCGAACTGTAAGGTGTGTACTAGCTCCTTGTTCTTCATACACTGAATATTTCTTACTCCCTAAAGTAATTGAAGGTAAAGACAGAATAAATCCAAGTAAACATGGTGCGTTGTCTAGCTGCAGAACTATTGCTAGAAAGTGAACCATGGCTTTGGTAAAATAGAACTAAACCCCTTCCTAAGGAAAACATCAGTATTTTTGATGAAACCTATTTCATGTCATCTTTGGAAATTTGAGACGACTATAAATAGCCAAGCACCAAGCTGGTAGGCCTAATTCTAAGAGAAAAAAGATCAGAGTTGTAGATAGTCCTGGGACAAGTAGATATCACATGACTATTTACTGTGAGTTTTCCAGACCAGTCACCACCACTAGTGATTGTCCTATGCCTCTTTCCTGGCCAGATCAGGATGGTGAGATCCTACAAGATAACACTGCGGGTCCAGGGCAGTCAACAGTGTCCCTAGGTACCCTGCAAGAAGGCTGCAACAGAAAGTAAAATGGCCTTTGGAATCTGGTCCATGGTCAAGGTCAGCTTTGCTTCTCTCTAAACGCTCTTGAGTGACTCATTTATTGAGATCTCAATTTCTAGACTTGGCAAATGAAACAGCAATCCTTCTTTTGCATCTGTGAAAGAGCAAAGCGCTCGGTCTCTGTGTTGTTCCCATTGGCATGTCTGCTCTGACGCTGGGTTTTGAATCAGAAGCAGAGAGAGAATTCTTAGGAAGAGACAGACTTGTAAGGAAATACTTAGAATAAACCTGTAAGAAGTGAGAGAAATCTGCTGGGGCAGGAAGGTGGTCAGCAGAGGCGTGGTGTCAGGTGAAGTCAAATCTTCGCCTTTGGTCCAGCTGATCACTGGAGTATGAGCGCTCTAAGAGGGTTGGTCCATCCTGGGGCACGGGAATTGGGCTTTGACCTTATTCTCTCTTGCGGTGTTGGCTGCTGTCTCCATCCATGCTGTGTTGCTATCGCACACTTTCCAAGGCTGGATCCCTTTTAAAGAATGATGGCTATTCAGCTTCCATTAAGAGGTAGAAACTCCAACATCAGGCGGTCTCACCAGTTCAGCCTCTGGGTAGGTTCTCCCTTAGCTGGGCTATAACATAGCAGAGACATAGAAAGGAATTGATTGCAGTGAAAGTGATCACATGGTCTCACAGGAATCCAGAGGCCCAACAAGGGCACATTTGATTTGAGTATGTCCCTTGAAAGGTCATATGTTGGAAACTTGGTCCATAGTGTGGCCATGAGACAAGTAGGAAAGCATATAAGACATAGGGTCTGTGGGAGGTAAATAGGTCGCTGGGGGCACTGTCCTAAGCAGAGATTAATGGTGGAATATTGGGGAAAATTTCTCTGAACTAGAGATTTTATAGAAAGCAATACAGGTAGATGATGAGTGTTGTCCAGCCAGGTCCTCTTGGAAGCACAGACCTTTCTACCTGATGAACGCATTTGCTGTCCAGTGTCCATAGCCAAGAGTCCAAAAATACCTGAAAGTCAAACTCATCCTCCTGGCAGCAGCTACGGTTTTGATTTGGTTTAAGTGTGTCCCCTGAAGGACCATGTGTTGAGCTTGGTTTCACAGTGTGGCCGCGTGACACACCCCATGCACAGGTTCTCTAGTTTCCGCTTTGTCACACTTGCTGGGGAAACTCATAGAACAGCTACAGGCGGCATGAACAAGACCCTCCCTGGCTGCAGCTGACTCCAAAGCAGAAAGGAAACCCTCATTATCTTCCTCTTTCGTCTCCCACTGCAGATTCTTCCTTCTAACTGAAGTTCAAGAATAAAGCTGCACCTGCGTTAAACATTCAAGACTGTGTTAAACTTCAGCAATTGTGGAGGGTTGGAACACTGCAGGGCCAGAGCCAAATTTTGGGGAACTCTGTATTAGTCCCTTAAATGGTCATTTATTACCCACTTCTATTTGTGACCTAACTACTTTCTGACTCTTAGGTAAATCCTTTCGGGATGTGGGAAAGACCCTGCACTTCCACCACCTGGATGTGAAGGACATCGTCTGATCGTTTCCGATGTCTAGAGCAGAGCTCCCCCTGCCCCGTGCTCTACTGTATTCTACACACCTGACTCTTCCACCAATGTATTTACGAACATCTTGATTTATGATAGTCTTTGTTATAAAAACTTCACAAAACCGTTACAACATTGGCCCATGGTATTTGGGGTAACCTAAATCTATGTTCCTGGATCAACGTCACTCATTTTTTGCTCCAAAACAAACTCTCTAATTCCCTTTGAGGTGAGAGCTGCATTTCTCTCTGTTGACATTCACCTTGACTAAACACTTCTGCTCTCTGGGTGTGAATGATGATCTGCCCTCTGGGAAGAGTCTGGGGCCTTGCCTGCTTCCTATACCCTTGCTGCGTAACGGTTGCTGTATTTAACCACATGTAGGGATAATGATAGCAGCAGTAACCAAAGATGCCACAGTCCATTACCTAGGCTTCAAGTATATCCCTTTAGCGCTTTATCAGGAGCCAACACGTCTGTACCCTCATGAGGAGCATGATTGATAGTAGAAGTAGCTTCTAGAAGGGTGAGTCCCTCCTCTTCCTGCTGCCACATGGGTTCCAGAGGCCCAATGTGATCCATAGTAGTGCTAGGATGAGAAGGGCATTTGATGTGCTTCCTAGCTGAAGCTTCTCCCACAGAACCAGGCCCCTCCTGATCCTCAAAATGTCATGTTGTAGAGTAGTATCTCAGACTCCCAGGTAGTTCCTTGGGATGACAGAGAGGTGGGCATCCCTACTATTTTTCTGGCTTCCTAAACCTAGATATTAGGCTACCGAGGACATATAGTGGCTATTGGTTCCGGATAAACACGGCACCCATAAGGACGGTGCCCCTGACTGTTTGTAAGTCTTATGCTTGCAGGTTAGTTGCTTCTTTAGAAAGTGCTTTCTCTCTTCCATCAGAGCAGCAGCTTCTGTGTGCTATGTGTATGGGAAGATTGATGGGCTCTCCGGACGTGTGGATTTAACCTGCACTCCTGGTACCAACCGCCTCAGGTCAGGTTTCCTAAACACAGACTCGAGGCAGTATTTTAAACAGAAATCTTTAAGAAGGGAAGAAAGCTTGTCAGGCCAGAGCGTTGGACAAAGAAGATGTGATATAGTTTCAGAGGTCATATCAGCATTGCTTTTGAGCTATGGAACATGAATTGAACCTTTGAGTCTTCCCGCCCAGGATAGAGGACTTACCTTTTGTATCTGAATGTCAGTCCTCAGTTCCTATTCATTCCTAGGGACAGCATCCCCAGATGTGATGGCCCCCACTAGGTGTTGGCACTTTGGGGGAACAGCATGTCTGAGTCACTGACAGCTCACACTCAGCTCGGGAATGGGTGTGCTGGCGCAGTCCAGATTTGCGTGCAGCCATAGCCATTGACTCTGTCTTATCTTGTCACACGAGGGCTGAGGTTTTTCTAAGATGAAACCTGTCCCCTCCTAACTTACAAAACTAGGAAACTGAGTCACCTGTTGGACTAGAACATTGACTCCTCTGCACAATCACCCCATCTAGTAAACATGTTTGTTATATCCTTACTGCGGCCGACATCAGTAATATGTTTTGGGCACGTGGAAATAAATCAAATAATCTTGCTCTCCTAAGCACTGTATTCTCAGCAGTTTATAGACTGCTGTAGCCAAGATTTCTTGGGTAGCAACACAAGTTCCCTATCCTACCTTGCCATGAGACCATTTATCAGAGATGGACTTTAAGTCTCTTGTAGCCACCAGATGTTCCCATATCCCTACTGATAACATCTGCCTCTGTCTGCTTCCTGACCTCTTGATGGTTATTCTGGATGACTCCGACCTCTCTGCCAGAGCTTTTCCACTGACAACATCAGCTTTAAGAGTGGTCATAATATCCATCCATCTCCCAACATGACCATCCTATTCCCTCATGTTCTCATCCCCGTCTCCTCCTCTCTACCACCCCCGCCCCCAGTTTACCCATTTCCTCTATTTCCCATTCTCAGGGCAATCCATGCTCCCCTCTCAGGGTCCTTGTTACCTAGCTTCTCTGGAGCTGTGGATTACAGTTTGGTTATCCTTTGCTTTACATCCAGTATCCACTTATGAGCAGGCCGAGTTCTGGGAGTCCAGTCAAAGAGAGGAAGGAGAGATTATATGAGCAAGGGTGGGGGGTCAAGATCATAACGGGAAAATCCAAAGAGACAGCTGACCCGAGTGCATGGGAGTTTATGGACTCTAGACTGACAGCTGGGGTGCCTTCATGAGGCTGAGCTAGGGCCTCTGCATGTGGGCCCCAATTATGTAGCTTGGTCTTTACTCACTGTTGTCACCAATATCTTTGCAATTCATGGCAACCAAATAGATTTCTATCCATATCCAATTATCCCTTATGCAGCAGAGTCATTATACATGCCTCGACCATGGCCAAAAGCCACTTTTATTTACTTTTTAATTTTTTTAAAAAAAGATATATAAATTTGGTCATAAAACCCTTGCAAATAAATGAAACCATTACACACCCAAATTAAGTAGATTCAAAGTCCGCACAACTCAATGAACTTCTACACCATTAGAACAGGGATTCAGAATGAAGCCATATAGTTTCACACTAGTTCATAAGCAGTAGTGGTACATGACCTTTTCTGTCAGAGATACTTCAAATTCTGATTTCATCACTTATTGGATGCCTGCCATTAAGAAAAAATTAATTCTCCTAATCTGTATAATAATCCTAAGAAACGGCTGGATTCAAGGGGGAAAACTGAACTTTCCACTGAATCCCCCTTAGATTTCTTCTTGAAGGGATAGCAAAATGATCATGTTTCCTATGGAGACAGAATGTCTACTGAGACCTTTTTAGGTAAACTTTCTTGGTCTCAACCACCTTTAAATGAGATGAATTGCCCGTAATCCTATTATGACTGAGTGTAATGGTGTTGGTATCTCTCTAAGTGGGTGGCCACCTTCCTACCTCAGAATTGGCTCTTGTATTGTGTTCTTGTCATATTTTAGTTTTGCATCTCTGCTGGTTCAGAAGCTTGCTCTGTTGGCAAGTGCTCGGCAGACCACAAGTACAGAGAGCACCCTGCCCCAAACAGTAGTTCTCAGAAAAGGGAGATGGGACTCAGGATAGAAGTACTCAGATCCTTTGCCCCACAATTGGGGTTGCCCCCAAGTGGTGTGGATTGTGTCAATTCTTCTAAGATTAAGCTCCCGGTCATCCATGAGGTAGCCATCTTAGTAATGTACTTACTGCCTGTATTTCCTGCATTTCCTATACAAGCTACCTGAGTGAAATTGGATCTTAAACTCAGAACCTGCATTGGCACGGTAGTGACATTTGCACACTTGGTCCCCAGTTGATGGCATTATTTGGGAGGTATGGAATTTTGGGGATGTGGAACATTGTTGGAAGAAGTGTCATAGGAGGTGGGCTTTGGCTGTTTATCATCTCAGTCCCAGCTTGCGCACTGCTTCCTGTGTGTGGTTGCGATGTGATCTCTCCGCTTCAGGCTCTTACTACTTGTTCCCTGCCTCCCTGCCCTGATGAACTCTTACCTCTTTGAAACCATAAGATAAAATAAACACTTTTGTCTCTCCATTACTGTTGGTCATAGTAGTCTATCACAACAATAAAAAATTAATTAATATGTGGGGAAAACCAAAGTAGGGCACCAAGTCTCAGAGAGGTTGTCATTCCTAAAGCATCCAGATCATTGTCTTTTGGCTTACAAGGGAAATAAGAATCAGCCTCCAGTGGCAGAAAGACTCCTCAGTTAAGGGGTGCTTGGGATTATTCTGTTCCTATTAATGCTATGCCAAAGGATTGAGCATTACACGGAGGAGAGCCTAGGTGCTTTGCATGCCTCTTATCAAGAGCATCTGCCCTTAGGTTGTTCATAAGTTGCTGGTGAGATCATATGCACGGGAAAAGCCTATGGCCTGAGCTTTACACGCAGGCTTGGTTGTCTATCCAGCAGAGTTTGTCAAGCTCCACAGCCGCTATAAGAACTGTCATCGCATCACCTAGAAAGAACATGACAGACACGCTCTCCAAATCAGGACCCATGGATTTTGTTAAGTCTTCACCAACTGTTTTGCATTTTATCAGCCTAAACACAGAAAAGCCTCTTCCCCAGATGGGTTGCATCAGATTTTGTAAACACTGTGATGTTTTGGCAGGGTTGCTGTTTACGCTGGGAAAAAAAATGCAATTTGTAAGGTCCACATAGACAATGCATGCCCCTCAGTGCACACAGGGATGGTTTGTGTGTGATGTGGCCCTGTCGTGTGCCTTCTGTGCAGTGTTTTCGAACTTATCAAACACAAAATCGAACAGCCATCATTTCAAGCATTGGCAGCTGCTTTGCCCTGCTGCCATTTCATGGGAGCGTGAGAGATAAAACAAAGCACATCCTTGAACATTTCTTCTCTGCCTACTCCAAGAAGAAGGGGCAGGGAGGGCAGCCAAGTCACACAGTGTTGTAACGAAATCGGACCTTTTAATTAGGTGTGGGCAGAGCAGATATTGTCCTTTGCTAAAAGATAAGCATCTTGTAGTTTAGGTGGTTTCACAGTCATTGCCTGAGGAAATTCACAGGGATGCCTGGCCAGCTCACCCGGCGCTCTCTCAGATTGTTCTGGGAATGAATCAGCAGGCTTGGGAAGACAGCATCTTAACATACATAATTTCATTGGTGTCTCGTTTTCATAGAGTATCTTATTGCTAAAATCAAGGAGGGCAGAAATTTTGAGCAAAGTGGTCTTGGGCCTGTTTCCAGCGGGAGGAGGAAAGTCAGACAAGGTCCGCCAAAAGTTCTAGAACATGAGGAATCCCTACTCTGGAGACGTGAGAGCAATTGCAGGATGTGTAACTGAGGAGTTTTCCTGTGCTGGGTTCTGGGATGTGCAGGCTGCTTGGGGGAATTTAGGCTGCAATGATTTTCAAGTGTGAGAACTGAACGTTACAAAAATATCATTTTTGAGACCACACACTCACACAATACCCAATCCCAAGGGAACAAGAGTGGGATGACAAGTAGGGGGAAAGAAGGAAAAATAAAAGATAAGGCATTACTAGCCTGGTCACAGTTCCTAGAATTTAAAACAGTCTCCAGGAAAGGTGCCCAGACCCACTGACTCTGGTGAAGGACAGAGCGGCCATATTTCTCTCCTCAGCTGGTCCAGTTCACCCCCGGGGGCAGGGTAAAGTTTCCATTGCTTTCAGATTTATGTAATTCCCTCCTGTTGTTTAGGTCATCTGCAGCCATGGTGAAGTCAGATCTGGGTCACAGTGTTGCTCAGAACTCTCCCTCTGCTCCACGAAGGAGATGGAGGCCTGGCAGAATGTCCACCCTTGCCTGTGAGTGAAGCGGAAACAAACTAGCACAGTGAAAAGGCAAGGCATAGCTGGTCTGCCCTGGGCTTTGCACGCAGCTAGGCAGATCTGTCCTGTGGAGTGGTTTCTAAACTGAGTACAGTATATAAAAGGGGGTGTGGGGTACAAGTCTCATTTTCAGTGGGGGTGGGACATGAGATGGAGAGAATACAGAAAAAGCCAAATGCAGTTGCACAGAGAAGCCTAGCTTTTGTTTGCATTTCTGTACCCACACCGTTTCCGCCGTGTTTCATTATGACATTGACGAGCATACAGCAAGTGTTCCTGCTCGCACTAAGTTGCGTAATTGGTATTTTCCATCAGTTATCATTCAAGCAACGTTTAAGTTCTTAGTTTGTTCATGAATCAGTCAATTTACTGATGAAGACTTCTCCTGTAAATTATCCAAGGTCAGCATTTATAGTTGTAGTCAAAATGAGATATCACAAATAAACAATACTTGCAACATTAAAAAAATGCATACTCTTGTATAATGTAGACATCAGTCATTGTTGTCTCTATCTTGATTACTTACTGTTATTGGTTCTTTGGCTATTTTTTAAAACAAAATTCCAATTTCTTAAATTTGTATTTATAGCTGGCATATTAGTTGTATATATTTATGATATACGATGTGACATTTCAACACGCATACACATATATGTTACAGAGTGATAAGTTAGGCTCATGAACATGTCTATCACCTCTCATAAGTCTCATTTTTCTGTGGTAATAACATTTAAGATCCACTATTATAAGAATTTTGAAATATACATTGCAATCTTAGCCATGCTGCTGGTACTGTAGCAAATGTAGCAATGGCACTGCTCAATAGATAAGGAGGGTTCATTCCTCTGTCTAAATGAAACTTTGTGCCCCTGGTCACTCTCTCCTCTTCCCCCACCTCCTGTTTACCTCAGCTTGTGCCAAGCATTGATGTTCTCTAGCTCTATGAGACAAATGCTTTAAGAGTCTATATAAGTGAGAATATTGGCTATTTGGTTTTTTGTACTTGGCTTATTTTACTTAACTTTATGGTGGGAGCACAGAGATTCTTGCAGCCACAGATCACCAGGGAAACCAGGAAGTTGAAGCATGTAGTGTCTTTTCAAAGGAAAGATGAATAGCTTGTTTTTCCGTGCAGAAGGCTAGGCATTGGAGGTGATTAATAGTGTGATGACCTGAGTTATCTGAAGGGCCAGGCCTTATCAAGTTCCTACAACCAGAACCACAGATATTTAAGAATTTAGATGGCCCTTACATTATCTGTAGAGCCAGGGTCTCCCCCAAGCTCCCATAACCAGGACCAGAGGTGACTAAGAGTCCAAATGACTTCTGTGCTATCTGTATTACTGAGGCCACACCAGATCCTTCCCTAGGCCCTTAAGCTGATACACATAGCCTATCTCTGGAACCCATCTTTATGGAAGAAATGACAGGTACTTTGAGTTGAGTTTCAGTGTAATTATGCCTCCTTGTGTACCAGGAAACTTTTTTTCTAAATTGCCCTGTGCTTAAATATGTTTACAATAACCACCCAATATCAGACTCTAGAAATCTGAACTAGAGCTAACTCAGGCTAAACTGAGTTTTCCTTCTTGCCTCTCACAGGTCATCTCCCTGTTGACCATAGAGCTTTCAGGGACCCCTCTCATCCCACAGCTTTATGGTTTCTACATTTACACAAGGATTGCAAACGGCAGGCTTTTCTTTTTTCAAGGCTGAGTTTTCTGGTGAAATTTTAGGAACTTTTTAAAAGATATTATTTCACTTAGGACTTCATTTTTTCATTTATTTTTTAGATCATAATATAATTGTTTCTTTCTCCCTTTCGATTCTGCCTTCTAAACTCTTCTATATGCCCCTGCTTGCTCACTTTTAAATCCATATGTGTGCATATATATGTATATAAATAATTTCTAAATATAATTGCTCAGTCTGTATAATGTTACTTGTATATATGTTTTCAAGGTTGAGCATTTGCTGTTGGATAATTAATTGGTGCGCTCTTCTCCAGGAAAGACTATTTCTTCCACTCTTATCATGCCTTAGTTTCCTGTAATTCCTCGTGTAGGGTTGAGGTCTCACGGGCTTTTCCCTGCCCACTTTGTGTGCCCATTGGTGTTGTCCCGGTTCAGCTCATGTTTAGGCAGTTATGCTGGTGATAATTCATGGGTTTAGCTTTTGACATTCCTGGGAGACACAATCTTACAGCAGACTCCCTGATCTTCTGGCACCCAGATTTATCTGCTCCCTCTTTCCCTGAGCCTTAGGTGTAGATGTTATGTTGTTGGTGTATACATTGGGACGAGGATCCACAGCTCTGTATTTTGATTGGCTGTGATTTTCTGTAATGGTCTCCATCTGTTGCAGAGAAAATTTTCTTTGAGGAAGGGTGAAGACCACACTAATCTGTGTTTAGAATATAGTTAGAGATTCTATTAGTTCAATAAATTGTGCTTAGAGATCCATAATGCCAAGATCCATAATGCCACTAAATCTAGGTAGTTGGGTAGGCTTCCAGGATCAAGCATGATTTCACTCTTGTTGAGTGGGTTTTAAGTCCAATTAGAGAGTTGTTGGTTCCTGCCAAGGGGTGTGTGCCACTGCCGCACCTTTAGGATTATTATTTCACGCTGGTCCTTGTTGTGGTTCAAAAGCATCATAGCTTAGTAGGACTGTTTAGTGTTTCTTTCTCTTAAAGCTTGCGTGGAACCTTTTGGTACCATGGAAGCCAATCCTCAGGGAGGAGGAATTCAAGTTAGTGCTAGCTCAGGCGTTTCTGGGACCTGTGTCTGAAGTGCATGGTGTCTTTAGCAATAAGGATAACTCTCTGCTTCTTTGGAGTGAATAAGAGCAACAGTAATAGGCTGGATGTTTGGGAGTCTCTTGGAGAACCAATCAACTCAAAAGAGGGTATCTCATGTTAGTATTGGGATTTTATTAGGTGGTCTTTGACTCTTGGAGCATTATCAGTCCAGCTAAGAAAATTTTATTTAAACTATATATGCATATTTATATGCATGTGCATGTATTATATATCCTAAGTGAGCAGTTGATAATATAATTCCTTATGGCATTTTCATACATCCTTACTGTTATTTATCCTCTTACCACCTTCTTTTGTAATTACCTCCCTCCCCGCTTCTAAAGAGCCCCCCATTTTCCCAAGCAGATCTCCTGCGCTCTGCTGTTTCCTACTCTGCAGCCCCCCCCCCCAACTCTGGCAACAGTCCCTTTTAGCTTTTCCGCTTCCTGCAGCTACTCCAGGAAATGTGTTCACATCTTAAGATTTGGAGCTAGGAGCCTCTGATGATAGAGAGCACGTGACATCAGTCATTCTGGGTCTGACTTTCTGGGTTACCTCACTCAATATCATCATTTCCTAGACATTATGAATAGAGCAACAATAAACGTGGCTAAGCACATATCTTTGGCGCATGGCGTCCTTTGGACATATGCCAAGGATTGGCAAATTTGGATAACGTGATAGGTTTAATTTGAGCTTTTTAAGAGTTCTCCACTCTGATTTTCCTAGTGGTTGCACAAGTTTGCACTCTCACCAATAGGAAATGGGTGTTTCCATTTCTCCGCATCACCTCCAGCATCAGTGGTTGGTTGTTTTGTTGGTCTTTGCTATTCTGACTGGGTAAGACAAAGTCTCAAAGTTGTTTTGTTTTGCATTTCCCTAATTGCTAGAGATGCTGCATATATTTTGAGATATTTCTTAGGTATTTCTTTTTTCTTCTTTTGAGAATTTTCCGTTCACATCACAGTCCCATTTTTTGAATATGCCTAGGGACTTTTAAATATAAGCATGTATAATCTCCAAATAAGGATAATTTGAATTCTTTCTTATTTACATTCTTTTTATTAATTTTTCTTAACTTATTATTCTAGCTAAATATTTTAAAACTATATTAAAAATAAGAATGGAGCAAGTAGACAACCTTGTCCCATATTTCAGTTATGTTTAGTAAAATATAGCCTGTAGGCTTGCTGTTATGTAGCCTTCTGTCTTAGTTAGGGTTTCTATTGCTGCAATGAGACACCATGACCAGAAAGCAAGTTGGAAAGGAAACATTTCCACATTGCTGTTCATCACTGAAGGAAGTCAGGACAGGAATTCAAACAGGGCAGGATCCTGAAAGCAGGAGCTGATGGAGGGGTCCATCAGGCCACGGAGGGGTCCTGTTTACTGGCTTTCTTCCCCCAGCTTGCTCAGCCTGCTTTCTTTCTTTTTTTTTCATATTCTTTTACTTTTTTCATTCAAAAAAATTGACATTTCCTCCCCTTCTCTCAGTCCCCTCCCACATCCCTCCCTCCCCCTGCTTCCTTAAAAGAGGGCATGGTACCCTGCCCTGTGGGAAGTCCAAGGCCCTCCCCACTCCATCCCGGCCTAGGAAGGTGTGCATCCAAATAGACTAGGTTCCCAAAAAGATAATACATGCAGAAGAGATAGGTCCTGGTGTCATTGTTGATGGCTTCTCATTCTGCCCCCATTGGCAGCCACATTCAGAGAGTCCGGTTTGATCATATGCTCATTCAGTCCCAGTCCAGCTGGATTTGGTGAGCTTCCATTAGATCAGGCACACTGTCTCAGTGGGTGGACCAGCCCCTCATGGTCCTAACCTCCTTGCTCATCTTCTCCCACCTTCTGCTCTTCGATTGGACCTTGGGAGCTCAGTCCATTGCTCTGCTGTGAATGTGGGTCTCTGTCTCTATCTCCATCCATCGGACGAAATTTCTATGGTGATGATCAAGATATTCATCAATGTGACTATGGGACAAGGCTAGTTCAGGCACCCTCTCCTCTGCTGCCCAAGTACCTAGCTGGGGACATCCCCGTGGACACCTGGGATCCCCTCTAGAGCCAAGTATCTTGCCAATCCTAAAATGACTCCCTTAATGTAGATAACTTATGGAGGCAATGAAGAAAACACAAACCGAAGGAATCTCAGCCTGCTTTCTTAAGGAACCCCAGGACCACCAGCCCAGGGATGGCACTGCTCACCATGGGCTGGGCCCTCCCTTCCTGATCACTAATTGACAAAATGCCTTACAGCTGTATCTCATGGAGGCTTTTCCTCAACTGAGGCTCCTTCCTCTGATGACTCTAGCTTGTGTCAAGCTGTCGCACAAAACCAGCCAGCATAATATCATTATGTAAAAGTATGTTCCTTCTCTCTCTAAATTTTTCAGGGTTTCCAGTGTTGAACTTCAATAAAGGCTTTTTTTACTAACCCACATTGGATATTTAACAATTTATACAGGTTGAGCTATCATTTTATTGCTAGAATGAAACCAACTTGTTTGTGGTATACAGCCTTACTTGTGTGTTGCTGGATTTGATCTGCAAATATTTTTAAGTCTTGTGACTATGCTCGTTAGGTAAATTGATATGCGACTTCTATTTTTGTGTGCATCCTGACCAACTATTGATATGGGAGTAACATAGTTTTCATTGAATGAGTTCAGGTGAGTGATGTTGTATTACCTTCAGTTTTTTGTTTTGTTTTGTGGTTCTGGGTTACAATTTGTGCATCTGGATTACCTTGGCTGTGTTCTTAGTGAGTGGCCCTCACTTGAAAGCTCATTCTTCAGTACCTTTGAGAGAGGAGAGATGAAACCACTGTAATAGCAACAAGACAAAATGAAACCAGGTATGGAAAGACATTTTAAGTTGATTAAAGCCAACTATTTTAGCACTGATGGCCATGGGTAAAATGGAGCAAAAATAGTACAAACTCTAGAGTCAAAATTACTTAAGATAAAAGTAGAAATAATAATTGAATAAAAGCAGGAAGGGGGATAGGGTAGAAGATCTGTATTTTCTGTAATTCTGTCCAGCACTTCTCACACAGTACAAAGGTGCACCGAGTGAATCTGGTGCCTTTTAGCGGCTAGAGCTGGTTTCTAGGTGTTTGAACTGCAGTGTTATAAATATGCTCAATGTGTTGTTCTGAACAGGCTCACTGGTGTTCTCTAGTTGAAGAAATTGACTGGGCATTTGAACAGCCTTAGAATGTTGTATTGTTTCTCTTTTTAAAAGAAGTGTTCTAAGTCCTGATCTCTCAATGCTTCTGATCCCAACATGAGCAGATTAGTATTTGATAAAAGTGTAAATTACCTGTGTATTTTATTACTCAGGCACAGTCACACCAGAAGACAAAATGATGTCTGTACCTATAAGTAGAAATGCCACAAATGACAACTCTAAGTGCAAGCTAATACAAGTGCATAGAAATGACCATAATAATCCAGCCACACTGCATTGAACTTTTTTGACTAAATATAATTTATTTTTCAAAATTTTGCCAAAAGTGCACATGGTCAAAGACGGTATGTTCTTGAGAAAACACACTAGTAATTAATGTAATTAAGTTCCAAACTAAGATTTTAAAAGATTTTTTTTCACCTGTGTGCAAATTATGTCCTGCACTGGTCATGAATAATTTCTGAGACTGCACGCTCTGGAGTGTTTGCCCACTAAGCAGTAGTTATTGCCCACCCTGCAACACTGCTAATTTTGACAAATAAAACTACTCTATGAGTTTCACAACCCCCTGGGAGTGGTGGGGAGATGGTGCCTGCTGGAAGTTTCCTTTTACTACCTGCCACCACTGTGGAGCTGGTGATACTGAGGTTCACAATGAAAGGATCAAAAGGCCACCACCGTTAATGGTGGCACACAGCTGCTGACAGCTTCTTGTGATCATCACCCTTTGGTCAAACTATGCAAGGAGTAACAATGTAAACTGTGACTCAGTTACACGACTTTGCCGCTTCTAGAGAGAGATCACGAGGCCTCTGATGTGTAAGGGCAGACATTAATCAAAAGACTTAGGCAGCAGGTGATGTAGGCTTAAGTCTCATCAATGTACAGAATTGCTCCTTTGTATTTCCTTATATTTATAGTTCTTTCTTTTTCTTTTCTTTCTTTTTTTTTTTTAAACAGGGTTTCTTTGTATAACATCCCTGGCTGTCCTAGAACTTGCTCTGTAGACCAGCCTGGCCTCAAACTCACAGAGATCCGCCTGCCTCTGCCTCCCAAGTGCTGGAATTAAAGACATGCACCAACATGCCTGGCTATGCCTCTTTATATTTCACCTTGCCTGTCTGTGGAGTGGGTATGTTGCTAACAAATGTCACATGGGACTGTTTGGCCTTAGAAAGCAGCTGAGTCAGGCTTGGTGGGGGAACATGAAAGCTTTCACCGTTAATTTGTTTCTCTCTGGGCTGTTGCTATTCAGTTAGGAGTCTCTATATTAGGAAGATAAAAATGGCCTCCAATAATTCACAACACAGGGATATCATTTCCCTGATGGGAGGGGGATTTATTTCTCAAGAACTAGATTCGTATAGCCCAGCCTGCATACATGGGAAGGGAAATTGTGGACATGTGCTTATTGTTCTAGACATGTGGAAGGTTCTTGTGCAGTCTCCTTGCTTTGTATTCCTGAGGCTCCATATTTCTACATAAAGACTTTGTTATGACTACTCAATACTTTGCTCTGTTCCCTTTTTATGTATTCGTGTTCAGAAAAGACTAAATAAACATGTGTGTGTCTGTCCCACTAAGTTTAAGATAATCTCATCACTGATCAGACTTATGTTAGGTTCCTTAGGTGAGGGCAGCTGGTTTCCATCATCCTTTGTGCTCGAAGGCTTTGACTGGGATTTCTATTGTGGTATAGATATCTGAGAAACCTTCACGGTCCTTGCTTCCCAGAACCAGAAGAGTGCAGGTTGCGATTGCTGTCAGTCCTTGGGGAACAATTTGCATGTGAGCAACTGATTAGTCAGCTGCCCTGTCCGTGTTTACATGAACTTCAAGTCAGACAATGCCTCCTATCCTAGGGAGGCCCTTTCATTTCCATTTGGGGAGTTTCAAGAATTTGGTCTCCTGCACTAATCTGCCTTCTGAGCATAAAAACAGTGGGTAATATCTTCCATCCTTCTCGCTGATGAGCCAAAAACTCAAGGTGCAAATGGGATTAGAGCGTTAAGAGCGAGCGATCCCATCACACTTCATGTAAATATCCTCTTTCCTTCCCCAGGAGGGAAGACCTTGACCCATGGCAAAAGAGACTATTCTCTTAGCACTCAAGCCACTGCGACTCTCCGGGTTTAATGGGCTATTTGTTATCCCCAGCTTCATTTATCATACATATGCATAGAGCCCCACTCTCCAGTCCTGCTTTGTTACTGGTGTTTGAATAAGACTGACCCAAACAATGGCCCTAAGAGAGGATGCCTCACCAATCAATCAATGGCAAAGTTTTAAAACTTCTCTTAGCCACAATAAAAAGGGGGAAACAAAATGTGATTGATATACTAGGAGAGAAAACACAATAACAAATAATGCTCAATTGAAACCAGTGAAGGCAGAAAGACAAAATGAGACACAAAAGAAGAGAAACTAACGAAAAAGAGTGAAGTAGAAACAATAGCTATTAACCCAACTGTCAGCCACTTTTAACATAGGTGTTCTAAAGTGTACCAACCAGAAGGCAGACATGAGGTCCAACTCTCCGTGGCTGACACTTATATAAACCTTAAACCAGTCCATCATGATTGAATATCACTGTCAGGGTTTGGCTGCACTGTTAACTCCAAATTACATTTTTTCATTAAGCATTGTGCTCATGAGTAAATATTTCAAATTTTTATAAAATAGTTTGAAGTCTATCATTTCATATAATACTGAACCAGGTAGCAGCCAAATATGATCAGATATAACACACACAGAAAGAGAGAGACAGAGACAGAATTAACTTTTTATTAAAATGAAAGCATAGGCAATCCAGTTTTCCATGGGAGAGAATGCATATCTTTCAAAGAGTTGTTTGGCCTGCTGCTGAGTAGTGACCGTGGGTTTCTAATTGCCCGTGGCAAGCTCTATTCTGCAGGGCTTCTCAAGTTTCCCAATAACTGAGTCAGGCCTGGCCACAGTGCACACTTAACAGAAATGGAGAATCTAGGAACAAACCTGGACATAAGTGGCATGTGTTGGTGTGACTCGTCTTTCTCCATCTCTGTCTCCAATCTGTCTATTTACATTTAAAGTGGGTTTGAAGACAAGAGTTGGTTCTTGTCTCTTGCTCTACTTTGCCAGTCTGGCTTTTACTAGGCAGTTTTAGAGCATTTACGTTTAAAACTTTCGATGACATCTATCCAGTGTGTGTGTGCTTGCATGCGTAGGTGTGAGTGCGTATGCATATGAGTTTGTGTGTGTGTGTGTGATAGAAAGTGTGTGAGTGAGTGTATGTGTACCTACATACATGTATGCATGCCATGATACACATGCGGAAGTCAGACTACAACTTATAGGAGTAGGTTCTCTCTTTCTACCACATGGGTCCTGGGAATTGAACTCAAGGTTCCCAAGCTTGGTGGCGAGCACCTTTGTCCACCAAGTCTTCTTTCTCAGGACAGATGTGAGGTAGGGTATGCTGGGCAGGTAGGTTTGCTTATTTCCTCTCACTGTCTGGATGGAATTCCATACTCTCTTCTTGCTTGCACCATTTCTGAAAGAAAGGCTATTCTTAGTCCTTTATGACGCTTAATCCTGCTAGGCCTGTGCCCCTGGGCTGTGTTCTTCACACTGTTGGGCTTCTCCTTCCACGAAGATGACACACGGAGGCCACAATGGGTGGGAACTGAGCCACTTCTCTCCAAGTTGTTTACCCTCTGACAAAGTCCCGATGGCGTAGGCCACAGTATAGCTTTTAAGACTTAGTGCTGGACCCAGTGAGGTTTTCTGCTAATGGGTTTTTACCCTGCTAAACTGTTGCTCTCTGTAGTGCTCATGTGGTTTTCTTGTTGGGGAGGTGTTTGTCATGTGACCCTAGGTCTCTGATGGATATGGCAAGGCCAGGTTGCTGCTATGCTCAGTTTGTTCCTCTTGTTTCTACTTGTGTGGGTGGCAGCGGCAAGTTCTAAGCTCCCTATGCAATGGATCCCAAACCAGATCCTCCACCCCAGCCAATCTTTTTGACCTTGTTTCCATTCATTAGAAAGGGCAACTTATGCACCAGAGTCGGGGTTTGGTACGGGCAGGCTACTTTTTAAAACCCACTGAGATGGGTTGTGTTATGAGTCAGTTTCTGTTCTTGAAACCAGGCTGACTTCTGCTCACCTTGAACTTCTGCTTTGGGAGAGCTGCCTTTCTTCTCCAGGTAGGCTAACTTTCTTGGTTAGAAAAAAATATTTTCCTTCATACCCCAAGGGACTATAAATTTGAAGAGTGAGAGAAAATCAGTCCAGTAGCACCAGCTATATTTATAGCTTTCCGAAGGGAGGAGGTGGCTGCATAGCCTTAGACAATAGAAAGCTGCCAAATACATTTACCGTGCATGGATGTTGACTCAGTCCTCCTGATTTCATTCAGGTAACTGGTGTTTAATCACCTGTAAGAAATTTGTTCTCCTGAGATCCTCTGAGGCAGAGCAACATGATCTGACAACTGCTAGCCAATGGGAGGAGTGAGGTGGGGCGGGCAGCTTGGACCCCACATTTAAAAATGTAGCATTTTCCTGGCATTGCATGGTCTCACAATATTTGGTATCTGCTGAGCCAATGCAGGAGGACTGACTTCCCTTCTGACTAACTTAAACAGGAAGCCCAAAGCTGTGGAGGGACCTTACAGTTAAGCGTTGGTGTTATGATCTTGTCTTGGTTATGGCTAGGACAACTGGAGAAAAGGAATGGATCCTTGAAGTCTCAGTGAGCCAGTTTCTTGACTTTGGTAGCTGCGTAAGAGAGAGTGGTTCTTGGATGGATTTCCTGAATTAGCTCAGTCGACAATCTTTGATGGGTGGGCAGAAGGAGACATATAGGGCCTGGCACTTGAGACTTTTGTTCATTTGTGTAGCCTGTGCAGTGTGAGAAGTCAATGTCATCCCCCTTATCCTGTCACTGGTGCTATACCTGTGGTTGTCACACTGTTCTTAAGATCTGCTTCCTGTCTTCAGATCCTGTGTGCCCCTTACAGTCGTCAATGTTCCCAGTACAAACCCTAGGTTTCTACCTTTGAATATTTAGGTTTTCTGTACTCTGCTAAAAAATTTATCTCTCCATTTAGAAATGAAGTTCTCCTGTAGCCCTGCCTAACATCAAATTCACTATGTAGCCGAGGCTCTTGGATTTCTGATTCTCCTGCCTTTGCTTCCTTAGTACTTGAATTACAGGTATTGGTCACAGTGCGATTTGTGCAGTGTTGAGCATTGAACCTAGAGCCGCATGCTTGCAAGGTAAGCACTCTACTTATTGGGCTACATTGCCAGCCCTGGAACAATTGATTTTTAATGTCAAAACAACTAAAATGATTCATAACCAAAGTCGAAGGTTCATTACTGTAAAGTTATTGCAGAAGAAAAGGCAAGGGTTACCTTCTCATCCAACTCTCTGCCTCATTAATAAGAACTTTATTGTGAAGAGTTGCTTTATAAACACTCAAAATAAGTCACATGAGAGTTAATCTTATGTATCAACTTGTCTTAGCCATGGAGTGTACATTTGTGGTCAGATCATTTTGGTTATGTCTTAGATGGTGGTTTGTCTAAGATTGACATTTATTAGGTTGGTGACAGAGTTCAGAATGCCCTCTCCCATCCAATTAGTTAATGGTGTGAATAGAAGAAAATGTTGACTCTCTTAAGAGTTTGGGAAACTTCTTAATGATTAAGCTGAAAATCTCATTTAGATCTGAACTTGATGTGGGATTTCCCTCTGTATTCTATGAATATGTTTTATTACCACTGGTTAATAAAGAAGCTACTTTGGCCTATGACATGGCAGAATATAAGTAGATGGGAAAACTACACTGAATGCAGGGAGAAAGAAGGCAGAGTCAGGTAGACTCCACGTAACTGCCAAAGGAGAAAGATGCCAGGACCTTACCGGTAAGCCACAGCCTCGTGGAGATACAAAGATTATTAGAAATGGATTAATTTAAGATGTAAGGGCTAACTGGAAATAAGCCTGAGTCATTGACCAAACAGTGTTGTAATTAATATAGTTTCTGTGTGATTATTCAGGTCTGGGCAGCTAGAAAACAGAAGTACCATCTCCTTTTACATAAGTCTATTGCTCTTGAGCAGGAAATTGTACTATCAGTTCTTGGTACTCAGGGCTTATCAGTTTTCTCCAGTTTTTCTGTGTTCCCATTTGTCAATTGCACATCTTGAGTCTTAATTTTTAGTCTCTATGATATATGAGCCAATTCAATGCAGTAAGTTTATCATTTAAACCTATCAATCTGTCAGTTAATCTAACCACTATTTGTCTATCATTTGTCTGTCTGTCTGTCTGTCTGTCTGTCTGTCTGTCTATCTATCTATCTATCTATCTATCTATCTATCTATCTATCTAATCTATCACTTCCTCTGGTTTCCCTGGAACTACCTGAAAAATTCAGTCTTCAAAATGGTCACTTGATCATTTTCTCACTTTACAGAAAGAACTTAGGTTTGCTGATAAGACTTAAGCTTTTTACGAAGAGCTTCTTCCTGGCCTGGACTTTGCTACCTTGCATCCCAAGGACTACGGGAAATCTGAAGAAGTACTAACTAGAAGTCAGAACCCAAGCAGAGCTCCAGGGGAGGAACAGAGAAAGCACTTTCCTACCTGGAGGTGAAGACTATTTTCAAGCATGGAGCTTTTAACTAAGTTGCAAGATTGCTCCCCATACCCCAACCTCGTTCTTACACCTCATTATTTTCTGTGTCCCTGCTGATTGGCTCCAGGATCAATGGAAGCTTGCTTCTCTGAAAACATTCTCAAGCAAACATCTTCTCTCAGATTCTTTCATACAGTCAAGAATAAACCCATCTATATAAAGTCCATGGAACCCTTTCTCCTTGACAAGGGACTTGGCATGCTTATTATACAAGAAACTCTGGGGAATATCAAGGTTGGGTGTGCAAAAAGGTTTAGTTGGACTGGAGGCTGTGGCTCAGTGGTAGAGTGCTTGCCTAGCGAGTTTAAGCTTCTGGGTTTGACCTTCAATCCTGCAAAAAAATAAAAATGTATATTATTTTAGATTAAAGTTTTTAGGAATTTCTCATCAAAGAGTAATACTTAAGTATTTATTTAGTTGTCACAACTCAATTGTAAAGATAAGGTAACCTCAACATTTGTTTTCCCAAATCCTTCCAGATAAGTTGAAGCCTCCCATCCCCCAGCCCTCACTAGCTAATATTTACTTACTGTGTCTATAGTCCAGATGTCTCCTATCCACCAAATAAGCACCTCTGTATGATTCATCTGTTTGCCTTAAACCCTTTATATGGGCGATAAGAAAAATGAGTCCGATTTCCACGGAGGTCCATAAACTTCTTATAAGTCTTACGACACCTCGTGTCCCGAGAATCCATCCAGTCCTTCACAGATGCTTTTCCCAGCTGGCCGTCCTAACGCTGCCTGGCAGAAATAAATCACCAGGGTGGAGGAGCTCGCGGCCATGGGCTGAGGAAACCTGAGCACACGAGAGCGGGAAGGCAGAAGCGAAAAAGCAAAAGTCAACATCTTCCCAAGAGTTTTCTGACACCAGGCATCAAGACACTTGGAAGTGTATCCCCCTAAATTCTGTTTGCTTGTCAGATTCATAAACTACCTCTCTTCGGGCAGTTTAGAGAGATGTCTCCGTGCAGGCTACAGGCCTGGGACAGAAGGCCTAGAAATGTTTCAATTAAGCAGAGCACCTGCCTGGAGTTAACTCAAGCTGAAATCACTTCATAGCCCTCCCACCGAAGGGGTGACCAGAGAGTGGCTGCAGCACAAGTTCCAGGGGAAGGCTCTTTGATCTTGCAGAGAGCTGTTGACTGGAAAGAGCCACCACTGTTTTATGACAAAATACCTAAGCTGGCAGAACTGAAACACTTAGGGAAGTGGAGTCAAGGACAATGGGGAAGTTGAAAAGAATTTGAACATGTGCTACATGTTGATGGGATCAGCTTGTGTGTGGAGCTATCAGAGATGGCCACACAACACTGAATGTTTATTCAATGGCTGATGAATGACTCGCTGTTCAGGGGTAGCCACTTGTGCGTGGCTCATAATACACAAAGTAAACACAGGCAGTCACTTGACCGTGCAATGTGATACTAACTTTTTGTGGATACTTTTTATTTATTTATTGGCTAAGTTGTTTGTTTTGCGATACAGTCCATCTGTGTACCAGACTGATCTGGAACTCATAGCCCTCGTGCCTGGGCCTTCCAAGTGCTGATGTTCTAAGTGGACACCACTATAGCTGACGTCAGTAGACCTGAATGAAGTTAGGTGAAATTTGTTTATCAGCACCTTTATTTGTAAAACTGAGAGATAACATATGGCTCGACTCCAGAGTGTACAGCTCCTTGCCTTTCTCCACCAGGTGGACCTGACTCTGTGCCGTCTACTCCACTGGCACATTCTGACCATGGCTGAGTACAAATGAGTTCTAGTGAGTGTCGGCAGAAGCCTGGTGTTTTGTTGGGCCAAGACTTCAGCCTAAATAGCTGATTCCCCAAAGTGCAATGGCTCATCTCACTCCACCTTGAACTTCACTTGCTCCTAGTCCTCGGGGATAAGGATGCTCCAAAGAGAGATGCCTGCTTCTGTGCCAGTGGTACCCTTGAGCTGACTTTGAAGCACCCAATGGAGGGGAGGAGGGCTACAGTATGCAGATTTGTGCAGCGAGAGGCAGCCTCCTTGAGCCCAGTCTCACTTCAAGCTTCTTTTAAGGATGGAGGCAGGAGCAGAGCTTCAATGGCCATTTGTTGAAAAGGAGGTAGCTCTGCCTTCCTTGTGATTGCAAAGATTAGATTGGCAGTTGCTACGGCAGCTCCTGCATGAAGCACAAGTCATAGCATGTAGAGGAAATGGGCCTTGGAAGTAGAGAGCTGGTTCAGTAAGGTCATTTGTTGCTCTTATAGAGGAACAAAGTTAGTTCCCCAGCACCTATGTACTGACTCACAGCAATGTGTAACTCTGTTTCTAGGAGATCTATTGCTCTTCAGGCCAGTTTAGAGAAATGTCCCGGAGCAGGCTGTAGGCCTGGGACTGGAGACCTAGAAATGTTTCAATTAGGCAGAGCACCTGCCTGGAGCCAGCTCAAGATGAAATCACTTCATAGCCCTCCCACCGAAGAGGTGACCAGAGAGTGGCTGTGGCACAAGTTCCAGGGGAAGGCTCTTTGATCTTGCAGAGAGCTGTAGACTGGAAAGAGCCACCACTGTTTTATTATAAAATGCCTAAGCTTTTTATAGCATGCCTTCTCAATGCCTTCTCCTGGCCTCAGTGGGCACCAGGCATGCATGCTCTGCACATACATACCTGTAGACAAAACATTCATACACATAAAATACAACCTTTTTTTAAAAAAAAATCTCAAAATGAAAGGAAGAAACGGGTCTTCTTAGAGTGTGGGAGCAGCTCACTCTGGCAGATTTCCCACCATGTCTGCCGCTGGCCCAACAAGGTCCCCAAGGAAAGAAGGACGCAACTGTCTCAGGTGTGCACTCTTGACAAGAGATGACTTATTGGAATCACCAAAGCCTCTGTCCCTAGTCTACAGCACCTGAAACTGAGCCGCCTGCCCTGGCCTCAATACCTTTCATCTTCTCCATGGGGACTGAGCTCCCCACTGTGAATAGACCAGAAGGGCCGTGCTGTTCTCTGCGCTCCTCAGGCTCTTGCCTCTTTCAACAGTGCCCCTTTCTTTTACAGACTCATATTTTATGGGACCTAGAGAAACAGGAGGGCCGCAGACAGAGCCTAGGATTTGAGCTCCGATCCCTTTGGATATACATCCTGGAACTGGGGCTGAGGAAATGGCTCAGAGGTACAAACACTTAGGCAGGAATGAGGACCTGAGTTTGAACCCCCAGAACTCATGGAAAAGCCAGACACATAGCAGGAACATCAGTAATCCCAGAATTATGCTGGAATAATGGAATGCAGAGACAGCAATTCCTAAAAGCTTTGGGGCCAGATAGCCTGGGATATGAAGCAGAGACACCGTCTCAGGCAAGGCAAAAGGAAAGGGTGACACTCGAGGTCGTTCTCTGACCTCCACACGCTCACCGTGGCCTGTGTGCATCTGTACTGACACACAAGAATGCACATACACACACACCCCATACACAAAAGTATGCACACGCACGCACACACACACACACACAAATGCATGCACATGCACACACACGCATGAATGCACATGCACACACATGCACGCATGCACACGCATGCGCTTGCACACACACACACACACACATGCACACTTCAAAAACCAATTCCTAGAATCTTTTCAGCTTATTATACCACTTCTCTACAATTTTCTCGATTGTCCATCTATGTTTGTCAATTTGCCTATTGGCCGATTGAGTATTCATAGTTAGGAAAACGACACAAACGTTGAAAGCAAAGGGAGGTAAAGCCTGCTTCCTCCGCTGCCTGCCTCCCGCCCACTCCGTTCTCTGCCACAGCAACAGTCTTGTTTTCAGTCTACCCACACGAGGTGACCCTTCTAGACAAATCTTTTTCTGAATTTCCTTTCTTGTACTTAATGTATGCTACATATCTTCCATTTAAGGACACAAAGAAGTTTCTCATTTGTGTACTGGCTGTCTATTATTTCATTGTATGCATGTATGCCTTTCAGTCTGTGTTTTCAGTACTTTATGGGAAAATACTCAGTTTCCATCATTGGTCAGTTTTACAAACAATACTATAAAAATATCCTGCGTGCTTTTACTTTCTGTGCATGTGTGGTCTGGGGTAGGCAGATTTAGAAATGAAATCCTTTGTTCAAAAGTTATGTACATGAATAAGCTTTTGGAGACTCTGTCAAATTGTTTTGCATGGAAGTTGAGGTAATAGTTCATACCCCCAATAATAGATAAGGTTCCAGGTTAGCCCACATAGTTAATTATCCAAGTTTGTGATTTTTGCTCATCTGCTAATGAACTAATAGTGTCTTGTGCCTTTAATTTGGGTTTGACATATAACTGCTGCTGGAACCTTTTCCTGTGGAAACTGTCTATTTTTGTTCCTGGCTGTAGGAATACAGAGGATGATTGGGTATGCTCTCATGTCCAGTTTCCAGACCTTTCTTCCTAACTCAGTGCAGCATGTCATATGCTCTGAAAAGTTTCCCCTTTGCTTGTATTTTGGGTTTCAGATATCTGGAGATTACTTTTCACATTGTGTGCTTTGAATTCTCACTTTTTATTATCAATTCTGTAGTTCAGAATCCTCTGTCATAATTGGACTTATGCTGCCTCAAAGTTCTAAAACTGCATTCTCCAATGTAGTATAATATTTTCATATTTTGTTATTTAAATACTTTGATCTGTCAGAAATGCAGGAATTCATGGCTCTCTCTTCAGCAGCTTACATAGTCTTTCTTCCAGGTCTATACCTTTTCCAACTCCACCCTAGCCTCTCCTCTCTCCTCTGCCCCTTCCTCCGTCCCTCCCTCCCTCCCTTCATCCTTCCCTATCTCCCTCTGTCCATGGAATGTCATGTTCCAGTAAAGGCTTTGCCCTTACCCTAGGGTCAGCAGATCCACTCCACAGTCATCAAGAAATAATGAAAATGGGAAATAAATATTTACTGTTACAAGCTTTTGAGAATTTAGTTGTTTGTTACTTTAGAGATGACTAATTCATGTTATTAATCATATCTGTTTATCCTGTATATAATGAAACAGAACACACATTCAAAAAGGAAGCAAATGTTCCCTACCATAAATTACCTCTAAGCTAGACCCCACGGGACAGCTCTAAGTACCATGTGGCAAATCAATAAGTTAAAATGTTCCAATCTTCAGTGACAGCATTGGACCCCTACCACATTGGGTCTGTCTTAGTTACGTTTTTATTGCTGTGGTAAGACACCATAACCAAGGTGACTTATAAAGAAGGTTTATTGGGGGATCAGGGTTTCAGAGGGTTAGAGTCCATGGTCATAGTGGCATGGGGCATGGCATCAGGTAGGCAGGCATGGTGCTTGAGCAGTAACCCAGAGCCTATAGAGAAATAACCACGAGGGAGAGAGAGACAGTGCGAATGACATGGGCTTTTGAAACCTCAAAGACTACTCCCAGAGACATGGGTCCCCCAATAAGCCTATACTTCCTAATCTTTCCCAAACAGTTCCACCAACTGGGGACCAAGCATTCAAATATACGAGCCTATGAAGGTCATTCTCATTAAAACCACATTTTCAGGACTGAATTGAGTCCCATCAAAGTTCCAATATTTTATCAACTGAAGATGTGATTATGTGTGGACAGAAGATCTTTAAAGGAGTCATTAATTTAAAATGAGGTCTTTAGAGTGAGCCTTTGTCCCATATAATTGATGTTCTTATAGTCACAGATACGCACAGAAGCAAGAGTGTGTAAAGGTATAGGAAGAAGAGTCATTCACATGGCAAGGAGAGAGGCCTACAAAGAACTCAACTCTAACTTTGTCAAGCTCTTTAGCTTTTATTGAAAATGTATAGGTGAAGAATCAAGATATCATAGAATTATGTCATTTGGGCCACACATTCTGGGGCACTTTGTTATTAGAAACCCTAACAAAGTAATCTACTCAGTATGGTAAGTTTTTACCTACTAGCAATACCGATAATCTGCTTTCTTCCAAAATGCCAGCTTGTTATTTGGGTCTTCAAAGGAATAATGTTTTGTGTATGTGTGTGTTTGTGTGTGTGTGTGTTAGTAGGCCTACATTATATTTGTAGGTCATCACTTTTTTATATAAAAATGTTCTATGGTGCATTAGTCTATGTTTTAGACTTTTAGATTATTTTTATTCTGAGTATACTTTGAATAATATTGTCATTAAATTTTATAAACATCTCTTTGTGTTTATGCACACACATTTCTGTTGGTGTGAAGGAGCAGACCTGCAGAATTATATGGTATGTGTGTATTAAGTTTTAGCAGCCATGGCCAGTAGTTTTTTGCATTAGTTAAGTTGCATCGCTCTGACAAAAACGCCTCACAGAGATGACTTCAGAGAAGGTAGGTTAGTTTGGGGCCATAGTGTCAGAGGGTTTTAGTCCATCATGGTGGATAATTCATAGTAGACCAACCCAGATCACATGGTGGAAATGTGGGGCAGAGCTGGTCACATGACAGTGGATCGATAAACAGAGAGAGTATAAGAGGTCAGAGTTAGTATAACCCCCAGGGCCCAGATTTGGTAACCTCCTTTATTCAGCTAAACCCCACCTCCCAAAGTTTCCAAAATCCCTCAAAGTAGTGTCCTCAGGTGGTGGCCAAGCATTCAAAACACGAGCCTGTGTGGGACGTTTGACCCTTGGCTACCGAAGGCTCATCTCATAGCTACTACAGAATGTAAATATGTTGGCTCCACCTCTGAGAGTCTGTGTAGTCTCAGCGGTTTCAGGATTGTTCAGAAGTTTAGGACTAAACACTGTATTGAGACTCCAGAAAATCATCTGATTGTGAGCTGCTGTAAAATTTAAAAAAATAAAGAAAGCTATATGCCTCCGGTATACATAGATTGCATAGAGTCAGCATTCCCATTACAAAAGGGAGGGATGAGAGGATAGAAAGGAGGAACCAGAACAAAGCAGGACCGACATTCAGCAGTATAGACATCACATTCTGTAAATTCTATGCCCAGCATCTTGGGACCATGCTGGCATGATGTGAACTCCAATGGGTTCGCTGGTTCCACCCTTCAGCCTCACAAATGTGAAAGCCACATAGCCTCTCCCTGGGAATACGTCACTAATATCTACAGCTTTTCATGGCAGATGTTGCTTGTTCATAACACCATGGAATCTTTGAGTCTCTATAGCAGATTAGGCTTTACCCTCACAGTGTCATGAATTATCCTGTTGGTCTTCCTGCTGCAAATCTGATTCTGAGCCATGTCTCCTGGCCTCTTAAGCTTTCTCCAAAATCCCTTCATGTTCTCATGAAACAAAACCCTCATCAATTGGGTAATGCCACTTTCTGCTGCCAGCTGGAGAAGCAGCTAGGAACTCCTGGACCACAGCTATAGTAGCCCCTAAGTGCCTTAATGACCAAACCTGGGAAAACACTCCACAGGGTGGCCAGTAGAACATTCCAGTAGGACTCTCCAAAGGAAAGCCTTTCAAATGGGTTACAGACTATGCCAAGAGCCTTCCTTAGGTGAGGTGCAGTCATCTCTGAAATGTCCTGCAGGCACCTTTCTTCTTGTCACCTACAGAGCAAATGGCTTTTCTTTAACGACTCCAATCTGTCTGCCAACTCTGGCCTCTTCATCCACAGCTTTTGGTAAGACCTTTTTCTGGAGAAAGTATATGTTTTTCATACCTTTCTACTTGCTTATTTTGCAACTGATACTCACTATAAACCTAGCTAAAAGTAGTAAACAATAACTGTTGGGGGAGGCTTCTGTCCTGCCCGGTCCCGCAATAATCACACAGAAACTGTATTATTTGCAATACTGTTTGGCCAATAGCCTAAGCGTATTTCTAGCTAGCTTTTATATCCCAAACTAACCCATCTCCATTAGTCTGTGCCTCACCACGAGGTCATGGCCTACCAGCAAAGTTTTCGAGGTCTCCAGCAGAGGTGTCTGTCCTCAGTGGTGGCTTCATGGCTTCTCTATGACTCCGCCTACTTTCTCATATGTTTCTTTCAATCTGGCTTTATTCTGTTAAGCCATTGGCTGAAAGCAGTGTCTTTATTAACCAATGGCAATAAAACATATTCATAGTATACATCACCTTCCACATCAAATAGCCACCCCACAGTCTGAAGCTGCCCTTCTTTGTGATTTCCTCTGCAAATTAGTGCATTTCATTTTAATTCAGCCTCATTCTCTTTTCCAGGATGTAAGAAAATGTATATAAATTCCCTGTCAGAATGCAGCAAAAATGGGGACTAACCAATTTCCAAATAGAGTCCTTATTTCCTTCTAACGCTGTATGCATTTCTTCTTCTTTTTTATTGTTTTTATTGTACTATACATTTTTCTATGCATTTCTATAGACAGTTTGGACATCTCAACTCCCACCGGAATGTCCCATCAAGCTCTGCCTAAAGCATCTTGGGGCATCCATAGTCTGTGTCTCCAAACTTTTCCAAATTCCTGACAAAAACCAGCTCCAAAGGCTTGAGAGCCACACGATCAGATTTAGTCATGGCAATGGCCCTACGTCTTTGGTATCACATCCCTGTAATTTTTTATTGTGAATTGTTATAACCAAACTACTCAACAGAAAGAACTCACAGGAATATTTATTGTGGCTCAAGCTTTCAGAGGATCTCACTCATCCTGGCAGGGAAGGCACTGTGGCAGAGCTCTGACAGTGGTAGTGGGAGCCTGTGGCAGACACTGTTCATACTGCAGAAGATCAGAATGTGTGATGGGAAGGAGTCAAGGGTCATAAAGCCCCAGGAATCTGCCTCTAGTAACCAATTTCCTCCAGCTAAGTTTTGCCTCCCTAAGATTTTATCCCAAAATAGTGCCACAAGTCAGGGACCAAACATTCAAAACAGGACTCTTAGAAGAGACTTTAGACTCAAACCATGATATTTTTCAAACTGGTTTAGCAAATTATGCTCCCATTAGTAGTTCAAATGACACCCAATTGCTCTACAATTTTGTCAACATTTGTTACTGTCAAAGGTCTTAATATTTTGTCATTCAAGGATATAAAATGATTTCTCATGGTTGATTTATTTTTGCATTTTTGCAAATTAAAAAATGTTTCAAATATTTATGAGTCATTAGAATTGTCTCTTCTAGAGTGTATGTTTGAATATGTATGTATACTCATGTGGGCATTCAAGATTTAAAAAACACAGTTTGAAGATACTCTTTACATGTTATGAAATGAACCCTTCATTAGTTATATATTGAATAAGAGTATTTTTGTAACTATCTATTTTCATGCTATGAAATATAACCACATTTATTATACTTACAACTAAAAAACAGTTTTGGGTGTGCTGAGGATCTAAATAAAAAGACAAACAATGAAACAGCCAAAAGACTATATAGATCAATATCTCATAACCTTTAAGGAGAGTATTTTTAACAGTGTGTAAAAATAATCTCAGACAATCCATCTTAAACCACCACTAGAGGATGAAAAATCAGGTCCGTATGGGGTAAGTGATATTTTTATCAGTGTCAAAGTAAGGTAAATCTGTATTATTAGAGGTTAAAATTAAAGGCTAATATTAAAAGTCAGCTCATCAAGACATAACATAATACAAATATTATTTATAGACTGTACAACACTCACTGAACCATGATTTGGGGCAGTATGATTGGAGCTGAGGATGGATAGGAAAGGAATAAGGCAGTGTGGGATTCCATTATAATCCCTCTATGCTATTTGCTTTGATAATTATGTGCATATGTTACTTTGATATTTTTTAAATGACACTCAAAAGATATAGTGTTTCTTAAGGACTTCTTACCAAATACCTCTGCAGTGGGAATGAGAGCACATCCCCACCAAATGTAGGCGTTTGCTAAAGTTTAAACACTAAAACCAGAAATTATTTTAGGTCTTTTATATACTTTACAATAAAGATCACGAGGACTGCATTCTTGCTCATAATACATTCATGCTAGCTTTAACGGGAACTGACCTTTTATTTAAGGCACTTACACAGCCACTCAAGTCTTCAAGCAAATTGCCTGCTCAGGAAGATCCAGGGGGGCTTATTCTTTGGCTTCAAGTAGCCCCAGGATACTCCTGTGAGCTCCCTGGGGCTCTAAGTATCCAGTTCAAGAAGGATATTTCCAACTTGTTAATGCTGTCATTATGGCTAAATATGTGATGGTTTCCAGATGTTCTCTCTGCTACAGACGTCAGATAGGGAGCACAAGACAATGCAATTGGAACGCTGTTCCTTCTGTAATCAAGTGATCTACTTAGATCCAGACCAGGACCTGACTTTGAACAAGTCACCTGAAGCCTCCACGTCTGTAGTTCCCTAAAAAAAATAAATAAGCCTAATATATACTATTTTTGGAAACTATCTAACATCTTTTATTTTGTAAACTAACATTTATCTTCGGTAGTATGAGCATGAAAAATTAATGTCCATTTTAATGTCAGTATTTTAGACATAAGTTGGAGATAACATTCGTGACTTTGCTTCTCTGGTTCTCCAGGAGGTTTGCCATGACCAGCTAGAACATATTAAACTTTTGCATTCATAGAGCATTAGCTGTATGTTTATATTTACATAGTGAATGCTCACTACATAGAAATACCTGTTCTCAGTAACATGCAGCCTACACTCTCAGGTCTTACAGGAATGCTGCTTGCATGGGCCTGCACTCTGCAGGTTTTCATTGTTGTAGTATCTTGGAGAGAGCATTCCTTTGTCTTGGGCTTTGGTTTCTCCGTCAGTAACAGAGGAATGTTTATATATGCTTTAGCATCACTCCTTGCTTATCTTCGCTGTCCAGACGCCTCCCCCTATTATCTTCAAAAGAGGATAGCTGCAATAGCCTTTGTTGAGTACCAGCTCCTTGGTCAGTGTCAGAGTTCAACCTGGAAGCACTCAACACAGAGGAAGCTAGTTACACTGGTGGAAGAAGAGTTCGAAGGCCCCGTAAGAGACAGTGGGAACCCAGAGAAGAGCTATATAGGAGACCTCTGTCATCCCCGGGCTTTAGGAACAAGCAAGAAACTCACATTGTCCAAGACTGAGGTCATCTGGAGAGAAGGAGAACCCAACAGGCTTGTCTAGTGGCCAGCGTGGAGACAGCCAGGGCCAGACGGTGCCTGGGAGAGGAAAGAGCTGCTACACCCCAATGCTTTTTGCTCTCTACCTCATGTCTGACTTCAATTGAATTGAAACCTTCTCACCAAGCGCCTGAGAAACGCAAACTTCTGATCCAAAGCAAATCAGAGGAAGAGTGTTCATGAGTGTGAGAGTGGAGATGGCCCCTCGCCATGGAGCTCCATGCTTCTTCGGGGAGCTTTCGCTGAGCTGGAGAAAATCAGACTTACACTGACAAAATAACAACAGGACCAACAACATTGGTGGAAATGATTCATTGCTGTATATTATCTAAGACCTGGAGATTACTGTCTCTGTTTTTCAGATGAATAAAAGCTATCAGAGGCCTTATTTACCCACATTCACATAGAAGGGAAGGTGAGTCCAAGCTGTAACCCCACTCACCTGCCTCCAATACACGATCTCTCTTCTGTGCATGCCAACAATTACAAGAAGACAATGAGATGTGTATCTGGTGACTAGGGAGTCTCTATTTCCTCATCTGAAAAATAGAGAAATAATAGTCTTCTAGTCCATTATTAGTATAGACTAGAATCATTAGAAGACTTTACAGAAATGCTGAAGTCTTGTGGGTTCTTGAAGGTTACATAGGCCTCAGAAGGGTACCAATAAACTTTTCTTTGCTCTTCTTATTCTGAGAAAGGAACCTTTTCTCTCTTTTTGCAGAGTTGATTTTAATTGGGAGTGATGAAACGTAATATTGCTTCCAGGGACCTATTTGGTTGCACTTAAAGCATGCAAAGCCATTGTCACATCTCACAGCCTCTGAGCCTCCAGGGCTTCCCAGAAAGTGTACTGGGTCTGGCCTCCATCTCTAGTGCCCAGTGCTCTAACTGAGGGCTACCTGCATGTTTGACATTAGTTCTCTCTGGCAACTGGATCTCTATTGGCCATACATCTGAGAACTTTTGAGAATACTGTTTATTCCTTGAGAAATCTGGAATGAATTAAGCTGAATAAATTGGCTCTCCACTTGGCTGTTTCGGATGGCAGAAAAGAAATAACATATGCTCCTTCCTCCCGTTTTCTTTTTCTTTTTTTTCTTTTTCTTTTTTCCTTTATGAAGGGGGAAATAAAAACACACCCATATCCATGGAAAAATTAGATTTGGTCAAATCATGCTCCCTGTCTCCTACAAGTGGGAGCCTTTCTTTGATCAGAAGATTAAGGTGTCTCAGAAGAGTGTTGGGATCGGAAGACACCTGGAGAATCCATTCTGAAGCTTGTCTGGAGCCCCGGGCAGCATAAATCTAGGTGGGGACTGGGATGACCGCAGAGCCAGCCTGTAGTGCGTTGCCAGGGCTACTGGCACAGTGAGCAAACACAGCAAAGAATTTTCCCTTCTTAATCTTTACGCCAGTCTTACCTTTCTCCTCGGGGCCAAACATCCATCAAAATAAAGCCACATGGGGACTTGGAAACATTGTTCAGAAAGAACTTAGAAGAAAAAGCGTAAGGAGGAATAATGTGGGCAATATGAATCATGGTCGCATCTGACACAAGTGTTACTTTAACTGTTTAATGTTGGTTTTCAAATAATTACTGATAAAGTCTTGAGTACTGTGCTAAATTCTTGGCATACTGTCACCTTATTTACAGGCAACAATAGTCCCTAATAAAAGTACTACCTTAAAGGCAATAAAATTGGGACATTTGAAACTCTGACTTTTAGAAAATACAGCAGGTGGCTTTCAGTGTTAAACCTATACAACTGTGATTTCCCCTGCCTGACTCTAAAACTCCACTCTACGAAAACAGGAAGATGTGTTGCTCAGATTCCTTGCTGGGAAAATTTTTTTGTCCCAGCTGTCAGAGCTGTTGCCAGGAGAGAGCAATCAGCAGTCAGCTTCCTCGGGATCATATCAGCTGCAGAGAACTCCCCTCCCCAGGGGCAAACTTTTTCTAGGATGCTGCTAGGCAGTGACTGAAGGCTATTCATGCCCGTAGACCCCTGTCATCGTTATCATTTGTGGAGTCCCTCTCCTAGAGGAGAGGTGGCTTTCTACTATTACCTCAGTAAGACCGCTCATTACTCTCGTGTCCCTCTTCACTCACATTCAAGTCCCTGCAAGACAAAGTCCACACTTATCAGTCACCGGGTCTTCATGGTCACATTGGAAAACATTCCTACCTGTCTCATATAGAGCAAAAAATACTTATCAAATATTTTATCTTCTACTTTATGGCAATAGAGGTGAATCCCAGGGATGTTTCTTTTGCTCTAGAACGTATGTCCCATCATGCCTCTGACCACTGAATCCCTGAGACCCTGACTGATGTCACAGATCTCTAAGTCTCCCTAGGCTTTATTTTTTTTAGCTCTGAAGTACATTTGTGGTCTCATGACCTCCATCTTGTTTGCTGATTCCTCCCCATTAGCATAAGTTGTCAATGTAACCTATCAATGGTTTATTCTGTGGCATGTCCCTGAGGTATTCATATCTCTTTGGACTGTGCTATAATAAACAATGTACAAATTTACATAGCTTTGAAGCAACATTGCTCACATATGTATTATCCCTTCTACTTTAATGCTAACTTTTTAAAGTCATCTGTTCTGATTGAAACATAACAGTATGTTTTCCAGATAAAAGCTTCTGAGGTCCTGGGAATCTTCTTCAAAGACACCAGAGCAGCAGTGCTTGGGCTAGTTCTTGATTGAATTGCAGTAGTCTGTAGTCTTTCCCTATAGCACCTACTGGTTTTAGCAGCGATCACACTTGGAAATTTGATGTAATATGGCCCATTAAGCTGCTCTCTCTGAGGTCCTTAAGGGTGATGCTCATCTCCATCTCTGCCAGATGTGATTTTATGCTTATTCATTTATCTTAGAATATATATATATATACACACATACATATGTGTATATACGTGTGTGTACATCCACATATATGTATATATAAAAGATAAGTAAAGATAAATATATTTAAATTTTAGAATTAGTTGCCAAATTTAAGCTTTTGTGTTAGAATCCATTTTTTTTCAGTAAGCTTCTGTTCAACATGAAGGTGACAAGAAAAATGTTCTCTTGCAATGATCTTTTATTGGGTATTCCCAGCTTGCCTTGAGCAGGAGGGGTACCATCAGGGCCACTTCAGCAAGGTAGGAACTTATCATACTTCCAATTACATATGTCTTCCTATTTTCTGCCCTAAGGGAAAAGCTATACATATCTGTCTACTTTTTTGTTACTGCACTTAGTGTAATATCTGGAAATGTTTATTTCCCCATTAGTTATTTATTATTCCATAAATATTGCATTAGTGAGTGGTTGATATAGAGATGAATATATTCTGTCAAATAAAAAAATATAATTTCAGTCATCTATTGTCCATAGATATTGTCTACTTTTTTTATCAGTGCAAAACAGAGCTCTATCTATCTATCTATCTATCTATCTATCTATCTATCTATCTATCTATCTATCTATCTATTTTCCTTCCTTCCCTCCCTCCCTTTCTTCTTTCCTTCCTTTCCTTTTTTGACAGGGTCTCACTATATAGCACTGACTGACTACTATGCAGTAAATGCACTATGTAGACTAGGCTGGCCTCAAATCCAAGATCCACCTGCTTCTGCCCCCTAGTGCTAGGACTAAAAGCATGTATCTCCACACATGGCCAAATGGGTTTTTGTTGTTTTGGTTTTTTCTCTTTAGTCCTTTAAGTGGAGGAAGCCCAGGATTTGCTCAGAAGACCCATTGAGGAGAATGTATAAAAGTCACAATTAGGATTCCTGCCTTTTTCAGAACTCTCTCAGCTTTGGGTGATGCAGACTCATGTGTTGTGGGAACTCCTTCAGCCAATAACCTTTGAGATACTGGCCCACTTTGAGTGTGGTCTCATGTACTATAGATGCAGAAGAAACTTCCAGGCTATTGTGGGATTCTTCAATACTACGACACTCATGTCTGTCTTCTTGGCTCCAGATACTGTATATGTGCATGCGATTCTATATGGATACAAACTGCAATCACCTTATAATTTGCTCATCCAGAAGGCATTTCCTATGTAAAGTGGCATCTTTTTAGCTTTAGCAGCATGGAAGCTCCCTGTAGCACGGTGCTGTCCACATTATTTCAGTGGTTCTTCTAAAGTGTCTATATATCCATAGAGAATCTTATTTTCTGAAGTATCAAATACTGACCTTATGTAGTAGACACAAACAGTGAATCTTTTTCCAAGCTTCTCAGATTGAGGTTGATTGTTACGCACATGAAGCTTTATGAGTTGGTCTCAGTCTCTAGAGAGGGACAGAGTCATTATTTCATCTTAGGGCAATTGCTAAATCATGAGCGCTGTATTTTCAGAAATTTTCAGTTCTTTATCTTATCTCATCTGAACCTCCCAATGGTCTTATGAGGTAAGAGATATGAAACATGAAAAGTGCAATAATTCAGGAGTTTAGAGGACAAAGATTTTAATTTTTCTCTACTATTTGTTAGGTGTGATATGTTGAGCAACCCTTACAATACTAAAAGATAGCAATATTAAATATAAAAAGGAATGGATGGAGCTCAGGAGATGGCTCGGTGGGTAAAGTGCTTGAGGACCCAGATATGATCCCCAGCGCCCACATAAAAATCCTGCTATAGGGACACTTGCCTACTTGTATCCTCAGTGCTGGAGGTGGGGAGCAGAGATCCCTGTAACTCTCTGGCCTTTGGCTAATTTGTGAGCTCCAGGTTCAAGGAGAGATTCATATCAAACACATAAGATAATGGTAGAAGACTACATCAACCTCTGACCTCTACATGTGCATGCATGGGCATATACAACCTCATGCACTTGCGTACGTAGCACACACATACACACACACACACATACGTGAGAGAGAGATTTATTAAATTTAACACTCAGCAAATCTTTTAATGAATGCCTTTTATGAGTGTGGCCCTAGATATTGAAAGCACAATGGGATAAACATCCAGTGGTCTTTTTTTCACACAGAGCCTTCATTGTAGTGGGGTCCAGGCGTATGGACAGGCAGTGAATGGACTAGAAATTTAGGAGATTAGTCGATAATAATGGGGAAGAAGTGTTATAAAGCAATTTATTTAAAACAACCACCAGTGGGAGCAAGCAGTTTTGGTAGGGTGATCAGAGAAAGATCCTTCAATGAAGAGATGATATTTGCTATATCTAAAACTCAAAATGAAAACAGCTTTAGGAGACAAAGGTGAAGGCCTTAAATATTCAAAACTGTTTACGAAGTCCTAAGATAGATAATTCCTGACCATTATCATCAGTGATTCTCATTTTACTGGGGGGATTCCAAAGGACAGGAGCAGGGAAGCAATTTGCCCTTGTGATACATTTGGGGAACAGGAAGAGTGTAGCCTTCCATACCTGTTTTCATGATTCCAAAGACAATAGTATTGACCCTTTGAATCTCAGATGAATCACTTCAGTTTTTCCCAGCTGGTTACTCAGCATCTATCCCTACTTCTTCCTTCTCAACCCATCCATACCCATCTTGTATAGCAAAGATGGCTGGAGTTGTGTTTCTAGTCCAGAAGTCCACTCATACCCCTTTTGCTTTAGTCCCTTCTTCTGAGTGCCAGAAGCACAAGAGATGAAGCCCAAGCTCCACACTGTTGGCCAACCTATTTCCACCATTTCCCAACCTGTCCCTTACCATCATCTTGATTCACATTCTCCACTCAGCAACGCAAGCAAAATGTCACCTTGTAATTTGTTGTGTGAAGTATTACTCTAGCTTTGGCAGCATAGAATCTTGCAGTAGAGTATTGTTCACATTATTTTAGTGGTTCATTACCTTGTCAAGCTAGACTATTAGGTCCTAAAGGGTCTAAAATACATCTTGATAGGTGATTCTTAGGAACTGTCCAATGAAAGCTTGAAGACATTTGAAGCCCAATGATATGAAAGAAAGAAGAAAGAAAAGTAACTGCCTCAACTTATCTAGGATTTGCTTTTGATCAGTTACTCAAGGGCAACTTGATCATTCCTTGAAAGGTTATACTTTTTGTTATATATTTTAAAACAGTCAATTCAAGAAAGTCACATTTTAAAATATTGGGGGTTTTTGTTTGTTTGTTTTGAGCCAAGGTCTTAGTGTATATCCCTAGATGGCCTAGAACTCTCTATATAGTACAGAATGATCTCAAACTTACAGCAATTCTCCTGCCTCTGCGTCCTGAGTACTGGCTTACAGGCATGCACTACTCCGCCCAACTTCCCTCTTTTTTTCTTGCATTTTGTGTTATATGCATGTTTTCACATAAATACTATACAAGGATATACTAACACAATTTATAACATTGTTTTGTGTGCTTACATTATGGTGCAGCACAAATGAATTACCCAATTGCTTTTATCCATTGACATCATTTAAAATTTAATTCTGCTAGAATATGTGACTCTAAACAAGGATGTTTGATTATATAGCATTATTTAATTATAAGGATATGCCATAATTCATTTGCATCATCCCATTGATGGACATTCAGGGTACTTTATAGTTTACTTTTATAAACAATGATGTAATTATTTTGTATATGTTCCTTGATTCATGTGTGTAAATTCCTAAACCAAGTGGTAAACACATCATCAGCTTTACAAAGGATTACCAACTATAACTCTTAAGTAGATAAATCAATCACCACTCCAATAAGTAGTGTGTGAATTTTTAATTACTCATATGTATATTAGCACAGCATTTAAATATTGTGAAAAAGTCATGCTGCTTTCAGATTTATTTTATGTCAGAAGGTACTCATTTCAAGGATACCATTTGTTGAACTTATACAAATTTATAAAACACTACATGCAATACCATCTCAATCCAAATATAGAACAATTCCATCATTCCCTAAAATTTTCTATAAGTCTTTGACATTAATACTGTCTCTTAATTCAGGCCCCAGGCAAACACTAATTTAATTTCTTTCATTGCAGAGATTGATTACAGAGATTCATTTTGACTTTTTCTAAACTTTCATTTCCATGGACTCATAAAACACAGACTCTTGGTGTCTGACTTTTTTTTTCTTACAAAACATAGTTTCTCTTTGAATGCAGCTTCTTTCTTGAACTATTTGGTTTTGGATATCAGGGTAACACAAACAGAGACATGTCTGAGCCTCTGTTATTTCCTGGAAAATGATAAACATGGTTGGTATTGTTTCTTCCTTAAATACTCGATAAGAATCTACCAAGGAAGCCATCCAAGCATAAGAATTTTTATAGACATAATTATTAATTACAAATCCAAAGTAGTTAATAAGTATAGTATTATGTTATTTTATTCTTTTTCTTGAACTTGGCTGGATAATTTGTAACCTTTTAGGAATTTATCCAATTCTCTAAGCTGGGTAGTTTGTTATCATTGTTTAAATAAACTTTCCTTGTTGTACTTCCAATGTCTGTAGGGTCTATAGCATTGCCTCTTTATCTCAGTCCATATATTGGTTATTTGGGCCTTTCCTTTATTTTTTTCTCTATCAATACAGAAATTTATTAGTTTTATTGGCCATTTAAAAGAAATAGTTTTCTGCTTTACTGACTTTTTCTCTGCTCTCTTTTCCATTCCATCGATTTTCGCTTTTCTATCTGTTCTGTTTTCTCAATTCACCCTCCCCCTCTTGCTTATTTATTTATATTTTAGCATTTTTAATTTGAAACCCAGATAAGTACCTTGCTTTCTGTTTGGTCATAAGGATCTAGAGCTAAAACCTTCACTCTAAGAACATATGTGGGAAAATAATCCTCCAAAGTTCTTCAACATTTTTGTATTTTTGCAAACAGGGGCACTGATTGCCCTGCATCATCTTTTCAAATATACTCATCTAGCAGTCTCAGAAGATGGACTGTCTTCTCCTGGGCCAGGTATATTGATAGCCTAGAAAGGGAGAGCAATGAGCAGATGTCTTGCTGTCTGTTATACTCAGTCCAGGATGTCTGAGCACAGGCTCTCTCTGTGATACTCTTTACTGTATGGGAATGTTCTGGAGCATTCTTGTATCACTCCCTTAGAAAGACTGTCAGAGAACTGGAATAGTGAAGAAGTTAATGATATTCTGCCCGCTGTCATTTCTGCCCTTGGTTTTTTACCCAGCTGTCTTGTGTCTGCTGCCAGCACCTGTGGAACTCTAGGCACCAGCCTTACCAGATGCATAGCGGAGTGTATTAGTCAGCTTTCCATCACAATGGACTACTTAGAAAGAAGAGCATTGTGTGGTTCCCAGGAAGGGGGTCTTGGGGTATGGTGCTGGTACACATCTCAATGCATTTTTTTGTATGTATTAATAAATTTAAACATCCCTTTCCATGTTTACTCACCATGAAAGCAATACTAGGATACATTCAGAATCACAGATCTTCCACCACAGCAGCCAAGTCAGAGCTTGTTCACAGAAGCTATTCCAGCAACTCCACCCACTGGAAACAGGGGCTGGTGTTCTGGTGGGGTGGAAACATGCATGGCGGCCATCGTTTTTAAAAGATTTACTTAATATTTTTATTTATGCATCTGTGTGCCAGTGTGTGTGTGTGAACATGAGTATATGGTTACACAAGGAGGCCAGAAGAGGACACCAGATTCTCTGGTTCTAGAGTTACAGGTGGTTGTCAGTTGCCTAGTGAAGGCCTGGGAACCAAACTCTAGTCCTCTGAAAGAGCAGCAAGTGTGTTTAACTGCTAGGCCCTCTCTTCAGCCCTTGGTGATCTTAAAATTGTTAAATAATTGGTAGTTCAGAGAGTTTAAGGAAGTTTTTTTTGTGTGTGTGTTTAAAAGCCAGGCTTTTAAAGCCCAATGCTCAGCACTTTGTCTATCAGAGGCTCCTTCCTCAGTTTGTGATCTGACCACCACCTGAAACAGAACCATCTAGAATGTTTGGTAAAATTTGGCATGCCTGAGTTCCACCTCAGAAACACTGAGTCAGAACCTCTGTGGGGCTTGGAGCAGGGAAGCCATGCTGTAAAAGATCTCCACCAATGATCTTACCATTACGTTTTGAGAATTCCTGTACCTATTATATGGTCTTTTAAAAAAATTATTATTATTAAGTCACTTGATGAAGAAGAATACTTAAGTCATTTGTTCCTCAATTTCCATCCCTGGTGACTGGCTTTCCTGGCTCAGGAAATTACAACCCAAGTTCTCATGCACTTATCCCATTTAAAAGGACCAAGAAGCAGAAGAAAAAGGTCTGGCTGTCATGCCTTCAGTGCTACACTGTGCAAACATTCCAAGCAGGACATTTCTGCAACTGGCTGTCAGCCTAGAATGCACGTATGGTACCAGGAAAGGAGCCTTGCAGGCTTGGGGTTGTGGAAATATTAGCAAAGGAAATGAAGTAAGAAAGCGGATGTCAGGAAGGGGCTGTTACAGAGTTCCACATTACAATGAGAAATATTATCCTGAAGGCCCAATAAAAAAGACTTTTCTCTTAAGCTCTTTATCAGTTCAGAGATTGTTTTCTTCTGGCTACGGCTTTGTTTGGTCTCTCTTTGGCATGTATTTCTCCTGGCTTCCTGGAAACACTTTGCAGAAAAAAGAATTAAAAGATAATCTCATCTTTGTTCTTTACCTCACTGTAGACAGCCTGATCACACCTTCATTCTGCCATCCAATCACTACCACCTTTATACGCTCATTTAGCCAACATCTGTTGAGCCTCAAACTCTGTGCTAGGTGCCGTAACCCTTAAAGGTGGCAGATCTTCAAGGAGAAAATCATGTAATTAATTGGAAAGTTGAAAATTATTTTTAAAAAGTATCTTTCTGTCCCAAAGAATTAGTGATGTTTTCAAGCAAGATTGGAGAAAAGACTAGAAGGTGAGTGGTTGAGAGTACTAGGCAGCCTGGATGAATCTGTGTTCTTCTAGCTGTGGGTTTTCATCTCATTGTGCTTTTGTTTCCCAATTTAGGGGACAGATTTAGAATGAACAATATTATTAGGGACAACAATAATAATAAACCTCTATGTTGCAATGTTGTTTGTTATATAGTGTGTGTGCGTGTGTGTGTGCGTGCACACACACACACACACACACACACACACATCAATGTATGAGTTGTAGCTTTAAGCTCTCTGGAAAGGAAAGACGGCAAAGGGCCTAAAAAACAAAGCAGTGCCCTACCACACAGATAAATTCTCCAGGTGCTCCCTGAGTTGCTCTGGGAAGAGTAGAAAAGTCTGTCCGTGTGTAGTTGTCTTAGTTGGGGTTACTATTGTTGTGTTGAAACACCGTGGTCAAAAGCAAGTTAGGGAGGAAAGGGTTTATTCACTTTGACAACACTGTTCGTCGTTGAAGGAAGTCTGGAGAGTTACACCAGCAGAGCAGGAACCTGGAGGCAGGAGCTGATGCTGAGGCCATGGAGGGGTGCTGCTGTATGACTTGCTCCTAATGGCTTGCTCAGCCTGCTTTCTTATAGAACCCAGGACCGCCATCCCAGGGTGGTACCACTCACAATTACTAATCACCCCATCAATTGCTAATTAAGAAAATGCCTTACAACTGAATCTTATGGAGGTATTTTCTCAATTGAGGTTCCTTCCTTTCAGATAATTCTAGCTTGTGTCAAGTTGATGTAAGACTAGTTGGCATAAGAGTCATGGCCTTTAGCGTTTTGTCTTCTTCTTGATTCATGTTCCCAGGTTACTGATGACATTCCTAAGAATGTTTAAGTTTAAGGTAACAGTGTGGAGAAGCTGGGCAGTGGTGGCCCACACCTTTAATCCCAGCACTAGGGAGTGGAGACAAGAGGATCTCTTTGAGTTCGAGGCTAGCCTGGTCTACAAAAGTGAGTTCCAGGACAGCCAAAGCTATGCAGAGAAATCTTGTCTCAAAAAACAAAACAACAAAAAACAAACAAAAAACATATATAAAAAAGATAATGGTATGGAGGGGGTGGATGGAAAAATGAACATCGGAAGCCATGGAGGGTGAGTGAGCTTGTTTGATTCTAAGTCTGGTCCCCCAGCTCAGTGTAGGGAAGTTCTGCACTCTCCTGAGCCCTAACACTGCTGATTTAAATGTCAATTACATTTTAAAACAGACACTCATCAGTAATTCCAGCACTTGGGAGGTACAATTGGAAGGATCAGGAGTTTAAGGCCAGCTCCAATTTCATTGCCAGTTTGAGGCTAGCCTGAGCTACATGAGACACTATCTTAAAAAGAAAAACAAATTTTAAAAGGCAATAATTTTTTCTTTTTATTGAGCTCTACATATTTCTCTGCTCCCCTCCCCCTGAAAAGGCAAAAATTTTGAAAAATACCTTCACAATGACATCCGGAGGATAACTAAATACATGATATCACCATCTCTGACACAAAGATACAAGATTCATCCTCCTAGTTCCTGAGAGTACTTCAGAAAATGAATGAAGAGCTACCCAGTCCTGGAGCTGCTCTTGTTGAGGTAGGCAAAGATAGTGCAAAGGCCGTTCAAATATATGTCTGAACTAGAAAAATAGTAGGATCTCCATTTTCTTCTACTCCGAGAGTCTAGGAATGGCATAAGCTACTGGAAAGTTTTTAAGAGGATTGAAGTAATTTTAATATGATTCCCAGGAAAGCCAAACTAATCCTATACAAATAAAACAAGTGGATCTACCATTGTACATAAAATCTGTAACAATTTGAGTTTCTTTTTTTTTTTTGCTTTGAATAAATGATTATCCAAATAACTTTAAAGAGTGTCTACCAATGTGTAGGCTTTCCTACAAACAAACAGATACCAGCCTCTGTCTTCTATTAAGGAATCCTCAACTGTACTGCAAGAATGGAGAGAAGGGCAGTATATAATGACAAATTAAGGCACAGATGGTAGAGTGCACTGGAGGACACAAAGCAGGGAAGGACATAGGAAGGTTTGGGCCATGTGGAGAAAGAGTGGTGGTACTGGTTTTCAGTAAGAAGTTCTGTTTAGGAAGGACAAGACATTTGAAATCAAAATTAAAAGAAGCATGGGAGTCAGATTTGGGAGTAGCAAGGAACACTTCGGAGAGAAGAACTAGGAAGTGCAGGGCGCTGACAAAGGCAGGCTGAGTTTGTTCAAGAGCGACAGTGGAGCCAATGTGCTGAAGAAGGAGAAGTATGGCGGGCCGCGCCAGAGGACTCGGGGCTGGAGAGGCTGGGCCTTATGGAATCATGAGGTTTATATTGTTCTAAGCTAGATTAAGGTACAGTTGGTATAAAATCAACTGCCCATATGTACAGCATACAAACTGATGAATTTTGAGATGTTTATGAGTCCATTAACCATCTCCACATTGAAGATAGGAAGATAGATATCCACAGCTGCTCTCCAAAGTTTGCTCGTATAGTGTGCTTCTTTCTTCTTCTCCTCCTCTTTTCATCCTCTTCTTCCTCTACTGCTCCTCCTTCTCCCTTTCCTCCTCTAATAATAGTACTGCTTAACTGCTGTTTTATAAATAAAGACAGTGGGTAGTGTATGAAATAGCAGTGTTGGCCATTGTTCTCAGTTCCTGGCAAGAGCCCGGTCACTACCCTGAACTACTACCGTGGTGGATTTCCTTCCTCTCTCCTCACTGAAGGACTATCTAGAGGGGTATGTACAAGGCCAACCGCAGCTATTCCAGAAATGCCATTGCCTTTGGAGAGGTGTGGCCTACAGGTCTGAGCAGAAAGGGAAGTGGCCCCTGTATTTCTTGCCAAGATTATTTACTGGGAATACACCCAGCCCCTAGAAGATATTTTCAGGCCTTCTGTAGAGGAAGCAAGCTATTTGACTTGAAATTGTTTAAGTTACCAATAAGCAAGTCTAAGCCAAGTAAACTGCATGAAAACCGCAGCAGGTGGAGGAATACAGACATTCCAACTTCGGCATAATTGTGCTTGCCAATGATGTCTCCTGCGAAGCTAATTAAGAAATGCAGGCAGGTTATTTTTAACCACCTGATGCTTACCTTCAGCCCTCCTCCGATCTTATCCTTGATCTCTCTCTAAGGAGCAGTAAATATTTTACTAAACGAGAGGAAATTCCTAAATAACTTAGTACCATGTCCTGTCCACATCATCCATAGCAGCTTGGGGGTTCCTCTGCCCGGTGCACTTACTGTTTCAAATTCTTCCTTTCTCATTCCCATCTGATATGGATTCTCCTCTGACTGCGTCACGAGACTTTCTCATGCATCTCATGACTCTTACTGATGCTCAAAATATTCATTCTGTACTTGAGAAGTACAGATCCTTTCACTAATGCACACATTCGTTGGTAGTCTTCTATTTTATTTCATTTACTTCTTTAAGAGTGTCTTACAATATATACCCAACTGACCAGGAACTTGCTATGTAGACCAGGCTGGTTTCAAATTTACAGAGATTCACTTCTCTGTCCCTCCCTGAGTGCTAGGATTAAAGGTTTACACTACCACATTGGGCCTGTAAAATAATTATTTAACAAATGTCACTTGTACAATTTTGTGTGGCAACACAAATGAATAAGAATGATTTGATGAATATAGGAACCCCAAAGACGGAAGCAATGGGATTCATTTCTGCCTGTCATAAGTCTGTTTTCTTTTGCTATAACAGAATGTATGAGGCTAAAAAGAGATTTATTTCTCCTGTATCTGGTGGCTTAGCAGTCCTAGGTCCCAGTGACATCTGGCAATCTGGTGAGCGCCTTCTGCTGCATCAACCCTTAACAGAAGGTAGAGGACAGGATCAGGCAGGTGGGAGGACAAGCAGATGACCTAATCTTTCTATCAGGAACTCACTGCTGATGAGGGGCATGTCAGGGCCCTCCTGATCCCATAACTTCTTAAAAACTACTCCCGGTCATGAATACTGAAGGACACACATGCAAAATCACAACACTGCCCTAGGTCAGAAAGTGGGGGAAAGGACGTAGTCTGCAGAGTTTGTGAGACTGAGACAGAGACTGGACCTTGGCTTCTAGTCAAAGGATGCGGCAGGTGTAGAGCATCCTTGCTGGGAAGAGACTGGAGAGTATACGCCTGACTCTCTTTCCTTCTTTCATTCTATCTCTTGTAATGCTTTCTCTTGGTTAAATTTATCTGTAAACAAACAAAAGGAAGTGTATTAATGTCATGCATATCAGCCAGTCTTGCAGGGGACAAGCCTGGTTGACAGCTGGGGATGGAACGGCATCTGAAGGGGCTGCACACACGCCTTGTGATCAACGGCGTCTATTGGAGTGTTAGTAAGAGCACCACCTAGTTGTGCGAGTGCAGTTGAGTATCCTAGACACACTTCAAACTCACGTGAAGAAAGTGGGTTTCCATTGCCCTGCAAAACTGCTTGCTCTGTTTCTGACCAGTGTTGCTGGTCAGACTTTTGACTTGGCTCACCTAAGCCAAAACCACTGGGGACTAGAAACATCCTGTATTCTCCTTTTCTCTTAGTACCCTCCTTCTACATGTCCCCATGATATTGGCAAGAACTATAGTTCTTACCCTCAAGTAGCCTTTTTTATTTATCTGTATGAACATTTGGTATGCTCATGTCTGTGTGCCAAGTGTGTACCTGGTTCCCATGGAGGCCAGAAGAGGGCATTGGATGCCCAGGAACTAGAGTTACTGATGATTGTGAGCTGCCATTTGGGTCCTGGAAATCTAACCCAGCTGGGTCTTCTGTAAGAGCAACAAGTGGAACTAGTAACCGTCTAACCACTGAACCATTGCCCCCGTCACCTCCCATCCAAATTTTTTGTTTTGTTTTGTTTTTAGTTTTTTTAGTTTTTTTGTTTTTCGAGATAGGGTTTCTCTGTAGCTTTGGAGCCTGTCCTGGAACTCGCTCTGTAGACCAGAGTGGCCTCAAACTCACAGAGCTCAACCTGTCTCTGCTTCCCTTAATCCCAAGTGCTGGGATTAAAGGCATGCACCACCATCGCCTGGCCCATCCAAATATTCTTAAGCACAAAATTGTCTCCCTGCTGTCGTTGCCCTGGTACTGACCTTCACATCTCATACCTGGTTTGTTACACAAGTGAACTTCTGCTTTCCAAATCATCCTCCCTTGCTTCTATATAGCCATAGTGATGCCTCCAAATACCATTCTTATTACATCTCCACTGGGGTAGGGATTGCATCTCTATACATGTGTTTGGTGTGGGGTGAGCATTTAAATGTTTCTTGTATTCGAATATGACACGCCATCCCTCTGCCTACAATTTCAGTGAGTCCAATTGCAAATAGTTACATAATCGTTATTAGTATTGACAACAAAGAATTATTAAATATAGTTATATGGGTACTACTTATGATGGTGGAGTAGATACTATCACAGCCTCCAAGCTACACTTCATATTCAAGTTCAGGGATTCATCTGGTTGAAATGGGAAGTGCTCAAAGGACTCAGAGAAGAAGAGAGTGACAAGATGCAGGAGCCCAGTTCTCTTACTTGCTGTGCAGAGGGATGCCATGGACAGCTTAATATTGAATGTGTATGCAGAAGAAGAGAAGTGTCTATTGTGTTGGCCTCTGGCATTTAAGAACTCATTTTGGTAAGAGCTAACCTTCTCAAAATGGATTTATGTGCCAAAAGTTTGAGGAAAAAATGACATTAAGACCACCAATGAAATCAGCAGATGGGAGATAATTCAGTTTGGCTGAAATAAAAATTGAATAACATATTTGTAAACAACCCAAATTGGTGAATAAGCTCTCCAAAGAGGTAAAAGAAGAAATGATATTGTCCTGCTTCTTTTTTTTTCCAAGTTGACCCAAGCTAGGGTCATCTGGGAAGAGAAACCTCAGTTGAGAAAGTGGCTCCTTCAGATTGCCTGCAGGCAAGTCTGTGGGACAGTTTCTTGATTGAAGACTGATATGTAAGGGCACAGCTCACTGTGGGTGGTGCCACCGCATGAGCCCGTGATCCTGAATTGGTAAAGAAAGCAGGCTGAGCAAACTATGGGGAGCAAGCCAGCAAGCAGCAACCCTCCATGGCCTCTGCTTCAGTTCCCATCTTCAGGTTCTTTCCCTGAGTTCTGTCCTGACTCCCCCTGATAGTGAGCTACCCCCCATCCACCGAGTTGTTTTTGGTCATAGTGTTTCATCACAGCAATAGAAACCCTAATTAAGGCAGAGTCTTTTAACTAAAGTGAGCTCTGATGCTAATAAAAGAATTCTGAATAAATCCATTCACAGAACCATCAAGGAAGAATACTTGCAAAACCTGAAAAGCGAAGAGGATAAATGACATACCAAATGGTGGTCACCCCGACAGCTCACTTTCAGCCCCTGAGTGGTATCTTCAAAGCACTGAGGGAAACAGTCTCTCATAAATGGCATGACACTAGAGCTTATCACTCAAAGGCTGGGAGGACAATATTAGTTCAACTGTACAAGAAACAAAAGCCTCACTAAAGAGGGTAGTAAAATACGCATGTCAAAAAGAAGCCAGAATTTATCCTGGGAATCACAGGATAGACAACAAGAGATTAGGCAGATCTTTTTTGGGGGTAGAACAGACACACCAAGACTCTCGACAATTTGGAGAATTATGCTTTGCAGTTCTCTCAAAACTAAGATATCAACAAATGACCCTGATTAAAAATTTTAAAATGAAACTTAAATATGCCCATACAATTCATATGGAGATTAATAATGCACAAAATAGTTTGAATAAGTAGAATACTGATTGCACCTCTGGTTACCAGTTACAAAGACACAGGACATAGGTTAAATCTCTACCCTCTGAAGCAGTATGGAGTTGACCTGGAAGCAGACAAGTTTAGCCATAGAAGCAACTAGAGAGCTCAAAAGCCGACCCAGCGAGGGTATATCTGATTAGTGGAGACAGACTTTTCATAGGTTTTAAATCTTTGAATAACACACTCCGCTACTCTGTTCTTCTCTGTGGATGTAGTTGCATCTGGAGAGACACGAGTTCCGTATGGGCCAAGCTACCTTTTCTTATCACAGTTTAATAATAATCCAGTGTACTTGTGGTTTTTTTTCCCCTTGGCTGGGAACTCGGAGATGAGGCGGAGTAGGGAGCTATGACTTAATTCTCACGAGTCACATAAGGACATCAGTAGCCCTGCTTCGTGGAGTCGTTTCAGCGCTTAACTGAGGAGATGCGCAGAGCAAGCTCAGCAGAGGCAAGCTCGGAGAACTGCAGCCTGCTTGGTGAGGTGTTCGCTGAAGCTAGAGAACCCTGGCCAGAACTATGGGCCTTTATCATTTCACCCCTGCACTGGTTTAGAATAAAATATGAACCCCCAAGGAACCCTTGTCTTTCACCATCACCTGAAAGCTGACACCACTTTACCATGATTTATCGAGAGAATGTAGCATGTTTCATGACTCAGGCTTCGTGTTCATGATTCTCTCAACAAATTTCCTAGTTTTACGCTCTGAGTTTCATATCCGCAATAAACTATAAATATTTTTTCTACTCATACATGGTACTTACTAGTCCATCAGATACGTTTTCTTCCATATTCACCACTTCAATGAACTACACATCCATTTCCCCTGGTATTTTGTTAGATGATGTTGAAAGTAAAAGTGTATCAAGCCCCATTTATTCATCTTTAGGAATAGGGAAGTAATTGGGGCCTCTAGGAGTCAATGAGAGTAAACTAACTGGACTCTGCCTTTCTCATTGGAGCTCAGGAATACTGCAACAGGTTTGTTTACTGCTCAATGCCAAGATGTAGCCTGTTCATCAGCTTTCAACTTGACACCCAAGAGCAAGCATGGGCCTGCAGATTATTGGCATGGATACTGACATTATGTGCTATACTGTGCTTTGTTTTCTTAGCAGTGCCCCTGCTTTGTGTTTTGCGGTGACAACACACCCAGAATTTCATGCATGGTTATCTTCTTGGCAATATATTCTTAGCAAGTGAGTGGACAAGACTCCTATCTCAGAGCATATTCAGTTACATATATTTCTAAATGTCTGAAATATCCTTGAAATATGCTACAAAGATACGTGAAAAACAGTCCCTGAGCTTGAACTTAGGTGTCATAAAATTCCAGAGAGATGGAGGGTGGGGGGTGGATATATGTTCAAAGTTCATGTTTAGCACAAGATGGGCAGAGTTCAATTCCAGGAGATACTGGGGCAGACTTCTCAGGGAATTCCTAATGAGACCAGGTTTTCACAAGATGAAGGTCACCCAGCAGACTGGGTCAACAGGAGCATGTACAAATATGAAATAATTTGCTTTTTCTAAAACATTGGAAGTCTTTCACACACTCATTAAAATGTTCTCACTAGGCACTAATAAGTGTGTATTTAATAAATATTTTCTGTTTACCTTGAACTGATTAACTTACTGCATAAAAAAAGCTCCAAACTCGATGGCTTAAAACAACCGAAGTTGGTTATCATTCATATTTCTGCAAGCCCACAGGAGGTCAGCTGACAAGAAACTTCAGGGGAACTCTGCTCCTTGGGACCAGTGAGCTGAGTACGGCCTTCTCAGGGTGAAGGAAGATGTGCAAGAAACAGAAGGCTTCTTCTGACCTGAATTCAGTGTGCTGTGCTCTCATTTCCACCATCTTCCATTGACCTAGACAAGATGAATGGTCAAGATATAGAGATGCATGGAGATGAGGCCATGGTGCGGGCCTGCCCCTGGCATGGCTGAAAACTGCAGGCTGTTTAGGAAATCAGTGTTGACTTCATGCCTCCAGCAATTATTTACAGAAGCTCACAGCCAAGGGCACAGAAGGTCTAGTGGCTGGTGTAGGAGGGTCTTCTGTCTATGTGTTGCTTTCATTGGTTGAATAAAGAAACTGCCTTGGCCTTTTGATAGGGCAGCACTTAGATAGGTGGAGTAGACCGAACTGAATGCTGGGAAGAAGGGCAGAGTGGCAGACGCCATGAATCTCCTGCCTGAGATGGATGTAGGTTAGAATTTTGCTGGTAAGCCACAATCACTTGGTGATACACAGATTTAATAGAAATGGGTTAATCAAGATGTGAGAGTTAGCCAATAAGAGCCCAGAGCTAACGGGCCAGGCAGTGTTTAAATGAATGCAATTTCTGTGTGATTATTTCGGGGGTGTAAGCTAGCAGGGCAGCCGGGACCAAAAGCAGGCCCGTTCCTGTTACTACAAGTGGTAAGGAACAGGCTAGGATAAAGGACACAATTTTAAAAGATTTTAGGCTACCGGACACTGTTGTCATCAGCCATGGGCAAGGATTCTGAGGTTCCTGATAGCCAAGGCAAAGGGGAAATGAAAAATCTAAAGAAGAAGGTATACCAATTTGTGTTGAAAGCAAAATACTTGTAAAAACACCATTCTTATTTTAAAAACTAGAATTTGAGATCCGAAGATTTTCCCCTTTCATTGAGAGAATACTTTGTATATAGGGTTCTTTAACATAAGAATTAGACCAACCCTCTCTTCCTGAAGAATACCCTATTTTTCATCCAAAAGAGACCAGACAAAGATAACCAGGCAGACATCTTCATCTCTAGTGTCTGCTGGGATGACAAAGAGGTCTGGTGCTTTGGCCAACTTGTCTGCCAACATTTCACTAAGAAAGAAGAAAAAGAAAAAGAAAAAAAAGAAAGCTGGATATTGATATTAGTTGTCTGGACTCAAGGAAAAAAGCAGAACAAAACAGTCTTTACCAAACGTTTCACCTTCCCACTGTCTGTAGCTTCACATCCTGCGAGAGGGTATGAGGACCAGTTTGGCTGTTGTATACGCAAACAAACCCCTGAGGCTGTGCTTCTGGGTATAATCTGAAACACTGGAAGGGCTTTGCCTGTGTGTGCCATTTCTGACTTTCAACATGGCAGTTGAAAGGTTTGGATCTGTGACAGCCTCTGAGTCTACCCTAATTTCTTACTGTTTGTGACTTAGACGTTAGGTAATATATGCGACTCTCAGTGTCCTCACTTGTGAATGAGGACACGATGCCACTTCTCTTGGTTTGTGGAGATAAAGATGGCCATTTAGAGTGTCCAGTGGGTCTGGGACACATTGAGGATTAGCATCCGTTCCCATAAGTATTCAGGAGGACCCAACTTACCTACTAACAAACTCATGCTAAGAACCTGTGATTTGTGACAGGAAGCCAGATGCTTCCTCCCGTGTCTCAGTACGTGGTTTTGTTATTGATACCATCTGCATTCGCTCAGCCATCTCTGTGAATGTGTGTCCTCTACACCCATTCTAAGCCAATGCTGATAGTCTAGAAAGGAGTAAGGAGAAAATCCATTTATTGCCTTAAATAAACTCGCAGAGAATCTGGCAGGAGCTCAGGGAGACTGGAACTAAAGCAATTGGGTGATAACACCCAATTCTATCAAGATTGGGATTCTTAATAAATTCCATACTTTCCTAAGTGGTTAAATGGACAATCATCCAGTAAGGAACTGTTTTCGGTAAATCTATAAGGTTTATTTTTAAGCCACAAGCTATTTTTACTACTTGTTTAGTTTTAATGGTATGCTTTTTCAAAAAGCTATTTTTTATTAGCTAAATAATCATTTGTGTGTGTGTGTGTGTGTGTGTGTGTGTGTGTGTGTGTGTAAAAGAGTATTATCCATAAAAAAAAAATCTGTTAAGTACCCTATCTCCTCTGATGTAATAGCCTTCTCTGGTCTCCAGCTCCATAGTTCCTTTAACTGACTTTGTCAGCTCCTGACTTAGTCTTATCTGTTACCTCTTCTAGCTTTGTGGACTTTGGATCCTTTATTAGACTACCTTCAAGAGGTATTTTTCATCTAATATAAGTGTTGTTAAGGCCACCACAGAGTGCAGTTGTTTGGGTTTCTCAGTTTATAACCAGTGGTTCTCAACCTATGGGTTGAGATCATTTTGACAAATCTATCTCCAAAAATATTTACATTATGATTCAGAACAGTGGCAGTTATAACACAGCAAGGAAAATAACCTTATTGTTGGGGGGAGTCACTACAACATGAGGAACTATATTAAAGGGTCATACATTAGGAAGTTAAGAACCATTATATGTAATCTATGAGAATGGTGCCCCCTAAAGTGGTGAAGCCCGCAACCTCTGGCGTCCTTATCTAAAGCTGGCAGAGGAAACCTTCCCTTTACCTGGGCACCTTTTCAATTTTAGTAGCTTTTTAAAAGAAGTAAATTGAGCAATGTTATTTTCAAAAGCTGAAAACTCATGGTTAGAACACCATTCGTACAATATAAACAAACCTCTACTCCTCCCGTTTTTTGGGTACACACCCAAGAGTGACACAGCTTGGTCATCTGGTAGACCCAGTTCTACCTTTTTGAGGTGTTATACTGATTTCCAGTGGCTGCACCAGTTTGCACCCCAAAATGTTCCAACTTTCTGATTCACTGTTCCCCAGTGCCTTACACTGATGATTTCTTTCTATGTGTCCATTGTCTTGGTGTCCTAAGTACCATTTTTCTTATTTATTTTTAGATGAAATCTATATTCTTAGCTAAGTTTCAAGTTCAAGTACATGATGTATCCTTACTAGCTACAATCACCACGCTGTAGAGTCTACTGTATCTATAGGACTTGTTCATCCTGTAAAATGAAAGCTGTTGATTGTGTGGACTGTGTCAGGAATGGTTCTTTCAGAAGTAGATGTCAAGACATGGTTAGATCACCTGTCACACAGTCCCTGTGGCATAACCACTGTGCTCCCTGTGACACACATTGCAGAGGTTCTGACAGGTGACATCTTCTGTGGCATGTGATAAAAAGGATACAGGTTCTTTTCCGTTCCCACTCATTTAAAAAAAATATGATTACCTTTTTGAAAATTAGCTTATAGTACTTGTTTTTTTTTTTTAAAAAAAATTGGTTTTCTTATGTATTTAGTTACGATTGCCCCTTCATTAAAAAAAAAAAAAAAAACTTCAGCTGGGCGGTGGTGGCACACGTCTTTAATCCTGGCACTTGAGAGGCAGAGGCAGGAGGATCTCTGTGAGTTCAAGGGCCAGCCTGATCTTCAGAGGGAGTTCAATGACAGGCTCCAGGGCTACAAAGAGAAACCCTGTCTCAAAAAACCTAAAACAAACAGACAAAACCCCCAATCCTCCCTTCCCCCCCAAAAAACCAAAAAAATACCCTTTAACTTTCCATTCCTTAAGGACAGACTTCTTAGCCTTCTGGAGTCTTCTAGTATCAGAGAGTTCCAACAACTACCTCAACATTTAAAAATCCCCATTTCTGTGTCACTTGTCCAGTCTTGGACAAACTGTGCAGGAGCTAAATTAGCCAGATAATGACTCTGGTATTCTTGTTCATTTATCTACATAGAGAGCCTTGGAAAGCAAAATTTCGAAGATGTTTTTCAAAAAGAGCAACTCACATTTGGCATGGGATTTGATTCAGTCAAAGCACTAACCTTGAGTTTCTGAGATGGAATGTTTTGGGGGAATTCTTTTAAATCACCAAGACACAGTCAAGAGATGTGTGGGGCTGAGGAGATGACTCAGTAGTTAAGAGCACTGTTTTTTCTTTCGGAGGACCCAGGTTCAATTCCCAGCACATATGCTAACAACTCTTTATAGCGCCAGTCCCAGGGACTCTGATGCCCTCTTCTGGACACCATGGGCAATGCATGCACATGACGCATAGATATACAGACAAGGAAAAGGTCCATACATGAAATAAATTTTAAAAAGAAAGAAGTATTTAGAATAGAGCATATGAACTAAGTAAAGAAGGCTACTATGTTTAGCCACCTAGAAAAAAATCCTGCTGAGGTTCAGCCCACACGCAGAGGCAGAGTTAAAACCATTACAAACTACACAGAAAAACTGAAAAACCTAAAGCATAATAAGGGATTTTGAATTCTGTAGAAAAATTACTTATAAACTATAGCATGAAAATATGCAAATATACACAGAATTTTATAATTCTACAAATGGTTTTGTGTGTGTGAGTGTGTGTGTGTGTCTGTGTGTGTGTGATTTCTAGAAGAAATGCCAGTTTGTTTAGCCTATGTTTTGTCTTTCTTTCTGAGAGAGAGCCATCTTTCAGATACCTACAGGTGAGGTAGAGTAACTCTGTGAACCCTGGGTTGCTCCACATCCCTGTGTCTTCACTTTACTGGGACTGTATTGGGTCCTTCCTAAGATGAGGTTAGAAATTGGAGCTAGAATTGTGATTCCTCTCAGTCCCGCCCCACTCTTCCAGAGAGTCTCCAGTGTGTAAATATCGGTGTGCATCCTTCCTGCCCTATGTGTTTCTCCTCCCACTATCTGTGGAATGAGTGCAAAATGAGTGTATGGAGTTTTCCAAGCCTAAACATGTACATAGATGTTATGGGTTTTACATCTAACTGAAATTCATCTGTGTAGGGATCTAAAAAAGAAACATACAATTAAATCAATCTTTATAAATTCGTAGCTAGTATTCCCAGCTCACCTTTATATATGCACCATAACCTTTTCTATCCCATTTTAGGTTTTTGATTACTTCTTAATTTTAAATTTGTTTTGGTGTCTCTCGTGGAAATGCTACCCCCTTTTATACATTTTCAAACTAAACAGAGAGTTGTCCTTGGGATAGATTAATATTTCCTGTGTTCATTTTAAGGTTATTTTCACATTTTAAGCTCCCAGCACCCATTACTGCATCTCCTAAAATGTTGTTTTACAACTAACTTCTCCGGAAGCTTTTCTTAAAATTGAATTCTTACATAGACAGAGACGCACACACTCGCATAGGTTCCCACAGAGGCCAAAAGAGGGTGGTGGATCCTTTAGAGCAGGAGTTACAGCCACATGATATGGGTCCTAGATCCAAACTCAGGTCTTTTGGAAGGTCAGCAAGCTCTCTTAACCACGGAGCCATCTCCTGAGCCCCTGGCTTTTACTTTATAAATTTCAAATGTTCTGAGAAGTCCAGGGCTAAGAACACAATTAGAGGGCTTGGAGAAGAAGCTACTGAAACTATCCTGAGCGTTGGGTTGTATTTTAGACATAAAAGTGAAAATAATGTAGGGAACTGTAAGAATTCTAGCTACCAACTTCCAAGCCCCTCCTTTCCTTCCATTTCTGTTCATGTTATTATAATTTTAAACTACATTTTTTTGTAAGTCTTAATTAAAATGTATTTCTCTGTACTGCATATCAGGTCTAGTTTCTACGTCACTAATTGTTTCTTCATCTTGTTTTAGACTATTACACTCTACAGATTTTAATATAAAAGCATCTTGGTTTTATTCACACATTCTTTTCACAGAGTCTTTTTAAATAATATTTTGTCCTCTCAATGCATGTGCTTAAGTCCATAAACATTTCAAACGTTATCTGTATGTCATACTACATATGTTCATCTTATAGTTTCTGAAATGCCTGGAGATATGTTTCTGGGGTTCATTGGTCTGCTACCTCTCTTTAGAGATTATTCCTTCACAAACTACAGTTTTCTGTTGTGTGTTAGTCTTTGGCGTGACATTAGCTTTGAGAAACATTTCCTATCTTCATTTGGAGAGCCTTTCTACCAGGATGCATTAGTGCATATTTATGTCTGGTTCTCTTGCAATAATAGCTGTCCATAAGTCCTTTTATGATTTTAGTTTTCCAGATCTCTCACATAGCATTGATAGCAAGGAGAACGGGTCTTGGGGAAGCATGCCAGCAGAAATGAAGGCTTTATTCTTGGGATCAGCCTGACAAGCAAATGGATTTGTATGTTTCTATAATAGTAGACAGAGTCATGCTATTTTTCTAGCCCTAGGATGAACCAAGTTTCTCGAATAGACACTGGCTCTGTACCCACTTATCTCAGCCCTCCGGTCCTTGGTGCCTAATTCTTTGTCCACAAACGTAATTAGAATTCAGAAACTTGGTTAGTTCCAGAATCAAGAAACTTACTACTGGGGCTTGGGTCTTTGTTTTTGTTTGTTTTGGGAGGGGTTCCCTTTATTTCTTGTTTTCTTTCTGTTCAGTCATGTATTTAAAGGATATCTGTTATGATTTTATTGAGTTGCATAGCTTGGCATACAGGTAGAAATGGATAGCAAACTGTTTTTTTTTTTCGTATACACTGTTGTCACCTTTTTCTTTTTGGTCTCATATTTTATTTGCCATTCTTACCCATTCTAACTTCACCTATCTCTTGAGTCCATTAATGACCTATACACTAAGGTCTGATTTAATGTCACTCCTTTCATGAGACTTTCATCAGTCAGTGGGAAATGATATTTTCTTCCACAGAGTCTTGTGCGAATCTCTTATTTGGTGGTTACTGAATCCCACATCTTTTGTGCTTATCTTTCTATCTTCTCCATGCAACTTCATCCTTACGCCTGCATCTGACTGGGAATTTACAATCCGGGACAAGATTTGTGGTTGACTCATTTGGTATCCCCGTCAGAACACGATGTCTTTCAGAGCCTTGGAGTTAATTAAAGCAAATTGGATTTAAGCAGAGTTTCAAACAGAAGCTATAATATAAACGATGATGAATGGGGCATTAGATCTGTAAGTCTGTTCCAACTTTAAGACCTAATGAAAATGGTAGCAGTGGCGGTAGGAGTAGTTGAATGTATTATGTTTCAGGAACTTTGTGCTGCCGCTTTGCTGACACAGTCTCCAGGTCTAACGACGATTCATCTGAAACACGGATGAAGCTGAGGTAATTGTTCAGGATTACAGAGATAGGGAGAACCGGGGCTGACATCTGCATCTAGATCTAAGTAGCTTCCAAAGTAAGCAAAAGGCAAATGTGCATACTTGTCAAAGCAGGAGCGCATATACACTTTAGTGAGGAGAACATATTGTTTATGTCATGTGACCAGCGAGGGTGGACAGAAGCATGGGCTCTCTCTGCCTGCTGAGTATTTTCCTAGTGGACTTCCATAGCCATCTGTGTGCTGAATGTTCTTTTTGGGGTTCAGTCATTAGGGTTCTATAGCCTGTGTATGGGATTATCTCAACAGTAGGCAACGCTTGATGAAGTATAGGAATTTTGTTTAGTTTATATTGTTTCCCCCTTTTATTCCCATAAGATACTGGTGTATCGCTATCAGAATTTCTTTGTTCCATTTTCTGTTCTAAAGATTTACAATGCACTTGAGTAGAAAAGAGGCTCTGAGAATTCCTGCAGAAAAGAGACTAAAGCAACATTTCTCAATCCTCCTCGACCACAGAACCTTATTCTCAGAATTATTTATTGGCATCTTGTACATCTAATGTTCCAGAAAAGAAGCCTTGGACAATCGTCTTCTTGCGCAACTTTCTGAATGTTTCTTTTTTTCTTCATATGGGCAGCATAGATGAAGAGTGGCATCCACTGACTCAGAGCAAGATTTTTCTCTCCTTGGCCTCTGGAGAAAAAACACTGTGTACACGGAGAGCAGCAGGCTTGGTAAGAAAGTGGACTTGTGGTTCTGTATTGGAGGTAAGCATCTTCTTTGAGAGCGGTGGCATGTGTGATGCAGGATGAGGTAGGAGGAGCCTGAGTCTGAGTTTGTCCTTTGCTTGGAGCTTGCAGATTTCTTTGTCCCTTGCTTCCAGAGAGACACATAAATCCAAGTGAAAACTGCGATTTTTAGAAATACAGAGCTCGGAGGAAGGCTTATAGACAGGTTTCTCAGGACTGATGGCAGCCAGAGGTTAAGCCTGGTGTGTCATCAATGCTAGGGGTGTCCAAAGGAAAAATCCTCTGTAGGCAGTTTTACTCCCCTTGAAATTTTTGGAGGGTTTAAGGAATGGGCTCTTTCAGTAGCAAAAGCTGTTGCCATCAAAGGGCGCCTGTTTTTGTATCTCACAGCAACTCGGGGAACAAGGCAAATGAAGATGACCTGGGGAGGGAGGCCAGGATAGATGCCAATTTCTTAGCAGAACCAATGTCCAGAAAGCGTGCTGCGCAGAATGATTGCCTTTTTTTTTATAACCATTTTGGAGCCTCTTGTCCTACAAAATGACTCTTAGCAGTCTGTTTTTTAACAGTCATAAATGGCCCTACTATGATATCAGGAAAACACTCATAAAACACATTTGGGTCAGGAATTCAATGTTATTTGTCTCTGGAGTCCCAATATACTACATATACAGACAGACGCAGATCTATTCTGAGTACTGAGGCCTTTAGAAATAGTGAACTCCAAGATTCTCAGTGCTTAGCTCAATTACAAACGCTTGCTAAAACACAGGCACAATGGTGTTTTATCCCTCACACTTATTTTCATTTTGTTCACTTATGCCTTAGGTAAGCACCTAAATAAAAATATTAATTTAATAGTATTGCTGGTAATGTTTTACTGTGAGAACAATGTTACTACTGGATACCTGTCATGGACAAGCATTACACCCTTATTTAATGGATTTCTTACAACTTCTCTATAAGGTAATTTTTATTCCCAGTTTACGTATGTAGCCAACAGAACTTTGAAATGGTGACACCAATGCCTGAAAGCAACTCTGTAACACTTCCAAAGATATAGGAGGAATTTCAAAGGAAGAGGCAATTTCATGTCAGGTCACCTATGAGACAGAATCTGCATAAAGATGTGAATTGTGTAAGCTTACTGTCAGTGTGGGATGACGTTACCAAAGAGGACAGGGACAGACAGAGGTGAGTGATGTATAACAGTTTCTTCCAAAGAAAATGCCCCACCCAACAGGGAACCTGGGTGGAACTTCTCCAAAGAAGCTAATGAAAACTCAAGATTTTTTAGAGAGACTCTTATGACCCAAGAAACAAACAACTCACAAGTCTCAGGAAGTCATTGAAACTTATGAGATTTGCAAAGACCCACACCCCCACTCCTAAGGGTATATCAGCAGAAAGGACTGCTGTGGAAAGGAGTCTGGCTGACCTGTTGAGTTGCCTGCAGGCTGTACAGAGATCTTCACAGTTGAAACTTTCATGAGTCTCCACCTGTGATGGGACCTTGGTGTTATCTCTCTTTCTGTTGTTGGTTCCTTGTCTGGAGTGCAGCAAGGTGCAATTAAAAGTTCTGAGGCTATATGACTGCAATCTATCTGCTACACTAAGCAAGGGGTGGGAGGCCGAAAATGAGATAGAGGAAAGGGGCAGGTTCTTTACAACTCAAAACCATGGAGGCATGATAAGTAGGTATGTTTTTGTTTTGAAGCTAAGAAAAAAAGTTCTCATAGTAACTTGAGCTAGATGGAACCAGAAAGTGGCTTTGAATGAATTCAGCAATCTTTGAAATGCAGGACCTGAGAGGGGCCACCGATGTATCATTCAAGGAAATGACCTGGTCTCTGATGATAATGTCATTTCATGAAATAAGAAAGAAGTGGGAGGAATGGACGATGGGACAGGGATTACGAGTGCTGTTCAGGGTGTTGCATTAACCAGGGTCCAGGATTAGTTTGTTTATTTTGTTTTGTGTCTGCATAGAAGCTACTATGTATGCTTTTACCAAAGGTGAATCTGTCACGGGTATTAGTTACACAGATCTATTATGAAGGTTGCATTACAGTTTTCCTGGTACTTTTCACTTTGTTGGATTTATGCATTTAAAAAGTCACAGATTATGTTTGTCTTTGCATGACACAGTCTTGACTAAGTTATGTTGTATAAAGACAGTTATAATCCAAGCTCTTTGCATTGTTACATATTCATTTTTTTCTTGTGGCTAAAGAAGAAATGATGGGAGCACTTCTAGAGTTATAAACGTGTTATTGGCTTGGGTTCAGTATGGATTGTGCCTCGCAAATTGGTTGACCCTTGCAAATGTGTCTTACACTTAGAGCGTGAACAGGAATGGGGCAGTACATTGAGGTCCAGGAAAAAGCTACTCCCACTAATGGGCTGGAGGTCAGGAGCCATCCTTACCCACTTGTGGGCTGGACCCACCCCTTCCTACTCAGCTATCATAGCTCTCTCTGCTGCCGGTGCAATCCCTGTTACTGATGCTGCCTAAAGTGTCTTCGTAGAAATTCCTGGAAGCACAGAAATCATCAGAGGTGCTACCAGAAGCTGAAGGGAATTTTGTTTCTTGTTCCCTTTCATCTCCATCCGATTTACAATGCCATGGGAGGCGGCAGGTGTAGGCATTCTGGACTGTGTTCTGCATCTTTTCAGTTCTTGTCTTGGAGAACACAATGGAGCGAGTGAAGCATCAGCCATCCATCAGTCTGTCTACCATATGCGTGCTCAGTTTGCGCTAACTGTGCATCACACTCACAGAAACGTCAAGTGAGGTCCCTTTAAAAGGACTGGGATGAAAGATCTAGACAATAAAGACTGAAAGCGGAGGTCACCAACATCTTCACTGTAAGAAGGAGGAGAAACTGGCAAGGGATTCTGGGAAAAAGCCAAAGAAGAAATGCAAAAAAGAAGCTTGAGAGGGGACAGTACCTCTGGAAGGGATGAGTGACCCATCTTATTAAATGCTGCTGGAAGGCTGAGGAAGAAGAAAGCATAGCGACGTCCTTGGAGTCCCCTCACGCTCATTGTTGGTGAGCTTGACAAGGGCAAGTTCAGTCAAATGATGTACTTGAGTAATGGAAAAACTTCAAACTCAGCTAACCAAGTTCAAACTGCTTCCTGTTGTCTCACATACTATCCTGCCCTTAAAGATCTAGCATTGAAAATTCAAAATTCTTGCTCCTCCCGCCCTAGAAATTCTGGCCATGTACAACTTGGACTGCATGAAATCTGAAGTTAAGAAATAAGGCCTCTAAGATTTCTCAAGAGACACTTGAGTGTGTGCAGATGGAAAGCAGGGGTAGGCATGGTCTTCTCATCATCACCTCCCCCAATATTTATTTTATCATTCCCCTCTTAAAGGGATGGAGAGATTTGGTGTTCTGATCCCTTTATTGCCGGCAACGGCAGGCAACTCAGATCACATCTGTCAGCTAAAACAATCCAAGAGCCGTCTGCAGGAGAGTCAGGCTTTAGAAGATGAAGGTCAGGTGAGATTGGGGGTGGGGGGACTGCAAAAAGGAAAATAAAAATCTTTTAAAAAAACAAGGACTGACCAAGGAATGCTGAGCAGCCCAGAAGGGCTCCGGCAAAGTCTCACCAGGCAATTCCAAGAAGCCCGTGGAATCTTTAGTGGCTCTAGCAGCATTATTAAGATAAAGAGAAGATTCCAAGGAAGAATGCTTTGTTATCTCTGAGGCCTTAAATTATCTGGGGACTCTAGGCGCATTATGTCCCCAAGCTTGTCTCTTGTCTGAATTGTTTGTCTCTCCACCTTTGGGACAGACTCCACTGTGGCTCTCTACAGCCTAAAGAGAGACCAAAGGTCCAGGACTTTTCCCCGTGTTCGCCATCATTCACAGGATAAAGTACAAATTCTTTAATACAGCAAGCTCCTTTTATCTTCCCCCACCCCTCTCCCAGCAAGGAACAGTACGCACACATACAGATGAGAGTGTGCTTCCCCTAATCTCCAATCATCCTAAATATACTCCCCTTATCTGGGTTACTCCTATCCATCGTCTTCACCTTACCTTAGATATAGCCTCCTGTGAAAGGCCTTCCCTTATCTCTGAAGCGATGTGAAATGCTGTTGCTCTGTATCTCAATCCATTTAGACAGGGTCTGTATAGCTGACTTTTCTCAGTGGGATGTAAACTCTTGAGGGTTGGAACTATGTTTTATTTATTATTAAAACCAAGATGAGACTATATGCAAGATGCAAGGGGACAGGGTATAAACTGAAGAGTGACTTCTCAAATGGGGAACGGGGAATTGCAACAAATGTGGACGAGCATCCCAGAATGGCTGGAGGCGAGGCTGAAGAAGAATGGCTTAGGATGGAGGTGGATGTCTGAGTTTGTTCAGATTGTTATAACATGATACCAAAGACTAGGTAGCTTATAAACTTATTGCTCGTAGAAGTTCAAGTGTCAATTATGAGCAGGAGGATTTTAAGGGGCACCAGGGGGAACTCAACCCTGTTTATAGATAGTCCCTCTTCACTGTGTCCTCTCACAGTGGACGGGGTAAGGAAACTCTCCAGGGATTGTTTTATAAGGACTCTAATCCCACTTTCGAGGGCTCTTCCTCTGTGAAATCATGCTTCCAAAATGCCATTCTCTTAACACTGTCCCTTTGGGGAATTAGGTTTCAGCATATGAGTTCTGGGAATCCGTAACCATTCAGATCACAGGAAATGTATCCGAGCAAGGCTCCATAGGCATGAACACCAGGTCTGGTTTATTTCTATTTTAAGAATGAGTTCCTTTGCCTGCCTGCATGTATATGTACCATATATGTGCCTGGTGCCTACAGAGTCATAAAAGAATATTAGATCCCCTGTACTGGAGTTAAGAATGGTTGTGAGCAGCCCTGTGGACTTGAACCTTGGTCCTCTGTGAGAGCAGTATGTATTCGTGACCACTGAGTCACATCTCCAGCCCTGTTGTTAATTTTTTTTTTTTAAAGTCTTAGCCATTTATATTGGGGCAAAGTGAAGTCTCAAAGTAGCTTTAATCCTGATGACTAAAAATGTTGAACACTAAAAATACATTTTTTTCCTCAGAAATTTGTTATTTCTTTTTCGGAGAACTTGGTTTCGTTCCATATCCTCATTTTAAATTAGATCGGTCCTTGTCTTGTTGTTTAGCTCCCTGCGTACTTTGTATATTCTAAACCAGCAGTTCTCAACCCATGGGTCATGACCCACCTAAGACCATGAGAACACAGACATTTACAGTAAGATTCCTAACAGTAGCAACATTACAGTTACGAAGTAGCAATGAAGATAATAGTAAGGGTTGGGGTCACCACAACATGAGGAACTATATTAAAGGGCGTCAGCCCTACGAGGCGAGACCCACTCCTTTAGACAATAATCTCCTGTCAGATAGATATCCAGCTGGTAAAGTTTGTTCCCCATTTTGTAGGCTGTGCCTTCATTAGAATCAGGTGTTCGTTACTGTACAGATGCTTTTTAATTTCACAGACTTCCGTCGGTCAACTGTTGGTCTTGTTGCCTGTGTTTCCACGATCCTGTCCAGAAAGTCTGAGCCAGTGAGTTTCTGGGGTTGTGTACGTGTGCATGTATAATGGATTTATTATAAGACTGATTTATGTGACTGTGGAGGCTGATAACTGGCTCTGCCATTGGCCAGCTGGAGGCCCAGGAGCTGTGATACTGCTTCAGTTTACATGCACCCCAAAGGCGGGGGGCCCAGCTCAGTCTGACACAGGAAGTTCTCTTTACCCAGGCTTTTGCTGTATTTCACTAGCCGTACGAGTGGATGGGTTCCCCAACATTTGTGGGTTGTAAGCTCTTCTTTAATCATTTCTCCCAATTCATATACCAGTCTCAGCAGGAAATACCCCTCAGTTCCACCCCGAATGATGCTTAATTTGTACCTGGGCACCCCAGGGTCTAGCCAAGTCAATACACAGTTTAACCACTTCAGATGGCTCTAGGAAATTGCTACAAGTGGCTTAGGCAACCAAATTGTTTATTTCCGCAGTTCTGGAGGGGATCGTTCTGTAGGCTATCTGTCCAAGAGAGCTGTTTCATTATCATCATGGTTCCCTCCCCACGTTTTTTTCTTTGGTTTGCAGATGGCTGCCTGCCCACTCTGTCTTTGCGTGATCTTCTCTACATGTGCACATCCCCAGGGTTTGCGGATCCAGGTCTCTGTTCTTATAAGATGGTAGTCACTGCAAGAAAGGGCTCAACATTGATGAATCAGTTTTAACTTACTCCACATTTAGAGGCCATATCTCCAAGTATCGTCACATCTTCATATTAGGCTTTCAACATAGAAATCTGAGGTAGAATATAAGCCAACCTAGTGGGATAGGCCTACTGGATATTTTCCTAAACTTCAGAATTGTATTTGACCCTTCCATCTTCAGATTGAGGTTTGTGAAATACAGGTCTTATTTCCCCAGTCACACTCCAAGAGGATAAGACATCAAAAGGAACAAAGACTAACCCAATGTTGAGTCTAATCCACTGTGAGCTACAAACTTCCTTAAGCTACTCCTTCAAGCTAGCAGTTTGCACGTGATGTGATAAATGTTCAGTACCACTATGTTTCTTCAGAAAATTCACTTATGCTTGGGGTGCCCCTGGGAATTTGCTGTGGAGCCCCGCAAGACCTTACCACATAGCTTGGGAACCATAGTGACAGGTGACTCACATAGTTATAAACGTATGTTCCAGGGTCCTCTTAGTTGAGTGCTAATCATTCTACAATATATGAAAAATAGAAAGCTGAGGTAAAGACTGGATACATAATTCCACCAGAGTATGCATGTTAGATGATATAATCAGATGGCATGCCTCTAATGACCACTTTGTCCTTGTGCTTGTACTTTAACTGTCTAAGCAATCTCTCCAGGCCACTCAAGGCCTTTTTAACTATGGCAATGTGTGTGTGTGTGTGTGTGTGTGTCTATGTGTTTGTGTGCGTGTGTGTGTGCATAATCATTCTTATGATAACTGGGCACCATTGGAGACTCACTTATTTTCCATACTATCAGACATTTTTATAACACTTTAGAAAACCCTGGATTCTCTGCTAAAATATCCTTGAAGTATCAAGAGCAGCATGCATTTCCTCTACATGGATCTGGATGGTGCCATTATGTTCCACATATGTTAACAACTCAGGAGAAAACGACCATGTTTGTCTTGGAGAACGAGAAAGCACAACAGAACATTGTATCCATCATGACTTGCATAGAAAACTCAGAAATTAAAAGATGCCATCCCATTTCTGTCTTTTGGGTCTATTAAAATCTTTAGGTGGATGATTTCAAAACAGAAGCTTTCCCTATTCACGTCTCTGTGTTTATTTCTTGATGTGCATTTTCATTTCTGTACTTCTCAGGAAATACACCTACTGTGCACCTACCTGGATGCTGGGTTGAATGGATGGAACTTTTCTTACTAGGCATGAGGAAATAAACTCTATTTGTCATAAACTTAAGTAGATAAATAACCAAATTTGTCTGCACATCAGAAAAGTATTTCTGATAGTCCTAAACTGAAGGGCCTGCTCCAAACTTCTGTATGGTTCTACATTAAGGAACTCATCTTTCCTAGTCCCAACAAAGGTGCCTTGTGTACTCCTGAATTCAGAGCATGGGTCAGCCTGTGACCAGTGTGAGTGACATTTAGGCTCAATTCCATCTGGTGAGCCAGAGAAAGGAAGCAGAGGTTTTGTTGCTCTGGGGTCACTTGCAGGAAAACGAAGTGCACTCCCATTGCACTCAATGGGATAATTGAAGAGTGTTTAACCGCCGGATTATTTATAGTTAAGATCAGTGTTGAGGGGATCAGTGTGACATGGAGAAAGACTTGGAAGCTAGCAGTGCTGAGGCCATTTTTGACTTTAGTTCTGAATGGACAGGAAGAGACCTGTAATTGAAGAGGCTGAGAGTAGCAGCCTTGTGTGGCTGGAGCAGTAGACACAGAGGCAGCAGCAGGACAGCCTAGCTGATCAGAGACGGGGCTCCTAATTTATCCCGCAGAGGGAAGCATTAGGACACTGTAGTAAAACATCCTGGATTCCGAAAGACAGTTCGGAGACAGTTCTGGGTGTGTTACTTAAATGTTCTGAAATTCTCTTCTCCGCTTTAAAACAAGAGTAATAATGCCAAGGATGCTGGGACAGCAAAAGAAACTGTTGTTTCTAATTGTGATTTGAAAAATACAAAACAGTAAAATGCCTCCTGTTTTTAATCACTACTTGTATGATTGTATCACCTTCATAATCATCTACAGAGAGATCAACTAAGTAAGAATTATTTGAACAAGTGATGATGGGCAGTATATTAAAACTGATCAAACACCTGATATTTGGGCCTCAGGTTTTTAAAAGTATTGTGACAAATTAGAGAACATTTAAAAAGAGCAATCTACTGAGTTGACAGACTCGATTCTGTTTCCATGAAAATGAGGAGGGGCTCAGAATGAGCCCCTGCATGTCCTGATTGGGGGAGGTGGGAGGCCAGACAACTGGTCACAGTCACCCCACGGGAGCATTTGCATGGCTCTTGTCTTTTTGGATTCTCCGTGGTACACACTCGTCTTCAGAGGGTGGCTATGCTGATTCACATGGGCATCTCCGGGTGGGTATATAACTGGCAAAACCTCATACAGTCCATGTGCCAGCTTTATTTTATAATGTGTCAGCCAGAACTCTTGTAGCCAATATTTTTTTTTTGCCTTTGGAAGAAAAGTCTGAGATACAGTAAATTATTGATGATTCTGCCAAAAAAGGAATTTCACTTTTGGATCAAATTTGGATTAAATATGGTAAATCCAGGGCATTGGGTTCTTTTTTTTTTTTGAAATAATAAAAAAGTTCTGTTAATGTGCTTTAGAGGAATAAAATTTCCCCCTTTTAAAGGTCTATTCCATGTAACACCTGAAAGCTGAGATGCAATCAATCATTAGCCATGTTTAATATTCCCTACCTTCTAGAAATACAATACAGTCAAGGTGGTGAGGTGTGAAAACTGGCCAGAGCCCAATTCTCATATTAGATGAAACCACTTTTGAAGTATCATTTTCTTATCCACACTGGATTTAGCTAGTTCTTCAGTACATGGCCTTTTATCCATCACTGCTTATTTAAATGAAAAGACTTTACCTGATACTTGAGTCTCTAGGTACTTGTAGTGGGAAAGAGCAGTGTGTAATATCCACAAGAAAAGAAAAGGTTGGATTTCCCAGTTTCTGTAATAAAATAACCCGGCAGAGAGATAGGGTTTAGATACAGCCATATGGGATGACTAAATATTTAGTTGAACGTAAGCAAACAGAGCTCTGCAAACTGAGTCACATGTTTCAGAGAATCCTAACTTGGGCTTCTGTTTTAGCTGTTTCTTTAACTCTTTGGTGGACTGCTTGAGACATGATAGGGTTAGTACGTGCCTAGTAGTAAATTGAATAAAATATCAACTCTTCAGCTCTCCTCTCTTGGGGTGCTCACCCTGTGAATTCAGCGCCTGCCCAACTGTGGTCACATTCATGCATTCCAACAGGCTCCATGGAAAACGTCACCAGTTAGGGAGAACAGTGGCTTGCAGAACGGCCGGAGCCAGCCTCAAGATTCCCAAGTCAACCATTTACTAGCCATGTGGCCTAAAGGGGCCTGTGAGCCTCAACATTTTCATGTTCAATTGAAGAACATGGAGACAGTCACAGTATTTGGAACCAGGTTTAAAAAAGGAATTCAAATCTATTAGAAATGTCACCTGAGTAAAATAATTCAGTGCATCTGCCTGGAGATGCTCATTGTACATGGTGGTGGGGGTCAACTTATGTGTTGCACGTGGGGTCAGCTTATGTGTTACTCGAGGGCTCCTAGAACAGTACCTGATACATAGTGCCTGCAAAATGTAGCTATTGCTATTTCTGTTGCTCTGCTTCTCCTGATCTTCTACAAAGATGTTTTCATGCATTATCTAGCCCAAGATTTAGCAGCTCAAACAAGAAAACTTTGTATTCTGGTCCAAATGAATCTTCATATTTACGCACTATTCCCCAATCCCATCGTCATTATTAAATTGTTTAACTCTACAACTCAATTTTGCATTCCTCTAATACTGTAGCATTCTTTTTTCAAAAATTTTCAGTCATGGGAAGAGCCCTGTCCATGGCTATGACAAATATCTGAGATGATCAATTTAGAAAGAAAATGAGTTTATTTTGGCTATTGGCTACTGGTTTCCCATCTTCAGTCCATGATCAATTGGTCCTGTTGCTTTGGTTATGTGGTGTATGTTCTAGCAGAGTCTGTCACAGAGCAAAACTAAACCACGTACTTCATGGGCAGGAAGCCAAAGTGAAGAGAAAGGACCGTCATCCAGCATCCCCTTCAAGGGGCACAGTCTTAATAATGTAAAGACCTACCGTTAAGCCCTCTGGTTAATGACCGGGATACGTGAGCCTTTGGTGAATATTCCAGAATCAAACTAGGGTGAAGCCCTAATACCAAAGCCTTCTGTGGTGAGGTTTCTCCTGGTTAAGGTAGTCTCTATTGTAGCGATATTTTGTTTAACAAATAAAGCTTGCTTAAAGATCAGAGCGCAGAGCTAAGCCACTAGAGGCCAGGGAGTGGCACACACCTTTAATCCCAGGATTTAGGAGACAGAGGCAGAGGGATCTCTGTTAGTTCAAGGCCACCCACCCTGGGCTACACAAAGTTGAATTGAATCTGTCTAAAATAAAAACAGACCTCACACAAAGGTGATCCCAGCACTTGGGATCCCATGCCTTTAATCCCAGCACTAGGGAGGTGGAGACAGGAGTGAAATGGCTGGGTGGAGAGAGGAATATAAGGCAGGAGGAGACAGGAGCTCAGTGCAGTCTGAGGTTTGATGGAGAAAGTTGCGGTCTGACCAGGCAGTCTGAGGACAGGATCGCCCCTTTGGTCTGAGTGTTGGCAGAGGTAAAAGAACTCTCTAAGTGGCTGCCCTCTCTGCTTTTCTAATCTTCAGCATTAACTCCTATATCTGACTCTGGGTTTTATTATTAATACCAAGTAGAACTCATGCTATACCCCATTTATACTCACTAATTAAACATTCTAAACCCACTCCTCCTTTCCCTTCCCTTTTGTCCTGACCCATTTCTACCGAGGAACATACTCTTTTTCCACAGTGCTTTCCAATTTTGACCCTTCTGCTCTGCCCCTGAAACTTGGGGCCCCAGTTCAGATCCAGCCTCAGGCTTCCTTGAACTTTGGCATCGGTTTCCCAACTGACAAGCCGCCTTGCAATCCTTCCACACCACAGCCATGCCAGTCTTCCCAAAGAACCCCTCCAGGGGCAGTCTGCTCTCCACTCCGTCCGCGGGGTCTCCAGGCTGCTGTCTTAGGAAGGAGAAACTCCCCGTGTTTGCACCATTTGACCACTGCAGAACTTGATTCGTAGTAAAAGTTCTAGTCTCTTAAATACTTCAATAGCACACATACTTTAGACACTTTTAAGGTAGAGGTGGTGCTGTCCACTTTGGCATTTCAAATGTCGCTTAGTCCTTTTTACATCCTCCAGATCCCCGAATGCTACCTCTAAATGTGGAAACTGCTACAGGCCACTTTCTCCGCAGCACAGAAATGAAACCACACTTCCCCTGCCATCGCCCTTTGTAGCTCTTCTGTTTCGCCGGTGCTCACGTTTGACCCATCACCTCTGCCTCCATGTCCCTACTGCTTTCAGATGCTGTGGAGAAGCTGGATCTCACATCCACACCCCCCACCAACCCAGTCCTTTTAAGGTGCTCCTCCTGGACTAGAAACAGGAAATTCCTAAGGCCAGAGGTAAATTCGGATGTTTACCCAAGTGCCATTATTTGCATTCATTGTTTTTCTGCCATTGAGACTATAATACACAACACAAGCAACTGAAGGGTTTAAATAAGTAACATATTTTGGAACGTGGTTATGATCCATGATATCAGGAAGGTTATGGCAGGCAAAGCAGTTCAGTTCATGGCGAACCAAGTTCATGGGACAGAGTCTATTCACAATAGGATGGGAGCATAGGAGTAAGGGTCAGGTATAAACTTCAAAGGCCACTCCCAGTTACATACTTCCTCCACCGAGGGCCCACTTCCAAATGTCTTCACAGAGTCCCAGAACAGTGTCATCAAGGGAGAATAAGTATTGAGAATGTGACCCTATAAAGGATATTTCAGGAAATGCTTCAGGAAACAGAGGCTTGATGAACAATCCATGAATCCTGAGCTATTTATTTACAATTATTCCTCCTTGACTATACAGAGAGGTAGTGATTTGGAGGCCAGAAGCCAAGAGCCTTCTGATTTAACCCTGTTTTATCTTCTGAGTACACACTTCTTGTTTGTATAGTGTCTCGCTTACTTTTCCTGTTGCTGTCCTGAAGCACGCTAACAAAAGCAGCTTAAAGGAAAGGACTTTATCTAAGCTTACAGCTCGGGCGGGGAAAACAGTCAAGGCAGCAGGGGTTTGAAGCAGCTGGTCACCATGTATCTGCCATCAGGAGAGGAAGAAGAAATAATGCAGGCTGCAGCTTGGCTTGCTTTCTCCACTTATGTAGCCCAGGATCCCGGCCAGGGAACAGTGCTGCCCCTAGTGGGCAGACTTTCCCACCTCCGTTAGTACAGTCAAGATAATCCCTCAGAGATATGGCCAGAAACTCATCTTCTAGATGATTCTAGAGCTCATCAGATTGGCAGTGGAGATTAACCGTCACACACAGTAGACGAGGTTACCCTGTTCTATTGGCTTATGCCAGGAATACTATAAATGATATCTTATTTGGTGTAGTAGTAAAAATCATTCTCCCTGTTTCCAAATCTTCCAGCATACTGTGAATTTTCTGGCTTCTCAGCGCACAGCATAAACAGCCTTCCTTCACTGTGCTGTTAGCTGACCTACAGGCTGAGAAAGGCTTCTGAGCCAGACCAGACAACTCGGTCTTCCAGCTAATGACTTTGGGCAAGTTGTTAACTCCCTGCAAGCATTTTCTCTCCTGTAAAATGAGGATAACTCATCTTACTTCACTGGGTGGTAAGAAATAGAAAACACATTTTAAACACCTAGCCGAATCAATAAAATTTGACTTTCCATCTCTCTCAGCTTCCAAATTCCTATCTCTTTGTGCAACCAGGAAGGAATAGTTCGAAGTAGATAGCTTATTCTGCTGATCTAATTCTAAATCTAACTATTCTCTTTAAAGAAGAGTGAATTTGGTCTACGTGTAAAACGGCATCTGCTGAGGACAGCGGCCATCATAACAAAGACCCATCATTCCTCTTCCATAAATTCATTACCGGGGAAAGGCAAGCACCCACAGCCGCCAAAACCTTGAGCAGAGGCATAGTTTCAAAGCTCCCATTCCCACATAAAGAGCAGTGCGAGTCTAACCTCAGAGTTATTCAATCTCAGATGGCGAAAAAAAATGAAATAGAAATGAAATTCAAAAACGAGTTGTATAAATAAGGAGCTCCAGCCAGTTTACAATATCTTCCAGGAATTTTTTTTTTATAACAGTCATGGAAAAAAGAAAACACATCAAGCTGCTATTGTGACCCTAACTGTGTGTGTGGCAGAGTACCGCACGGCGCTTACTGATCGGGTTTTACTGTCAGCTTATTATGCGGCCTGTGCTTTATCAGTTTTTCATCATCAATTAGACTGAGAAGGGCTGGTGACTGTGCTCTCAGGCAGTCTCCCACTTGGACTAAACTTCAGGCCCTCAGTCTCTGAGGCCTGCATGTCTTCTTGCTGCTTCAGGGAAGAGGGAGTGCAATGACAGCCAGTGACTAGGAGACAGTTGAGCACACAAAGGGACCGTCCATGCTAAGTGTGTTTGCAGTCTCTCATGTTAGTTTGTTTTATAAAAACTGGGGTTGTTTAGTTCTGACAACAGCTTCTTTTCCCTCTGCCTGTCTGCTAGGGATCACTCTAGCATCTTCGCCTTCCCTGACTCTAGAAGTTCTCTATAGGCTCTTTCCCCCAATGGGCTTCTACCTATCTCACTCTCCTGGTGACCCATGACCTCCTGCCCCAGTCGAGAACTCCCTCCAGTGCTAGAACTGGAGACCCAGCTGCCTCCGCACGTCTTCGCCAACACTCACCAGATCCCAAACTAAATGCATCAGATTTGACCAATCTCCTGTCTCCTATGACACACAAGAATACCAGAGTGAGCCACAGATGTTTATTTCAAACTTCTCAACATGCTTACATTCAGTAATCAAACTGTAGCCCCAACCTATGGTTAAGGAAAAGAAGAATTCTCTGAAATTATCTGCCTTAACCAAACATGTAGAACCTGTTTAGCTAACATCACTTTCCTCTCAATCAAAAATGTGCTTTTCTGCAATACAATTTAATGATAATGGTTTCCCTTTTCAGGATGTAAGAGAATGGCAGGGAATATATTTGATTTCCTTTCTTTTTTAAAGTATTTTTTTTTCATTAAATTTTATTAAATTTATTTTACATCCTGGCCAAAATTTCCCCTCCCTCGTCTTTCCCCACTCCCTCCCCCTACCTCCCCTCCCCTCCCACCCCATCCATCCTCCCCTGTTTCTTTTCGGAAAGGGGAGGCTTCCCATGGTTATCAACAAAGCATGGCATATCAAATCACAGTATGACTAAGCTCCTCCCCTTGTATTAAGTCTAGGCAAGGAGACATGTATGAGGAATAGGTTCCCAAAAGTCAACCAAAGACTTAGGGACAGCACCCACTTCCACTGCTAGGAGTCCCTCAAGTAGACCAAGCTACATAACTGTCACACATATGTAGAGGGCCAAGGCTGGTCCCATGCGGGCTCCCTGGCTGTCGGTCCAGACTCTTTGAGCTCTTATGAGTCCAGGTTAGTTGTTTTTGTTGGCTCCCTGGTGATGTCCTTGACTACTTTCTCCCTGTCTTCAGCAGGATTCCCCAAGCTTGGCCTAATGTTTGGCTGTGGGTTTCTGCATCTGTTCCCATCAGTTACTGGCTAAAGGCTTTCTGATGACAATTGGGTAGTCACCAATCTATGAGTATAGCAGAATATAATAATTAGGCATCATTACATTAGCATTTTTTCCAGTTGTGTTTGGTTTATCCCATCCAGTCTCTGGGTCCTGGTGCCCCAGGCAGTGTCAGGGGTAGGCTCACTCTCATGGTATGGGGCTGGGGCTGGACCAGTCATTGGTTGGTCACTCTCATAATCTCTGTGGCACCCTCATACCCCACCCATAGCACGTTCCATAAGCAGGACAGATTATAGGTCAAAGGTTATATGGTTGGGCCAGCATCCCAATCCCTTGGAAGTCCCACTTGGTCACAGGAGATGGCCAATTCAGGCTTCACATCCACCATTGCTAGGAGTCTTAGCTGGGGTCATCGTCATAGGTTACTGGGAGTTTCCCTTGGCACCAGGTTTCTATCTGACCCCCAAATGTCCCCCTTTTCCAGTCATTTCTTTCAATATCCCCCATTCATCCTGTATCACGATACTTCATGTTTCCATCTCCACCAGCCCCGTCCCCGTCCACCAAAGAGGTCTTTTCTACTTCCCCTTCCTTGGGAGAACCATTCATCTACCCTTGGGCCCTCCTTGTTACCTAGCCACTCTGGGTCTGCAGATCTTAGCATGGTTATCCTTTAATTTAGAGCTAATATCCACTTATGAGTGAGTACATTCCATGATTGTCTTTCTGGGTCTGAATTACTTCACTCAGGATGATTTTTTTCTAGTTCCATCCATTTGCTTTCAAATTTCATTATGTCACTGTTTTTAACAGCTGAGTAATGCTCCACTGTACCATGGTCTCTTTATTTAGGTTGCTTCCAGGTTCTGGCAATTACAAATAAAGCTGCTATGAACATAGTTGAGCAAGTGTTCTTGTGTTATGATTGAGCATCCTTAGGATATATGCCCCAAAATTGTATAGCTAAATCTTGAGGTTGATTTTCAATTTTCTGGCAAACTGCCATATTATTGTTCAAAATGGCGGTACAAGTCTGCACTCCTACCAGCAATGGAGGAGAATTCATTCCCCTTGCCCCATATCCTCGCCAGCATAAGCTGTCATTTGTGTTTTTGACCTTGACATTCTGACAAGTGTATCGTGATACAGGATGAATGGGGGATATTGAAAGAAATGACTGGAAAAGGGGGACATTTGGGGGTCAGATAGAAACCTGGTGCCAAGGGAAACTCCCAGTAACCTATGACGATGACCCCAGCTAATACTCCTAGCAATGGTGGATGTGAAGCCTGAATTGGCCAGAGTTATTTTAATTTGCAATTCCCTGATGGCTAAGGGTGATGAACATTTCTTTAAGTGTATCTTAGCTATTTGAGATTCTTCTGTTGAGAATGCTCTGTTTTGATCTGTATCCCAATTTTAATTTTATTATTTGGCTTTTATGTCTAGATTCTCGAATTCTTTATATATTTTAGAGATCAACCCTCTGTCACCTCTGTAGGATGTGGGTTTGGTGAAGATCTTCTCCCATTCTGTAGGCTGCCTTTTTGTCCTATTGACAGTGTCATTTACAATACAGAAGCTTTTCAGTTTCATAAGGTCAAATATGAAACTGAATTATTAATTGTCAATTTTAGGGTATATGCTACTGATGTTCTATTCAGGAAGCTGTGTCCTGTACCAGTGCATTCAAGGCCACTTCCTACTTTCTCTTCTATTTGAGTTCCTTGTGAACGGATGTATGCTGAGGTCTTTGATCCACTTGGACTTGAGGTTGGTACAGGATGATAGACAAGAACCTGTTTGGAGTCTTCTACATGCTGCCATCCAGTTATGCCAGCACCATTTGGTGAAGATGCTTTCTTTTTTCCATTGAATAATTTTGGCTACTTTGTCAAAGATCAGGTGTCCCTAGGTATGTAGATTTACGTCTGGGTCTTTGATTCAATTCCATTGAGTCGCCTGTCTGCTTTTATGCCAGTACCATATATTATATTACTATATTATATATATATATATAATTATATATTATTACTATAGCTGTTTAGTAGCACTTGAAATCAGGAATGGTAATACTTCTGGAAGTTCTTTTATTGTACAAGATTGTTTTAGCTATCCTGGGTTTTTTGGTTTTCTATATGAAGTTGAATATTGGTCTTTGAAGTTTGATTGGTTAGAATCGTGTTGGAATTTTGATGGGGATTGTATTGAATCTGTAGATTGCTTTTGGAAAGACATCCATTTTTTACTATGTTAATCCTACCAATCCATGAGCATGGGAGATCTTTTCATCTTCTGATCTCTTCTCCAATTTCTTTCTTCAAAGACTTGAAGTTCCTGTCACATAGTTCCTTACACTTGTTTGGGTTGTGTTACCATGGGATATTTTATATTATTTGTGGTTGTTGTAAAGGGTGTTGTTTTCCCTGATTTCTTTCTTAGCCTATTTATCATTTGTATATAGAAGAGTTACTGTGTTTTGTTTTTATTGTTGTTGTTGTTTTTCCGTTAATCCTGTATCCAGCCATATTGCTGAAGGTATTTATTAGCTGTAGCAGCTCCCTGGTAGAATTTTTGAGGTCACTTATGTATACTAAATAATATAAAGATCTGGAAAAAGTGGGGAAAATGGTGGTTAGACATCAATACAACAGGAAACATAAGGGTGAAGAGATAATCGGACAAGGTGGATTCTACCAGCGATAATCAGGTCTCTCCCCCAGAATGTCCAGCAGGTGAAAAAACTCACACAGATTAGTCCTGGGGATGTGCAGACGGCTATAGTGTGTGGAGCATTGAATTACTGTGGAGGAAGGAGAGAGACTGGGAGAGAGAGCAAGGACTCTTCTGGATGTTCTTCTGGAGTATGAGTGAGCACCCAGCTATGTCTACATGAAAAAGAATGATCTAAGCACGAGGTGGGGGAATAATTATTGGAAATCAACAAACTGAAAGATTTACATATGTTATGGGATGCTGGGATAGCTTGTGTGACAGTCACCTGAAATGAAAAGACAATGTATAGATGGGGTCTCCAGTCAGGTCCTCGAAGGAGCGTCCCTCAATCATGAGGCAACTAGCTCTGGTCATGCCTGTGCACACTGTGCAAGTAAACACCCAAAGATTGCACTGATGTCAAGCAACAGCCCCCCAGGTCCCACGCTAGTAAGAAAACAAAACAAAATCCAGCACCTAATAATGTGAAGTCACAATTTCCAGCCACCAATGTGAAATTATCAAGTATTCTGAGGGTAAAAATAATACAAAGCATAGATAGAGGAAATGTCACAGATAGAAATAGACCCTGAAATGACAGGGGTGATGTGTCTAGCTGACAAGTGTCAGGACGAATATTTCATAGATTCAAGGTGATGAGAGCAAAACCATAGTAAGGAAAAAAAAGCATAATATAAAATTGAGATTCAAATGGAATTTCTAGAAATAAAATGTCAAGGTCTGAAAGAGAAATGAAATGGATTTGGTCCTTGATGTGGGATTCCCTTCTGTGTGCTGTGAACATGTTTTATTATCATTTGTTAATAAAGAAGCTGATTCAGCCTATGGCAGGGCAGAATAAAGCTAGGAAGGAAATCCAAACAGAGATATATAGAGAGAGTAGGCAGAGCCAAAGGAGAAAGATGCCAGAAGCTTAGGTAAGCCACAGCCTCGTAGCAATACACAGACTAATAGAAATGGGTTAATTTAAGATGTAAGAGCTAGTTAGGAATATGCCTAAGCTATTGGCCAAGCAGTGTTGTAATTAATAAAGTTTCTGTGTGATTATTTGGGTCTGGGTGACCAGGAAACGAACGTGCAGTCTCCATTTACAAATCCTGACTAAGAAAAAGTGTCGAAGACCAAATGTTTGAAATTTCCCCAAGTGAAAGATGGAGGAAGAGGATAAAGGAAGTCAGGATGGTGCTATGCTAGGCTCAGTTACAGGCCTGTGACTTCGGCATAAGAAGTTAGTGCAGGAGGATGCTAGGCTTCAGGAGAGTCTGAGTACCCAGCAAAATCTTGTCTCAAAAACAAAGAAGCAGCCTGGTAGTCATGGTGGTACCCACCTCTAATCCCAGCACTTGGGAAACAGAGGCAGGTAAATTTCTGTTTGGTTTAAAACCAGCCTGGTCTACAAAGTGAGTTCCAGTATAGCCAGGGCTTCATAGTAAGATACTATCTTTAAAAAACCAAACCAAAACAAAAGATAAAATAAAACATGTCCCCCTTCAAAGGGAAGCAAGCAATAAAACAAAAATAAAAACCTAGGACACTCTCTAAAAAAATTCCCATAAAAATCAGTATTAAATTTATTTCTATCATTTCTATACCATAAAATAAGTAAAAAATTACTTACATACAAAAGATGAGATGTTTATTTTTATGCAAAGACCTGGCTCCTAGAAGTGGGAAAATGGAAAATCTTTCTTACTGTTAATCTCTTTATAAACCACTTTATAAAATAAACTAGCACTAAGTTGTGGTATTTAGAACCTATTTAGAGGGGAAATGTAGGGCGATGTTAGCACACAATAACAAGGAGGAGTGAGGTGTGCTGTTGTAAGGTTGTCATGTAGCACACAAATGTACAATACAATTTGAAGATTGCTGTAGTGGATTTAAAAGTTAAATTGTGAATTCTAAATGAACCACAAAGTTGTAAGTCAAAGAGATATAATTCATGAGCCAACTGTGAAAAAGATACAAAAATTACAAATCCATAATATCTAGAATATATAAGGAACTCTTCCCTCCCGAAATCTAATTATCAAATGAGCAAATAAATGGAATTCACAATTCCCAAGATAAGAAGTACAAATAGCCAATAAATAGATGCAAAAATTCATCCTTAGTCACCAGAGAAATGGAAGGCAAAGCTGTATGGAGATTCTATTTCACCCCTGTCAAATGGCTAAGGAAACAAACATAAAACATTGGTGGTGACTACGGGGGCCTGGGTACAGCTGCTGAGGGTGTAGATTAGTGTAGCCATTCTGAAGTCAGTACAAATGCTCCTTTAAAGGCTAAGACTAGCTCTATCAGGTGATCCAGCTGTAACACTCCTAGAGGAATCTTAGCACACCACAGAGGTACCTACACATGTGTGCGCCTGTAATGAGGTTCACGGCAACTGAGGTTTTGAATAATCCTAGATGCCAATCATCACTTGTATTCAAGTGATGAAGAAAATGTGTTATATATTAAAGATAGTTTTAGTTTACCATAAAGGAGGACAAAACTGAAGACCATCGTGCTAAGGTAAATAAACGAGATACAGAAAGACAAATACCATACTTTCTTTTATACAGGGAGTCTTGATGTCATGTCATATATACAAATCAAAACTATACTGAAAGTGTGTGTGTGTGTGTGCAAGAGAGAGAAAGAGAGAAAGAGAGTGTGTGTGACTTGAAAGTAGAAGGAGGATATTTTGGAAGAAAAAAGGAACAATGGGAGGAAGAGGGGATAGACCAAAGGAGTAATGGGAGGTAAATATGAGCCAGGTAACTGATATACATGTATGTCCCTTTCTGAGTGGAGATGGAGGGGGAGTGGATGAGGATGGGAGGGGGGATGGGAGGAGGAGAGGGAGAGGAAACTGGTTAGTGTGTAGAGTAAATGAAAGAAAAGTATTATTTAAATAAAAAAGAAAAAGTCATATTGAAATCCATCATTGTATAAAATACATATGCAATAATAATATAAAATGTCAAAAAAGTGGACAGAAAAGTGAATAGAGAGCAATGAATCATACAAAAGGTGAATCATAAAACATAACAAAATGATAACATTGTTGACAATTACTTTAGATTTAGAGGATATGATTTTCAAAATGTATTTTAAAAGCAAATCTTACTTTATGTGACAAATCTTTTAATATAAATCCATGGCTGGTGCACACAGATCCCAAAGGAAAAATCAGAAAAACTTCTGGGAATAAAGGAAGATACTCAGTGACATTGTAGCACATTTCAGCAGCCCTTATATTGAAACTTGGAGGTCACACTTATTAACATATTAGCTTTTTAATATGACCCTTGAAGATTGACAGGTGTTTCCCCAGTGATGAGGCAAAACACCAGAGGATGTTTGGTGCAAGAGGAGGACAGCATCAGCTCTAGACTGTCAGCCTTTCGTTAATCTCTTAGTCCAGCAAACACAATTTCATCCTGACAGCCTCACTGCAGACAGAGGCCACACTGTGTGTCTATCTTTCCTTAGAGCTTCCCCTAAAGCCCTGAGGCATAGAGAGTGTCAGGAAAACACTCAGCTTCCTCACAGACAAAATGCTGACATGAGGCAAAATTAGCCCGTCTTGTCCTGAGGCTTAGAAAAACGGCAGATGGAAGGAAGCGAACTCATTCTTTCCCTCTTCTCTATTGCAGACGACTCATAATGGATGATTTTCAGGCAGCCCTGCAGCATCAGAGATCTGGTCACTGCTAGCTATGATCAACTTAATAACACATCTTCTGATTGTCTTTCTTCCCAGTGTACCCAAGAGCAAGTACACGATATTGCATTGACTCCTGCCAAGTTCCTCAGCAATCTAAATTTCTGAGTTCTTGTGGCATCCAGACTCATTAATGGGGTGATTAAAATTATCATTATTTTGAGATGATAACAATCTTTGTTACAAGCCAGAGGGACTCCATAATAACAGGAATTGCCAACAATGTTGATAACAGGAACAGCCCATTCTTAATAGGACTAAGTTCTTTGAAAAATACATGGAAAGGCATAGTTTCTTTGTGTGCCGGCAATAATCCATTAAAATAATGTTAATAGGAAAAGTGCTTGATCTAAGGATATTAGATCATAGAAAATATGAATTTGGGAAGGCATGCTATATTGCACAACAGAAAAGCTAAATATTATATGGACATATCAGTTTTACAGAAATGTATAAATTTAATAAAATTACAATTAAATGTCTAACTTTAAAGATTCAGTGTATTTCTTATTTTATATGTATGAGGGTTTCGCACATACATGTATGTGCACTATGTACTTTCTTGGCCCCTATGAAGGCCAGAAGAGGGCATCAGATCCCCAGAAGCAAACCTGGGTCCTTCTGCAAGAGCAGTACATGCTCTCAACCATAGCTACTGAGCAGTCTCTCCAGCCCCAAGCCTAACTTTTAAACCTAAGAGCTTAATTCTAAACTCTGAGCCAGTGAACTCATGAACATAGCCAGAGATGATTAGGGAGAGTGTAAAAAAGACCAAGTAACCATAAGAGATAGGTGAATTGGTTACAAAGCTCTCAGTTTAAAGTTGCCAGTTGCAGAGGTAGGACAACCCAAGAATGTAGTAAGAGGCGTGGGCCGCGTTCCCGGTGCCCGGCTAGCTTAACCCCTGAAATAATTACACAGAAATTGTATTCATTTAAAACACTGCCTGGCCCATTAGTTCTAGCCTCTTATTGGCTAATGCTCTCACATCTTGATTCAACCCATTTTTAATAATCTGAATGTCACCATGAGATCGTGGCTTACTGGGAAAGATTCAGCGTGTCTGACTTGGCAGCTTCATGCCAGCGGCTCTGTCTTCTTCCCAGCATTCTGTTCTCTTTTCCCTGCCTATCTAAGTCCTGCCCTATCAAAAGGCCAAGGCAGTTTTCTTTATTCACCAATGAAAGCAACACATAGAAAGAAGGACCTCCTACACCACAAGAACTGGGCCCGAGTAAAGGCAGATGCAAGTGTGTTTAGTGGCATAACCGATCAGTGGGGAATTAGTCAATAGTTTTTACAATAGCCGCATAGCTGCTTAGCCCCTTGGGGACAAATAGGTTCTTCCTTCACACTCCACAGGCTTATAAATTCCAGATGACTACCGGTGTCTGGGGTGAGGGTGTTTTCCCCTGTAAGGTTTTATGGATATACTGTTCTTCATCTTTCTTTATTTACTGTTAGTTTTCCCTGGGGAATGAGGAATAGATGGCATTTGAGAGTGACAGTAAAAGAGGTGAATCCAGCTGGAGCAGGAGCCCTATTGTGGGTGGGATTTAACCCCTAGCACTGCCAAAGGGGGGGGGGCTTATCCTAAATTAATTAGCTTACTTAGTAAACAGTATTGAGTCCCTGCCCCGCACCAGATGTTGTTTATAGTATTTAGGATCCAGCTGTGATCAACAATAACCACAATGCTCTTCTTGGAGCAAATATAATAGTGGGTAAGAGCGAGACCATGAGCAGCTTTAGACAAGAAAACATGTCACGTGTTCAGTGGTGGCATTTTCCAGAGGGATCTGATGTAGGAGATGGGCGAGGAGGGCAGGTTTCACAAAGAAGGCATTAGAGCCGGCAGGTAGGTGCTTTATTTGCCAGGAACGAATGTCTCTTGGATTGGAGTCTTCATAAGACAGAACCTAGAGGCAAGTTTTGGTCATTCTCTCAGGAAGCTCATCAGTCCCTGTGAAAGGAACGATGCAGTGAGCCTGACCCCTCGAGCCCTCTCCCTGGCTTCCACTTGATCCTATTACCTGTGTTCCCATCATGTTACTCCATCTGCTATAAGCCCTCACTTTGAAGCCAAATAAATGAGCTTCCTGGTCTTGGACTTCTGGCATCCCAAACCATGAGATAAACAAATACCAAGCCTCAGGTATTTTATTATAGCAATGGAAAGCACTAACACAGAAGGTGACGTAAGAGCAGAGATGTGGCAAGGACATGCAGATATATGGGTATACTCCTAGGCAGAGGAAACAGCACTAAAAGATCTTGGAGAGTATGAGCCTGGAATGCTACATGGTCTAGCTTTTGTAAAATTCCAAGGATGGGGGTGGGGGTGGGGGAGCAAAACTACAATTAGGTTTGTCTTGTAGGACTGTATAGGGCATTTGAGGACTGTGATTTTGCCCTTGAGCTGATGGAAAGTCTGAGTTGACCATCATTGTAGAACATGTGAAATAGCTCAGTGAGTAAGGGCATTTGCCGCCAGGCCTTATGACTTTGTTCTCTCATACTCAGATGGTGGAGGGAAAGAATTAACACTCCCACTCCCAAGTTGTCACCTGACCTACACACACACACACACACACACACACACACACACACACACACTCGCATGCTTGAATGCATGCACATACACACACCCCCAAAATTTGACAGTTTTGTAAAAGATCATATGGTTGCTTTATATAAAATTCACAAGGGCAAATCAAGCAGATGGCTCTTTCCTACAAGAGAAAAATGGCCATGACTGAGACCACGGTGAGGGCAGGGCAGTAGCTGTGAGTTGTTTGATTTCTGCAGGTACCTTGAAGACATTGCTGGTGGAAAGTGAGACAGAAAGGCCCTAAGAACCCCTTTGTGATCAATCAAAGAGGTGAACTTACCATTAACCAAGATGGGAAGGATGTGGGGAGGTATCGCGGTTTGCTTTCTGTTGATATACCTGACTCTCTCAGAACAGGCAGCTTATAGAGCAGAAGTTTGTCTATCTGTGAGTTTTAGGGGCTGGGAAGTTCAAGGGCACAAGGCTAGAATCTGGTGAGGCCCTTCTCCTGGACCTTCATGTTGAGGAAAACATCACTTGGTGAGATGGAGCATATTGAGCCAGCCTCATGCTCCTCTCCACTTCTTTACAGAGCCACTAACTTCGTGATGGGAGCCCCGCCCTTAGGTTCTCATCTGATCCTAATTACCTTCTGAAGGTCCTCCTCCTTCCCATGTATAACATGGGAAATTTAGAATGTAACTGATATGACAAAAACTTCTGGGGCACACGTTCAAACTATTTGAAAGACGCTAGTTCTTTCTCAGTTTTGAATCTATTAAATCTTAACTACTTAGATCTCAGTTTTGACATCATGGTTACCCAGTTTTAGAATTCAGTGACTAGACTAGGAAGTCACACATAATCTGAATATCATCATGTCATAGACAAAAGCCGGAAGACTAAATTAAACAATCAAGGAAACAACAAACTATTCAGCAATTATTGTAAGTATATAACATTTTATAATAAAATTATATTTACACATTGTAAGGCAATTTTAAAAACCATGTGAAATACTGAAAAAAAATTGCTAAAATTTTCATAGTTCTCTGTACCTTGGTTATGTCTCCTCTTGCTCTGACAAGAGCAGCTTAAGGAAGGAAGGGGTCTATTTCACTCACAGTTCCTGGTACACTCAGTGCATCATGGCCAGGTAGTCATAGCAACGTGACCTTGAAACAGTTGATCATACTGCATCCACAGTCAGAAGAAGAGACCAACAAATGCATGCATGCTAGTTGACAGCTCACCTTTCCCATTCTTATACAGCCCAGGATTCCTGTCCAGGGAGTGGTGTCACCCACGGTAGGCAGGATTTCCCACTGAGACCCTCACAGCCTCATGTCGACAGGCAAACTTAATGTAGACAGTCTCCACTGGAGAATCCCTTCCTGGATAGTTTTAGATTATGTCACATTGACAATTAAAACCAACCATCACAGCTAGTTAAATTTCTCATTCCCTCCCTAGGGAATGATGTCACCCACAGTGGGCAGGGTTTCCAACTGATACCCTCACAGCCTCATGTTGACAGCAGGCTTTTTCTTTTAACTTCTTTATTGGATCTTTGGGGATTTCACATTATGGACCCCAATTATGTTCACCTTCTGGTTCCCCCATATCTCCCCTCACCCTTGTTGTGCCCCCCCAAAAGAAAATAAGATAAGCAAGCAAACAAAAGCAAGAAAAAAAAAACCAGTAAACCAAATCAGAACAAAAAACACACCAGAAACAGAAAAATCTGTTTCTTCTCTCCTGCCTCTCCATCACTTCTTCATCCATCCTGGTGGCATTGGAGGCTTCGGTGTGCCATATGGTATCATATGACACAGCTATCAGCTTGACTGGCAAACATTGATTGCAATGAGTCACTGGTCTGGTTTAAGGCCTCTGGTTTCTGGTACACCATCCTCACTGGGCCCTCACCAGAGCTTCTCTGGTGTATATCCTGTGGCCAGCCTGAGTCTTGGAGATCTTGCAGGTGTCATTCCAAAGGACCAGTCCCTTCACAAGCTCCAAAAGGTCCTAGATGTGGGTAGATGCTAGGGTGAGTCAACCCAAGTTCCAGTTGTGGGCCTGGGTGTGAACCAGGAAGGTCAGATGGAGCCACTGGGGCCACTCTCCTCAGTGGAAGGGCAAAGTCAGCTTCCCTCCATGCGTGCCCTCAGGGCAGATTCATCCTCACCTGTGGTGAGGGTGGGTGCCCTCTCTCCTGAGTGCAGGGGCCAGCTCTCTCGCTGTAGTGGCCGGTGAGAGGCAAGGCCAGCTTTCCCAGACAGTGAAGGATTTCATCTGGAATGGTTCCTAAGGCCTCCTGAGGTGACACTGGCCACAGATATCAGCATATCCCCCCAGCTGTGACTGGACCACTGACCCAGACGTGGTCCTTGGTAGCAGCATGGGCTGGGGCAACATCTTGGGTCTGGGCAGAAGGAATGGCCACTCAGGCAGGACTGGTTCTGGCAGCTATGTGGCCACCAGATACCACCAAGGCCTCAGGTTGCGGCCCCATTCCTGGGCCTCTATGTGACCATTGGTGTCAGTGTAGGACCTGACTTCAGCTCAGACCCCAGCCACGGCAGAACCATGGGCCTGAACATGGTCCTTGGCAGCATCTGGGTCTGAATGCCACCACTGCCCCCTGCAGCAGTATGGCCCTGAGGCACGAATTTGGCCCTTGATCTTGGGTGTCTGCACGATCTTCCATGGTGACAGCACTGGACATCAGCACTGACCCTGCTTGCAGTAGGGCCACGGACCCTGACATGGCCCTCACCTGGGGTCCAGACATCGCCATGTCATTGAGTAGCAGCGCAGGCCCCTCAGGTCTGGGTGCGTCCTGCTCCTCAGACTTCAACCTTGACTCAGGTGGATGATTTGACCCTGGGCTTCTTCATGGTGCTGGGTGGTAACTGGAGCCACATATGCCAATCCAAGCCCTGGCCGCTACAGAGCCATGGACCCAAACACTGCCCTTGGCAACAGTCCAGGCTCAGTTGACACCCAGGCCACCCATATCTGTATGGTCCCTGCTGTGGCATGGCCCCCTGATTCCACCCAAGCCTCAGGTTCTTGCCCAGATCTGGGGCCTCTGTATGACCCGAGTGGCAACCTGTGCCACAGGGTTCAACATAGACACCAGCTGCAGCTGGGCCAGGGTCCCAGACATGGCCTCAGCTTGGCCTGGTCGACATCCTTGCTCTAAATGGTAGCTCTGGGCACTCAGATCAGGATGGCTCTGATGGCAGCATGGTGCCTGGATACCAACAAGGCCCGAGGATGCGGCCCAGACTCCAGGCTTCATGTGGCCTCTGTTGGGACAGTGGGGACATGGGCATCAACATAGACCTCAGCTACAGTAGGATCATGGACCCAGACATAGCCCTTGGCAGCAGCCTAGGTGTGGTTGACACCGTGGCCCCAGTGGCAGCATGGCTCCTAGACCCAAATTTGGCCCCAGGAGGTGACCCAGTTCACTGGAGTCAAGTATGGCACTCAACAGCAACTGTGGCCTTGGGTATCAACACAGACCCTGGGTACAGTAGGACCAGAGACCCACACATGGCCCTTGGCAGCAGGACAGAGGACAAGCAAACTTAATGTAGACAATCTCTCATGGGGAATCCCTTTCTAGGTGGTTTTAGATTGTGTCACGTTGACAAAACCAACCATCACAACTTGTTATACTTGTTAATGTTAGACTCCAATGTTTATGTAAAATATATAAATTTTAGCATATTTTTTCAGTATTTCACATGTTTTTTAAAGTGGAGTTTAAATGTTAAGCTCCAAAATATTGTCATAAAATCACTAATAGATATTGTTATATACCATTAATGTATATTATATATACACATTATATATAATGAGTATATATAATGTGATGTATATATCACATTAATAGTGTGTGCATCATTGGTAGAATTCATAAATGAAATCAATAAACTACTAGGAAAAATAGTGCCAATATGTATGACATAAAAATTTCTAATTTAAATATGTGAAGATTTTTGGAAAATCAAATAAATAGAAAATAAAAATAGCCAAAGGGGGGAAAAAACAAGTTCAAGTCTGAATACAGAATTCCTATCAGAAAAAGTAGAAACCTCCAGCTTATTTGTAGATATGCACCAACTAAGCAATGATGCTGCTTGGTTTGGGCAAAAGTACTTAAGTTGTGTTTTATTTATACGTTTAACTGCAGATTGGTATTAAATTTTCCATGCAGGCCGGATTCAGTGACACTGATTTGGAATCCTACTACTTGGGAGTCTGGGTAGAAGGATTGGGAGTTCAAGGCCTGGTTGGGCTAGACAAGATGATGCTGCCTCAAAACAAAAGAAGACAAAACATACACAAAACATAAGAAGTAGAAATAAAACAAGTTTCTCAAGACTGAAGTAGCTTAGAGCTATGCGTTTGAGTCTTTTGCTGATGTATATGAGAGTACGCACTGTGCACATGTCTGGTGCCTTAGGCATTACAGATGGTTGTGAGCTGCCAAGTGGGTCTTGGGCATTAAACCAGGTCTTCTGGCAGAGCCATAAATGGTCTGAGGTATATGCCCCTAACTACTTTATACTGCCATAGTCTTTGACCAGAAGTTTTCATTTATCTCAATGAACACTGGCTTATAGGTAATTATTTATTCAAAAGGAAATGTAATTATAACATTTTAATAGAGAAGTTATTAATTAAAGATGAGAAACTTAAATGATATTAGAGATTATCCTAAATAAATTTGTCATCCATAGGATGTCCTGTCCTGGGCATGGAGAAGGAGGTGGGGATTGGAGTTATATGGGGGCAGAACTCATGTATGAAGATTTAAAAATAAAACCTTCTCAGTGTACTTAGTACATTGTATATATATGCATATACATGCGTGTATAAAAACACACACTTATGTGCTGTTTTGTATAACAAATATATTTAAAAAACCGGTCATGAATTCAAGAGGTGGTAGTTGGAGGACATGGGAGAAGTTAGAGGGTGAAAGGGGGTAGGAAGTGTTGCAAATACAGTGTATTCATATTCAATACTAATCCCCCTAAGTTTTAGTGTTGTATATTTGTGTTGAACCAAAGCAAAAGTCAATAAATTTAATTTAAAAATGTGTATGAATGTATGCTTTATTTGTGGGATTAACAAACTTAATAACAAAATAAAAACTGAAATAGATTTCTGTTGAGAAAAACCTTAAAATATGTATAATTTTCATAAAATGTCTGAAAGAAAAATTTTGAAAATATCTACAACTGCTATATCTGGATAGTAGGGTGGAAAGATTTTGTCTGATCCTTTTCACTTAACTGTATTTTCTCGGTCTTTTACAACGACTGTTTTTTACACTTTAAATGGTTGAAAAGTGAAATCAATATACCGGGGAAGAAAAGAAGAAGGCCCAGCAGCCCTGGTTGCCATCCAGCCTTATATAATTCTGGAGTGTTTCAAAGCCACCCAGTTATGTGCTGACAGGTTGTCCAGATGTTGGGATGAGAACCACCAAATATCTTTGTCCTGGCAAATTAGGTGGCTGGGCACACAAACAACCTGCCCTTTATTTTATTTATCTGCACTCTGACAAGGCAATTTCCCTGTCATCGTCATTTCCCATTACTGGTTGGAATTCAAGGCACTTTTTTTTTTTTCAGTTTCTAACTTCATTTCATTCGTGGGAATACCCTTCGACTTGAGGGAGGATGAACATTCCACTTTACACATGAGGAAACCGAGGCACACAGACTTCGAGTCATGGGCCTAGTGCAATTGGCAATTCACAGCTGGGACTGGATTTTACAGTGTGGTTTCTCTAGCTCCCAAATTTCTTTCTTTCCATTGTCATTTTCCTTCTAAAGCACAAGTTGGCAGCAAGATGATCTCAGTGGTCGAGGCACGCCAATTAAATGGTGAGAAGTCTGATTAGGAAACAGGTTTCCGTAGTCTCAGTTTGATGACAGCCTGTCTGTGAAGACTGCTCACCCTCCCACCCCTCCATCCCTCCCCGCCACCCCCTACCCTACACCCTGTCCCTGTTCTCTACTAAGGCAGGCAATGCAGGCTTAGCAGCCACTTCCGATGGGCCGTCCTGCTTTTTCGTACCGTGTCTAGTTTTCCGTTTCACTTAAACAGCAAATGATGATGTCTCCACTCACAATTACAACACCAATTTTGTTATGAAATACCTTTAAATGTCTCTGCAGTATGTTTAAAGACAGTATTCAGTCACTGATAGTACAAGTAGTGCAGTATTACAAAGAAAAAGTGCCGGCTGAATGCACACGTGTGGAGCTTGGGAAATAACGGAACTAAAATATCTCAACTCTCCCCGCTGCTTTAGGTGTCTGAAAACACACAGGAAAGGATGCCGTTAACCTTTTGAAAGCCCCGGTTGGGTCTTGGTAGTTTTTTTTTTATGGATTTCAACTTAGTTCTCCTGGTTGTTCTGGGGCAATGAATGCACCCAGCTGACAAACTCACAAGTATCCATGATGGTGTAGCCTAAGGTCAACGCGTTAGCAAATAGTGAACTTGGTAATTAAACCAGAGGCCCTGTGTTTCCAAAGACAATGCTTTTGACCATAGCATCTACAAGGAAATAGCAAATTAATGTTGCGGTGCTATACTGGCATTTAGCCACACGCATTCAGTAAACCCAAAAGAAATTCGGTAGCTGGCATTCTTCCCAGGCTGGGATTGACGGTGATGGCTTTCAGAGCGTGTGCAACTGATCGGAGCTTGGAAGACTGGGCTAGATCTTGGAAGGGAGTTCCAGTGTACTTCAGGTGGGGCATTGGGTGATGTCCACACCACTGAGGCCAGTGTCTGAAGCCAGTGCACCCAGCTCTGCTGCACACTGCATGCTCTCTTCCTCTTCTTTTCTCCTCAGCGGCTGGAAGGAGTGGACATTTCAAACCTCACTAATCAACTTCTTGTCTTTTCCTAGAACCAAACTGGAAAGATGGGGCGCATTCAAATGCAGTATCCAAAGCTAACTCTGGACCAGTAGCCTGGGAACTGTTCAAGAGCCTTTCCACATCATGGCAGAAGTGTCACTAACTAGACAGTGTGGCAGCCCTGACACCTACTCACTTCATGCTGTCCCCGTTCTCTGAGTTTCTGACTCTTTCTGAGTGGTTTTTTTTTTTTTAAACAAGGCTTTTTGCTACAGGTGCTCAAATACCAGCAGTGCTTGAAAAGCTCCCAACTGTGGTCCTTCTCATCCAACCTCTGACATGCTTCCTAGATGAACATCAGGAAAGAGTCTAAAGGGTGGTAGGACCTTGTAAAAACACATGGTTAAAACTCCCCGCCAACTTCTCCAGCTTGTGTGCATCCAGATTCAAGCGGGAGGAACAAAGACAGCCACAGCCTCTGCTGGCCTCGACTCCATGTTTATTATTGGGCAGATCACATTCAGCCCCTGGGGAGGTCACAGTGTTGACCCTGCACATTTACCATCCTTTCGCCTCTTTAGCTGGCTAGCCAAGGCATTTAAACCTAACACTACAGATCCTTTCCCCCAGGTCCAGATGTGCTCAGCTGGAGAAAGGGGCTCTGTGAATGATGGAGCTGTATCCAAATTAACCCTGGGAACTGTTCTTAGCTACCTCCTTACTCTGTACCTGACCACAGCCACCCACCTAGAGGGTGAATCACATTTTATCAGGTCTCCAGGTATCAGAACCTCACAAGACCCCTCTATTTCTGCCTCTAATAAACACCACCACGGCCTCAACATCATGCAAACACTTATCATTACTGTCTAGATTCTTCACCAATCTTCTTACTGCCGTCCCGGCCTCAGTGGGGATCCCCTCTGTTGCATTCTAATTATCACACAATGAGCAACTAGCTGCAGATAGCACTGACTGTTTGAGAGTCTGCTGTCATTTCACATGTTCTTCCCTGGTCTGTCTGTCTGTCCCCACCTCCATAAGACATGCGAAGAACTGCATCTATTCCCTCTGAGCATCTTACATGTTCTACCCAGTGACCAGTCTGTCACAGTACCCGCCTGAGACTTGGAATCCTCAGTTGTGAAATGAAGAGGTCCAATGTCTATTGCTTATTAAGTCCAGCGGCTGAAAAGTTACCAGCAGTGGCGGGGCTTGGGGAAGGGAAGTCTTTCTCTTTGTTTTTGGGATTTTTCTGCTCCTGACAGGAGAGGTGAGAGTGAGCCAGACATTACCCCGTTTGCTACTGGAGCCAGCTCCTCCCTCATTTCCTTTCCCAAGACTTTGCAGGTACCTACTGTTCCCTCTGAAGTCTCTGACTTTGGCTGTATTTTCGTTTAAAAGGTGTGATGTACTCCGGGGTCCATATGGTTTTATACTTGTCCCAGCAGCCATATACAGCTGCAATGCACCTTCTCTTCGGGTTTCAAAGTCAATGACACGGCTTCTGCGGCTTGAGTCTCCATTCAGCATCTGTCTTGAAGTTGGGGAAGGAACACAGCAAGACATACATTCAGGACCTCATGGTTCACAGAATGAACTCATAGCCCTGTAGCTTGGATTCGGGGTTAACCCTGGCCCTACCATCTCCTAGCCAGGTGATTCTGGACAACTTATTTACATTTCTTTGGTTTCGTTGTCATTATCTGAACTGTGAGCTACTGAATAGGTTACTGTGAGCATTACATTAATTAATACAGGTGCTTAAAATATGCCCAGAACACAGTTGTATTTTATGCACATAGTACATATTACTTATTTGGTAATTATTAAGATATTTTAATATGCAGAATTTATCTTACCAAGCTAAGAATTATGTTATAACTATCTGGTGATGATAAAATGAATAATTATTGAGCACTGGTTAGCTGCTTTCAAGCTTTATGATATAGTTTCAATTTCTGACAGCAACAATGTGTCTTTCGACAGATAATACTGAGGTTGACAGTAATTCCTAATTCAAATATGAGATTTATTCCTTTTTGAAGCCATGCCTAGGACCCTGGTCACTTGACATGCAGGACACATGTTGTTTGTGTCATGCTGCGGAGAACCATGGAGTTGGCCTGACCCAGCTGCCTTGAGAGGTATCCCAGGGCAGAGGATTAGCTCTTCTGATGACATTATCTTACACTCCTTTGTATTTAAGCATCGGGAACAAATCTCCCCCAGGTAGTTCTGAGTCCACCAAATTATGCTGGGGGCCAGTTTCCCAGAAATGGTGCAGGCATTCACATTTGATAGATGTTGACTTTTCTACTGCACGGCCTTCCAGAAGGCTGAACGTGTTTCCTAGCTTTTCTCACCATTAGTGTCTGTTTTTCCCTAGAGCATTTTTGTTATTGTTTGTTTTCTGTTTTAGACAGTTTCTCTGTGTGTCCTTGGTTGCCCTAGAATTAGCCCTGTAGTAAGAGGACAGCGGGCCGTGTCCCGCTGCCTGGCTGGCTTACACCCAAAATAATCACATGAAAATTGAATTAATTAAAATTACTGCCTGGCCCATTATATCTATCCTCTTCTTGGCCAACTCTCACATCTTGATCTAACCCATTTCTATTAATCTGTATGTCACCACAAGGTCATGGCTTACGGGGAAAGATTCAGCATGTCTGACTCTAGCGACTCCATGGCGGCTTTCTCTCTGTCCTCTTCCCAGCATTCTGTTGTGTTTTCCCTGCCTACTGATTTCTGCCCTATCAAAAGGCCAAGGCAGTTTCTTTATTCACCAATGAAAGCAACACAAATACAGAAGAATCTCCTACCCCATTTCCCCTTTTTCTGTTTAAACAAAAAGGAAGCCTTTAACTTTAACATAGTAAAATTACATATAACAAAACAGTTATCAAGCAAGAATTACAGTTACAATATTTATATCTACTTTATCTTTTATCATAACAATGGAAAACTATAACTGTAACTATCTATCTATTCTTCAACTCTATCAAAGACTCCAGAAGGATATAATATTACCTAAGTAAACAAGAAGTAAGCAATTTTCAAAACTCTAGAAATGACAGAGACATCTTGCTACCTGTACAGTCATCCAAAGTTCCTCTGTACCATTGGAGCATCCATCTTCAGCCTATATGCCCACAGTATTCAGCAGATACTTTCATGAAGCAGGAGATTTTAGAGACAGTTAAGTCACTTTCTTCTGTATCCTACAGAATGTCTCACAGACTCTTTCATGAATCAGGAACCCTGAAGGATCATCTCACCTTTAGGCAAGTTCAGCAGTTCTCTCTCTGTGGGTTCTTCATGTCCAGTTTATGGAACAGTCCAGGCAAGAGCAGTTTCTTGCCCAAATGGCTAACCAACATCATAAGGAGCCTCTTCGATGCCCATCTTCCACAGGAAGTAGCTTGGTGCTGTCAGGAGCAGACGTGTCTCATTGTCATGAAAAAGTCCTAAGTTATTAAAACATTTTAAATGCCATATTCTGTAGTCTTTGAAAGATATGAAGAATGCCTATTTAAAATATATCTATGCACATCTAGAAAATCTAACATGATTACAAGCTTGACTATTATCGATGATTATCCACTAACAACCTATATTTCCTAATTATACATTACGTTTTTAAATGAACTACACAATCACAATACCTTAATCAAGATCAGAAATACATACACATATAACAAAATTGACCTTAAATTTATATCAATAAGGCAAATTTTATACCAATGTAAATTATTCATATCTATATCATATCCCCCTTTAAGTGTAAAAGAACATTTATAAACAATATTTGGGAATATGGGCATAGTTTTTTCTCTCCAAACTGCTTCGTACTGTATGGGGGCACTGTTAATCAGGTCTTTCATGGTATATCCTGTGTGCCAGGTTCATCTCAGTCACCAGTTGAGTGAAATAATTTTCTGAAGATGTTCCTGGTGACCTTTCAGAAGGGTGTGGTCTATCATACCATACTGGTCTAGAAGCAATCCACAGAGTCTCATCTTCTGTGAAAACAAAAGAAGAACCTCTTTTCCAAAGCATCATATCCTTAGATCCAAATTTTGAAGTCAAGATACCTTTAGAACATATATGCTGGTTTAGCTTAGCAGACCACACAATGAAATGTCTCTCTGTATTTAGCTCCTTTACAGTCAAAAAAATTAAAGAAAACACAATAAAATACATAGTTCAGATATTCTGTGAATTTTCCATTTTTACATGGCTTATTTTTACTCTATCACTTACTCTGTCTCTTTAAAGACTTTATTCTTTTCTTAAAGCATTAACTTTATTTTATGACTATATACTCTTTTTATTTTCTCTCAAGCCTACGTGCATTTATCCAACATTGTGACCCATTTAGAAGTCACTTATGTCTGAATCTGTCCTATTGCATTGTATATAATTCTCTACTGTCTTGAAGAGCTTTTAAAATGCTAAGCAGCTTGGTTGCAGCTGCTCTGGGTGTTGGCTCTGCCTCTGTCCAATTTTAAAATGGTGGACGTAACATTTCTGGTAGCTCTGAGGCTGCCAGGTAGGAGCCGCAGTCAACAATTTAACTCTGAGAATGAGCATGCAGCACATAAACTCTTTCTTTCTGAGTTACAGACAAATCTGCCACGCGGAAACCTTAACTGCATTGTTATTATGATAATTACGACAGTTCCTGCCTGAGATCAGCACAGTTCAGCATGATGGAGCAGCTCCTGCCTCAGAGCCATTTGGTGCCCCTGAGCCGTGCACAGTTCCAGGCACACAGCAGTCCACATTGCCATCAAGCGAGCCGTAGTAGCACTTTAGTCACAAACCCTGTCCAAATGCTCCGTCTCCAGCAGGAGCCAGAGATGGCACTGGCAGCATAGCCCAGAAAGCCGGCATTTTAAAACTGCCATGGCTTTTTTACTATTGCGGCTGCTGAGTGAGGAAATTCTCTCTGTGGCACACCACTAACAAACAGCAAAAAGTTGTGTTAAACTCTGTATTTTTTTTTTAGTCTGGAATTTCTTTTTAAGCCCTCTTAGGTTTTATGTGGAGTTAGTAGACCACATTGAGGCACCATCTGTTGTAATGAGGCAAGCGGGCCACGCCCCGCCACCCGGCTAGCTTACACCCGAAATAATCACATGAAAATTGTATTAATTAAAATTACTGCCTGGCCCATTATATCTAGCCTCTTTTTGGCCAACTCTCACATCTTGATCTAACCCATTTCTATTAATCTGTATGTCACCACGAGGTCATGGCTTACGGGGAAAGATTCAGCATGTCTGACTCTAGCAACTCCATGGTGGCTCTCTCTCTCTGTCCTCTTCCCAGCATTCTGTTCTGTCTTCCCCACCTACCTGATTTCTGCCCTATCAAAAGGCCAGTTTCTTTATTCACCAATGAAAGCAACACAAATACAGGAAAACCTCCTACACCATAGCCCTATAGACCAGGTTGGCCTTGAACTCCCAGAGATTCACCTGCCTCCCAAGTGCTGGGATCAAAGGAAAGGCATGAACCACTAACATCTAGCCCTAAAGGACTTTTGAAAATTCCCTTTTCTACATGCATTCCACAGGACCGGTTCTAAGAACAGCATGGAATTTTACCTGAGCAAGTGTGTTTGATCAATGGCTCCCTAATCTAAGAAGTGGAGACCTTTCGCCATGTTACTGACTGATAAGGATGTCTCAGTGAGCTTTGCCTTGGAAATTTTCCCCATGAACTATTTTCCTCGGTGCTGTCCCGTGTGGCTGCCCGGGGAAGCTGTAAATGGACCTTTTCCTTTCCGGGTTGCATGTGCAAATCTGCAGTTTCTTCTGTCAGTGTTGCTGCTCTCTGTAATTACAGAATCCCTGAGTTCACGAGAGGCACGAGCGTGTTGTTTAGTCTAGTCTTTCTTTAATGTGTAAGCAACATCCACCGGAGTTAGGAAACTTGCTGCTTTGCCATCAGTCTGTCGTCGGAGTGAATTTAATACTCCAATAGCTCTTGGTTTATCATGGCTGAGAAGGCTGCTGTCCCAGAACTTCCATCCCTTCATCCTATTTCTGACCTTGCAGGACTGTCATAGAGAGCCACTTAATCAAACCCTAGTGTATTTCCAAAAGTAGGGCAGATAGCTCTCATTTGCGTCATAAGAACATAAGTCCATGAGAGTAACTTAGATTGCTTAAAGCTACCCGGTATTCATACGCACATTAACTCATCTAATTGGCAAAGACTTACAAGACACAAATAACTGTTCCCACATCCAGGCAAGCATACAAATTTAAGTAAACTTATTGATTCCATAACTGGTATTTAATGTTAAGTTATTGTGATGGAGAGTCGGGGGGAGACAGTATATAGGATAAAATTGATCACCAACCTGCTTGGACCCTGCAATATCAAAAGAATGCAAAGAAATTAATGTTTATGCATACCAACAAGAGTAGATACAAAATAATAAATAAAGAGTGATAAAGCAGAGTTCCTAGGCTCAGAGGCTATGGATTCAGACTGAGTGTTTGTGAATAGACTATCTGAAATCCAATATAAATGAAGCCTGGGAGACAAGGGGAGAATGAACCCAAGACTTGTCTAGAGACATAGGCCAGCAAGCAGGTACACACGGCTAAGATGTTAGAAGGTGGATGGAGCTAGAGCCCCATGAATAAGGGAATGGTTGGGAAGAAGAAACTGAAGCAGGGCATGAAACACCGCAGAGAAATTGTGCATTTTAGTGCCAGTGGAAAGCAGTGGCAGGGTTTTAAGCAGAAGAGTTGCATTAGCTGATCTATACTTTGCGAAAGTAAGTCTTGCTCCAGTGTGCAGACTAGATGGGATTGCCGAGTGGGCATAGCAACCGGAAGGAGACTGCATCAGTGACTGTTCAGAAATTCAAAGGTGGGGGATGACGGCAAAATTGAAGCTCAGTGGCTCTGGAGATGGAAAAAAGATGGTAAGGATCCGGAATGCAGAACGTGTGGGATTTGAGAACGAAACAGTGGGGTCGGCAGTGGGTGCGGCTGAGCCTGGCATTTCCAGTTCCAGCAGCTTCTTCAGTCCTGTGTCACTTGCTGGTATGGGGAAAAAAGTGAGGAGGGACAAATCTTAGGGGTAAAGGAGAAAGGGGTTTGGGCTTCCAAAGGCATGTGGCTTGTGAGTAAAAACCGATTTTTTTCGGTATTCAGCATAAGTAGCTGCAGCCTGTTGATTCTTCATTTGCCAAATACGAGCATCCGCTTTGCAGTATACACTGAAGTAGCCAATGGAAACATGGGTATTTAAGATGTGGTGCCCCTGTATGAGGAGATCTCTACTGTGCACAGTGAAATTGGTGTATTATCACAATGTGTATTAGGATCACAACGTACAGAGAGTTATGAAAGAACTGAGAACACAGATAACTCTGATAGACATGGAAATATACATTTGCATCATTATGACAATTTGACTTGGAGCTATCATAGGAGATGGTTTCATAAGAGACTTTGAGTCCCAAGTGAGATTCTTGAGAAACGTATATCCAAAGAAGCATGAAGGACTTGTTAAAAGAATTCAGGGTGATTTGGTCGACTGGAATGAGGGATTGGTGGAAAAATCAAGGAAAAGGGTTCTGATTTCAATCAGAAATGGAATCTGATCATGAGAACTTTAAAAGCATCTTGGGAAACTGGGACTTTACCCTTTAAATCATGAGAGAGCATAGAGTAGTGACATGGTTGGTCTTTTATGAATAAAACTCCAACATCACTATACATAAAAGAAAGGTATGTTTGGGGGTATATTGGAGGTTGTGGCAAAGCCCAGAGAAATAAACAATGAAAAGTGGAAAAGCTAATTAAATTTGGAGGATTTCAATTCTACGATCTCTGTTGGTCTGTGAGGTGTAGGGATTTAGAGGATAAAGAAGGGGCTGCTGCTTCTAGCTTGATGTTTGTTGTCTAACTATACTGTTCTGAAGTATCAACCTCATGCATGGATTCCCACTGATATATATCCCATGCCATGGGACACAATGACTACTGTGGGGACAAACATTATATATTGTCTGAATTTATCCTGCTTCTTGACCACTGAATGAAAGGATTATTTAACCTAAATGCCTTGATTGTCTACAAATTGGCTTGAATTCATGATAGCAACAATGTCAGTCCAAATTCTACTTTGGAAAGTTTAATTCCCCCAGAGCAATTTACTTTTAAACACTAATTATTCCAGTATTGTAAAAGAACCCCAACAAAAGGCATTAAACAGAAGGTTTCATTTTCACTCTTTAGACGTACACTGTCAGAGCTTACTAATATGAAATGAGAAGGGAGTGACCAGGGCCACCACCGGCAAGCTGTGTCATCTAGAATAATGTACCTTGTCACCTGAGCTTTACGTGGTTCTCTGCAGAAGAGGTCAGACCAGCATGTCGCAGCCCGTAAAGTTTTGCAATGTTTAAAAACTGGGACTTAGATCATCATTATGTGTTGTTTACACAGTTGATCTGTGAATTCCCAAAAATCTAAATGTGATGCTAGTCATTCCTGGGCCATTTCCAGTGTCTTGACAGATGTCACCTGTAGGTAGTCAGAGAAGGGTTGAGGGTCAGATGGAAAAGTTTTCCAATTGGGTGGGTTTTAAGTCTGGATTTCTGCATCTTTTAGCTTTGTAGTTTCAGATAAGTAACCTAATTTTTCTGGACCCATTCCTATCACATGTATAAAAATACTTACTTTACTGGGCCATGAAGTTAAAAAGACAGTTGGTATTTTTCCAACCCCTGGCATCCTTTTAACCCTTTTTCCTGATCAGCTTCTCCGTTTGATCAATGATCTGTTTTTCTGTCTAATAAAGAGATCTAGGGAGTATGTTTTCAACAATATTTTATGAAAGACATTTATTAGGCCATAAAAAAGCAATGTTAACATTTTTACCCACTTGCTGGGACATGAAGTTCTGCGATTCCTTTTTATGGGTAAGCTTGTTTTTCTTCATTTTCCCCCCTCTCCGGCACTCAAAGTCAGCCCAAATATGGTAACAGTAAATCATTTGAACTGGGTTAACGCAAGTTCTTGCAGGTTTGGACACTCATCAGTCAGCTTGCTCGTCATTTGAATCATTGCAGTGCCCACCGAACCATTCAGGACCCCAATGCCATCTGTTTTTCTACCATCTAGATCTCCCATTCCTGAGAAAAACCAGGGCTCTGCTGGGCTTTGTGGGACAGTGTCAATGTTTTGCAACTTTGCTTAACTGTCCTTGCCACTGCTCCTTCCTCAGGGTGCTTGTTCCTTCTCTTCCACTGCAAGCCGCATCTACAGGGTCCCTTCTTCCTTCTTCAGTCTCCGTTGTCTGCTGTCTCCATTTGTCACTTGGACCTGACCTGTTGAACACATCTTGGCAGACTGAGGACAATTCTCTGGGGATGACTGACCTTTGATGATTCCAATTAAAGTCATGAGGTGCCCTCCCAAGTCACAATGCTTAACTTTTTAAAAATCATCTTTGAAAAACCCTTAAAATCTCATAAAATATTATAAGGATGGAGACTTTGGCTGGTTCATTCTTTCTTCTTCTGCCCTGGTCCACCGAAAGCCTGAGAAGCCACAGTGGACCTTTATCAGTTATGGTCAAAGAATGTATCTGTAATGGACACATTTTTTTTTCTGGATACCATGATCTTAGGAGCAGATGCTGACTAAATCACAGGGGGATGTGTCTCAGTACATCCGTGATGTAGATAGCTCCGTGGCTTCCCAGAGAGGGGCATTTGATGCCAGAAGACTGCAAATTGGCTTGAGATGGTTCACAGCAGTAAATGATATGGGGTCATGGAGAGAGAGAGAGAACTCTCTCTTAACTGTCCTTGCCACTGCTCCTTCCTCAGGGTGCTTGTTCCTTTATGATTCCAAGAATAATTATCCTGGCTCACCTGCCAGTACAGTAGTGGGCTGGAATACCTGTCTGAAGGTCTTCCCTATCAGTCAGGCCAAGCTGCACCATGGCCTCCCTACCCCCTTTGTGAGCCGAGGAAAGAGGCGTCCACAGCATCCACAGCACAGCAGTAGGCAGCTGTGGCTTAGTGATGCTACTCTCTTTGATTGTAATTTCATGGTTGTCTTTTGCCATTTACGGTTCTTTATGGGCACACTAATCTTCTCCCCATGGGAGTTATGTAAAATGGCCTTACAAAAAACACTTATGTGATTAAAGTGATTAAGCATTTCAAAAGAAAGCATAAAATGCTGATATAACTGGTACAAACATGCATCAACAAACTCATGAAAGTGATACCCACATAATTGCAGTTGGGAAATGTAATTAGTTGAGCGTGGATGATGCTTTAAACTTTTTATTGATGTTTTTCTCATTTGATTTATTATTTGAGAACTTCATATGCACGTACAGTATGTTTTGATAAAAACCCACTCTCTCTTCCCTGACCAGTTCTTTTTCTACATCTCCTCTGCTTTTCTCTCCCCATTTCATGTGCTCTTTTTCAAACCCGCAGATTCCGCTCAGTGCTGCCAGCACATGTGCATGGGTGCAGCACCATCGCAGGAGCATAGGAGCCTGTCAAGGTCTGCTCTGCATTTCTGCAGAAAGCTGGCATTTTCCTTCTCTGGCAGCCATCAATTGCTGAGAGCTCGTCAGCAAGGAGTGGGACTTCGTGGCCCTCCCGTCCGTGCTGAGGATTTGCCTGACTTTTAATTGCGCAGGTCTTTCATTATGCAACCACAGCCATTGTGAATTCGTGCGCTGGATAAGCCTGCCATGTCTGGAAAGCATTGTGTCCCAGCGGTCCTTCACTGTCCCTGTCTTTTCCAATCTCTCCCCTTCTTCTTCTGTGATGATGCCTGGGACTTGTGGTCAGGAGGTGTCATGAAGATTTCCAAATCAAGGGCTGAGCACTGCGTGGTCTCTTATGCTCTGCACACTGATCATTTGTGAGTCTGAATTAATTTCCATCTACTGCAAAAAGAGTTAAACATAAACCCCAGTGCCAGGCGTGAGTTAACTGTTTCCAAGCTGTTGGTCATTGGAGTCCCATAGACAGTGAAAGCATTATAAGCTATTACTATTGTTCTTGGTTACACTATAGAACTCAATGGTAAAATACTATTGCTGAAAACACTACATGCTTGAGTCATAAGACATGGAGAAATTAAACCAATACTGACCTGGAATCTTCATCCCTACTAATTAGATTTGCAGTGCTGGGAGGTTTTATGCATATTAAAGGGAGAGAGAAATAATTAACAATCTTACCTACCTATGACTCCCATGAACTATAATAACTATTGTCCTGGCAGGATATATCCCCTAGTGCAATAATGACACAGATGTTACAGGAGCAGCCAATTGCTTTCAGATTGACTTCATGGCTTACTCCATAACACAGTACTTTTATTGGGCTGCTAACTGATCAAAGGCGTGTGAGGTGGTAGGTCATAGAACCTCCAGGAAATCCTTCTTCTCTTATTCAGCTCAGTGGTATTAATCTGTCTCTTAAATATATATATATATATATATATATATTTTTTAAATTGTTTTTATTGAGCTATATTTTTTTCTACACTCTCCTCCCTTCCTCCCCCTTCCTCTTCTACCCTCTCCCATGATCCCTATGCTCCCAATTTACACAGGAGATCTTGTCTTTTTCTACTTCCCGTGTAGATTAGATCCATGTATGCCTCTCTTATGATTCTCTTTGTTGTCTAGGTTCCCTGGAGTTGTAAATTGTATGGTGTTTTGTTTTTTGTTTTTGTTTTTTGCTTTATGTCTAAAGGCCATTTATGAGTGAGTAAATATTATATTTGTCTTTCTGGGTCTGGGTTACATCACTCAATATGATTTTTTTCTAGATATATCTATTTGCCTGCAAATTTCAAGATGTCATTAATTTTTCCCCACTGTGTATGGGAAAAGATCTTCACCAACCCCATATTGGACAAAGGACTGATCTTCAAAATATACAAAGAACTCAAGAAACTGGTTATCAAAAAACAAATAATCCAACCAAAGAACGGGGTGCAGCCCTTCACAATAGCCACAAATAGCATAAACTATGTCAGAGTAACTCTAACAAAGCAAGTGGAAGACTTGTATGACAAGAACTTTAACTCTTTGAAGAAAGAAATTGAAGAAGACACCAGAAAATGGAAAGATCTCCTATGCTCTTGGGTAGGTAAAATTAACATAGTAAAAATTGCCAATCGTATAAAAAGCAATCTAAAGATTCAATGCAATGCCATAAAAATCCCAATAAAATCTTTCATAGGCCTCAAAAGAACAATACTCAACTTCATATGGAAAAACAAAAAACCAAGGATAGCCAAAACAATCCTGTAACAATAAAGGAACTTCTACAGGCATCACAACCCCTGACTTCAAACTCTACTATAGAGCTACAGTACTGAAAACAGCCTGGTATTAGCATAAAAACAAACAAAAGGACCAATGGAGCTGAATTGAAGACCCAGATATTAATCCACACACCTATGAACACCTGAATTTTGACAAAGAAGCAAAAAATATCAAATAGAAAAACGAAAGCATATTCAACAAATGGTGCTGGCTTAACTGCATATCAACATGTATAAGACTGAAAATAGATCCACATCTATCACCAGGCACAAAACTCAAGTCCAAATGGATCAAATACCTCAACATAAAACCAACCACACTGAACCTCATAGAAGAGAAAGTAGGAAGTACACTTGAACGCATTGAAGGCACAGGAGACTACTTCCTAAATATAACCCCAGTAGCACAGACACTGAGAGAAACAATTAATAAATGGGACCTCCTGAAACTGAAAGCCTTCTGTAAAGCAAAGGACACAGTCAACAAGACAAAACAGAGTCCTACAGAATGGGAAAAGATCTTCACTAATCCACATTGGATAGAGGGCTGATTTCCAAAATATACAAAGAACTCAAGAAATTGGTCATCAATAGAACAAATAATCCAATAAAAAATGGGGTGCAGACCTAAACAGAGAATTCTCAACAGATGAATCTAAAATGGCTGAAAGACATTTAAGGAAATGTTCAACATCCTTAGTCATCAGAGAAATGCAAATCAAAACAACTCTGAGATTCCATCTTCCACCTGTAAGAATGGCCAAGATCAAAAACACTGATGACAACTTATGCTGGAGAGGATGTGGGGTAAAGGGAACACTCTTCCATTGCTGGTGGGAGTGCAAGCTGGTATAGCCACTTTGGAAATTAGTATGGCGATTTCTCAGAATATTAGGAAACAACCTATTGCAAGACCCAGCAATACCACTTCTGTGCCTATACCAAAAGGATGCTCAATCATACCACAAGGATATGTGCAACTTTGTTCATAATGCATATGACAAACATTACTTGTCATAGCCAGAACCTGGAAACAACCTAGATGCCCCTCGACCAAAGAATGGTTAAATACATATCTTTATAGCTATAGATTAGTGCACCTATTGATGCACTGTCATGATCCTCATGACCATGACAGTGATATAAAGCAAGGCATCTGATTAGGAATCCCATTTCTACCCATTATCTTGCATTTGTAAATAACTTACTAATTCACTCCAAACATTACTTGTTTTAAATATATATTTAATTTTCAAACTCACTGTGTTATGTACATATTGAAACCAAACATCCTGGAAAGTCTTATAAAGAGAAGATATTGTTTTGCCTGCATGACATTAACCACACATTATTGTAATTAACCTGCCCCTCAGTCTGATGCACCTGCTGCTAGCACCTTCTACATAGTAAGTTTCTCCTCCAAAACAGTAACATTTATGCATAAAATACTCTAAAAATCCTAAAATGTGGCCCACCATGCCCAGATGCACTCTTTGCTAATGTGTATTTATTATAGTTACTTTTTTTTCTTTTCTTTAAATACTTGGAAACATCTGCTCTATAGGGCTGTTTAGATATAGAGCAATGCAATTCCTGGAACATTCATATAGTTCTTAATTAGCTACCCCCTCCCATGTAGCTTTCATTTCAAGGTAGGCCTATTGTTAACCATCAATTAAAACCCAAAACGCATAGAAAAATCTTTCCATGAGAACAATTGAGGTAAACCTATTCTAAGGTTTCCTATCTGAATCAGTGTCATTCCTCCTGCCCCCAAATCATTCCTTCCTTCAGCTGTTTCTCCTCTTGTCTCCCAAAGTTGTCTCTGGAATCCTTCCTCTCTCCCCCGAGTCCCTCGCTCGTAATTCTAATGGCCACCAAGCTCTGTATCATGAACTTTTTAAGCATCTTTCACACTGCTTATCCTTCCTTGTATGCTCCTTTGTTTTGCCCATGGCAGTGATCTAGGCCTCCCACACTAGCTATGGCTTATTCGCTTCATCCCTTCCCCACCTCCAAGGCCTTCCAACCCTTTAGCTTCCGCATTGGTTTGTACTTACCTTCTGCTCAAGTCCTATGGAAAGTCTCCCATCTTTCCTGGTTGTCTTTTCTGCACACTGCCCCCTCCCTGGCAGCTCCATGTCTGATGTCTTCTTCTGGCCCAGTCCCCTTTTCTAGCTTCCAGTCATCCGTCAAAACTCTGAACAGTGGTTCTTTGGAACCGTTGTCCTTGACCCTTGTCCAAACGTGCAATTAGGCTAGGCTTCTTGATTATATATTTCATTTCCTTTTTAGCCTTTGTCTGGGGCTTAACTTGCCAGACAATAGTATATGGGAGGAAAAGCATGCTTGCTGAGCTCAACATTTTTGTCTCCAGCACCCAATGCAGTAATAGGCACAATGAGCACTCTGCAAATACTGATTAAATGAATGAATGAATGAATGGATAATTTGCCCTCAGCACACTAGGGATTTACCTGTTTGTTGCCTGATTTTAACAAATATTTTGTAGAAAGTATGTAACATAATATTACCTTTATTATATCTTGTTTATCCACAGTTTTGTGCAACCATCCCCACTGTCTAGTTCCTGAAGATTTTCATCACCCAAGGGGAAACTTCATATTCATTAATCAGTCACTCCCTGTTTCCCACTGCTCCCCGGGCAGCCATTAATTTGCTTTCTGTCTCTGTGGATTTGCTGACTGTGACTATTTCATGTCCATGGAATCATTGCTACAGCACGCTTCAGCTGCCAGTGGGGGTGTCTGCTTCTCGGTACAGACTCGTGCTTATCATCTCTTTCCTCATCAGCACAGTGCCTTGCACACAGAATGTATGGAAAATCCTTACGTAAATTAAATCATGTTTTTTTTTTTTTAACTTGACATACCAAGCATATACCCGAGATATGTTAGCAAATATTCTGTAGTAGTTTTCCTTGTTGGAAATTAAACTGAAGAAATACAGTACATATAACCTATTTACTTTTACTGTTGTATTTTCTGCTTCGCTCACATATTAAAGATGATGCTGAAAGGAAAGGCGTGATTCTAGAAAACACAGTAAAATAGTAAAACATAAGTAGAATACTGAGAACAAAAGGGTAAGTGAAAATAAACTAGCCATATAGACTTCCAGGGAATTATCACAGTTTAGTAGGTGGCTGGGTTTCCCACACACCAAGAAAGGGGAAACTATTTTTTCTAAGTCCTCAGAAGAATCACATCTATTTTAAGCAATGATGTTTTTTAATTACAATAAAGGAAAACTCTAATTTATTTATTCATTCCTAGATTCTTTGTGAGTGATCATTTTGTGCTGGCCATGCCTCTGCAGCCTGGTAGGTCTCTGATGTGCGTAAAGAATTGCCAGACATAATCCATGCACGATCCTGGCAGCGTTGACTGCATAATATCAAACCCTGTTCTGTGAAGTTTGTCAGTTCAAAGTGATTCCAGAGCAGCAGGTTGGCTGAGCCAATCTAGTGGGAAATACCCACCTTCTTTGCAGCAGTGGGTGGGGTTTGGGCGCTGTTTTTCTGTAGAATGTCTGAACCTCAAGCCTTGCAGGGGGACTTATGATCATTTCCACTCAGGTCTACGATCATCTGCCTGATTTTGTACCACCTGGCAAAGATCGAATCCAAACTAGACCACCTGGTAGACATTATATTTTGATCAAAATAAGATCGCATGGACTTGCGATCCAAATATTTTGATCAAAATAGGATCTGCTTGTGATTTGAAAACTTACCCACGAATCTGGGGAGGGAGGAGGAATGCAGTTAAAGCTATTTTCTGCATTTTTCCAAAATGCAGTCTTGGCGTAGCAGCGCCTTGCCAGCACGCAAGTGCAACCGTGGTTTCTCATGGGAAATTTTCATAGTTTTTCGGCGCTTGATGTCAGGAAAAAAAAAAAAAACCAAAACATTGAGTGGATTGTTGACTGAGAGGAGCCAAAGCACTGGCAGAACTGGGGTTCTTGGCACACTGAGGAACAACAGCAAAGTTATTTGGGGAAGCTGCTCTGGGAGTTTCCTGTCAGCCCATCGCCCCATCCCAGTACTGGGCTAATGAGATGTGTACACTTCCCCTCCCAGCCTGAGAATGACGGCGAAGGTCATGGTCACTCCAGCTACCCAGGCCTATACTGTGAAATCCGATTTTCATAGCATAGTTCCAAGAAGGCTTTTTGCTAAAACAGACACGGAGTGGGGTGTGGGTAAATGAGACATTATTAGCTGGCACGTCTTATCTCTCTTGAGTGTAGCCCACTGAAATACAGTGCGATGCATCTATCTACTGAGCACATCCTAAGTCAAAAGTATTACATTCGAAAGTAGGATTTGCTGATGAGCTGTGCAAAGTCCAGTACTCTTAAGGAATTGATATGCTAGTCACACATTCACCGATTCATTCAAACGATGTTCACCAAATAGCTAGTGCATTTCCGGCAGCGCCAACCCACTTAGACTGTATCCCTGAACCGATTAGATCAGGTGCTGGCAAAGACTGAATTCTGACAGAGAGAGGCAGAACAAAAACAACAGTCATAATGAATCAACACACTACATACACTAGAAAAGGCCAAGACTCGAGAGAAACGGATGGGGAGACAATGTTAGACACTGTAGTCCAAGCAGACCCCATCGGCAAGGTGCTTTAGAGCGAAGACTAGGAGGTGGAGTAGGCATGGCTGGTGAAGAGACAAAAGCATTCCAGAATCCCACTGGCTACAGGCCTCACGCTAGAAGCATGCCTCGTGGATCTGGGGTAGGAGAGGGAGGCTGGGGTGGCTGAAGTGGAATTGACAAGGGATACAGAGGTGAGAGATGCAATTAGGTGGTAAGAGGAGCTGGGTAGGGGAGTGGGTAGTCCACAGCTTTGCGAACTATAAAAAGGATTGGGGATTTGTCCAGAATGCCATGGAGGCCAGATGATGGATTCAATCTCTTTCCTTTTTTTAAACCTATCGTCTTCGCTGGGAATAGTCAGACTTGGGCGGCTATCAAAACACAAAGCACCAGGATTCTCAGGAAGCTATTAGCAAGACCTTGGCCAGCAGGTAAGTGTTTTGAGCCAGACTGCCAGCAGTGAAGACGGTGAGCAGTAATCCGGTCCTGGGACTATTTTGGCAACTGAACTAATAGATTTCCCGATGGATCCACGTAAGATGGAAAATAAAAACACGTACCGTCGTGTATCCAACCACTCTTCATTCTGACACTCTCCTATCGATCGAATCAATGGAAAGCACCTGGCCTGGCCTGCATTTCCACTGGCAGGCCGAAGTGGCGCATTCTCAGCGGCAGCTCTCCAAGAGTTAGCTGTCTGATGGGGCAAGGGGTAAGAAACACACGGCAGTCCAGAGAGAATGACCAACCCTCTTTGAAGAATTGCTTTAGATGCAGAGAAGAGACACGCAGGCTGGGTCTTACAGGTGAGGTGAGCACTTGTCAATCACAGCTTAGAAGAGCTCCCTAGAGAGGACGGCAGACAAAAAGGTGAACACTGTCTCATGAATTTGAGGAACTAGAGTACTCTGAGTATCTGAGCCCAGAGTACTAAGTAGGAACAGTGAGCAAAGAATCTGGAGAGGAACCTGGAGATCCCTCCATAGGAGCAGTAAGTGCTCTGAACTGCTGCCACCTGGTCTTTCTAGCCCCTCCCTTGTAGTCTTCAAAGTAACAGTCAAGCTTGAGAGACAAGCACAAGACAGAAAGAGTTAAGCGGGAATGCCATGGGCTTTTTGAAACCTCAAAGCCTACCTCCAGTGACATACCCCTTCCAACAATGCCACACCTCCTAATCCTTCCCAAACAGTTCCACCAATTTGGGACCGAGTAATGAATTATATGAGTCCCTGGGGGCCATTCTCTTTCAAATCACCAGAGATATGAAGGAGGAATGGGAGGGGTGTGCAGGAGGGGACAATCAGCAGGGTATGGCCGGGTTAGGGGGACACAGAACACAATGAGCTGCGAGCTAGGGGAAGGTAGACGTGGCTCTACAGACAATGGCCACCTATTGATGGGTTAGAAAAAGGGGTGGTGGTCAGAGCCATGATCTCAGGATAATCTGGATGATGGAGGGAGAACAGGGCTGAAGACAAACGCTCTTGGAGCAGAAATAAGGAAGCAACTGTCTAAGTTTTCAACAGATGTTGGATACGACTGAAATGGAAGGCTGTTGGAAGGGCACTTAATGAAGACAGGGGATGTTTCTTGGAGTCTCCATCTTTGTTAGTTTTAACCATCAAGCTTCACAATTACCACTGTTTGCTGTCCTATTCGAGGGACAGCTGGGCAGGATGGAAGGGACTATTGGATTTTCCTCATCCCATCCATCAGCTACTTGCCATGTGATCGCGGAACTCTTTCAGAGAAGCCAGAAATCTGGCAGGTGTTTTCTTCTTATCTATTTTAATTACACAAAGCTGTTTCTTGGTATTTGCCAGAGCAAGCCCTGTGACTCTTAGTCCTGAGTGAACACTCTATTGAAGTTTAGGGTAGACCACTTGAGGAAGTGTTTGAATTACCTTGGGCCAGCACATCCTCCCCTGGTATTTTGCCAAAGGGAAGAGTTCAAGAAATATTTGTTAAAAGATTGAGTGAATAATTCATCACAACATTCATTGTGGTAGTCTCTGCATAGAATTCAAGAATTCCGTTTTCCACAGCTGAGGTTCTACATATTAGGATGAATCATCTGCCTTCCAACCTTGACCTGTCTGTCAGCTAGCAGAGATAATGCAGAAAAGAGACAGACCAGAATCAGCCAAGCCACACATGTGGGAAGGATAAGGGAGCCGTGGCTGGGTAGTGGGCCTGGCAGGGCTCCTGTGAGTGCTTGGCACCAGGAAGCACTATTGATGTGGATGGTGTTGCGAATGCTTAGGGCCATTGTTAGGAATGCAGCCATCCCAGCAGCACCATGACAGACAAGATTTATGAATCCCGCCCCCATTCTCCATTCTTATTAACATCTGTCCAGGACTTTGCTTGAAGTCTTCTGGGAATTCGGGTAGCACCATCATTACTACTCCCAGCAAAGTCCATTTCACCTGCTGGAAAGTCGTTTGTGCTGTGTCAGCTGCTTTCTGTGTGAAGGTAAAATCCACACTTTTCAGTTTTGAGTCCTTGTGCTTTCCCAGTCCTGGAAACCTCACCAAAACCTAGGTCATCCTCAATTGTGGGGTAGAACTCACCAGTCATTCTGGATCCTTTAAAGTGGGCTGCTGTGCAGTGAACATGAAGCACAGTAGCCATCTACTTAGCCTCATTGGTCTCTTGCACTTTTTTAAAAAAACAATTTGCTTATATTTATTTTCTGTGTGTGTGTTTTACATGAGGGTGTGTTTACAGTGTCCTCAGAGGCCAGAAGAGGGCACCTGAACCCTCTGGAGTTTCCGATTAAAAGTTCCTTGTGAGAGTTGGGAACTCAACCCAGGTCCACTGCAAGAACAGTGAGCGCTTTTAACTCTCTTCTCTCTACCCTGCTCCCTTGTATTCTTAAAAATAATGGTCAACAATTCTTGGTAAAAGTCACTAATTCTCTTTTGATCAAAGAAACAAAAGTCAATAGAAGAGAAGATGCAAGCAGAACGAGCATGCTGAAATGTCTAGAAAATACAGCATTGCAAAGGCCATGAGCCACTTCACGGAAAACATCAGCAAACAAACAACCCTATCAATGCTTCATGTCTACAATTCAATTATGTTAGACATACTTACTTCATTTTGTATGGGGGGAGTTGGGTACTGGTGGTGGAATTGCTGGATTATATAGTAATTGTATCTCCAGTTTTCAAGGCCCCTTCAGATTGCCTCAGGAAACACACAGACCCCAGCAGTAGCATATGAAAATTAGCCTTTCTCTGCAGCCTCACTAGCATCTTTTGTTTTCGTCTTTTTTAGACTAATCATTCAATTTCAGCTGAAATGTATTTCCTTGTTTGTTTTGTACCTTGCTGACAATTAGCATTGTTGAATGATTTTTCCTTTGTTTCTTGGCCTTCTGTGTGTCTTCTTTTGAGAAATATCTATTCAGATCTCTTGCCCAACTAGGTCAGATTTTTACTGCTGTGTGTTTCCTCTGTAATTTTGAATATTAGTACCTTGTTCAACATATAGCTTGAACATATGTTCTCCCGTTCTGTAGTTTGTCCCTTAATTCTGTGAGACAGCTTCCTTTTCCTCATGAAACCTTTCAGCATGATGCAGTTCAGTTTGTCATTGGTCTAAGTTTGCTTCCATCGCTTCATTCTTTAAGACAGTAAGCCCCTGCCCCAAACTAAAAACTTTGCCTAGATTCATATCAAAGAATTTCACCTCTGTTTTATTTTGGCAAATTCATAATTTCACTTCTTAGTTTTAAGGCTTGATACATTTTGAGTTGAATTTTGCATTTGGTGAGAGATACTGTAGATGACTTTATATATGGTGATAGTCAGTCTTTTGCATATGGATACCAAGAAACACTTAGTGGAGATACTGCTCTTGCCTACGTATAAAATCCTGATGTCCGTGTTGAAAATGAGCTGGCTAAAGCATGGAACACCTCCATACTCCACACTGTGAGAGGCGGTTTTCTCTCTTGCTCCCTGTTTTGTTTCATTAGTCATGGGCTTTGATGGCAATGCCATGTTGTTTTTGCTGTTGTAGGTTTGTTGTAAGGAATTGTAGCCCTGGATTTTTTTTCCTCCATGTTGCTGTGGCTTTTCAGAGCCCCTTGTGGCTCCATACGAACTTCAAGAGTGTTTTTCTATATCTGTGAAGAATGTCATTGATATTTTGAGAGGGATTACATTGAATTTGTAGATTGCTTTGGATAGCATGACTATTTTAACAGCATTAATTCTTACACTCCATGAACATGGGATAACTTTCCATTTGCTTGGAAAATTCATTTATTTTGTCACCTTCATTTATTTTGTCAATGTTTTATAATTTTCATTGTAAAGCTCTTACATCTCCTTGGTTAGATCTAGTCCCAGGTAATATTTTTATGTCTAAATAAGATTGTTTTCATGGTTCTTTTAACAACGACTTTGTTATTTAACACTGATAAGTTTCATTTCTATTTAACTGAATCTGTTTACGGCCCATATCTATTTTTCTTGATTGTATAATAAACCAAAAATGAATGAACTTATAATCTAAGTTGTAAGTGGTTTCTGATAAGATATCAGAAAATCTAAAGTGACAAAACATGAAGGGAGGGCAAATTGGGGATGTGCACCAAGGAACAACTTTCATCGTGGGTAAATTCATCTGTAGCATTACGATGACTTTCTATTTTGCCATGCTATGTATTGGAGTGAGGAATTAGTGTGTTCTGTGGGATAAATTATACCCCCTTCCAAATTAATATGTTAAATTCATATACCCCAATATGGTGTATAATTTATGGAGGTAGCGATTTTAAGTGATAATGAAGTCTGATTGAGGTCATAAGTGAAAATACCCAATCTAATAAAATTAGAAGAGGAAGATTTTCTTTCTTTCTCTCTTTCTGACCCTCTCTAAAATATAGTAAGAAGACCATATGAAATCCAGAAAAAAGATTTGTAGATGCCAACCATGTTGGCAGCCAGATCTCACCCTCCAGCCTCCAGGCATATGAGAAGACACACAGGCTTCTGAGCTGCCCAGTTTATGGTGGTTGTGTAACTGTTTCCTCTGGACTGAAACATTCTCCCTCCGAACGAAGGCAGAGCCTGCTGAAACTCACAAGAGGCCCAGACTGCCTCAAAAGGCCTCTCCACATGATGACTATAAGCAGTAACTAACTGTTGGTGGGGGAGGGGACAGAGCTGTTCTCACTGCTGACATAGCCTTGGCAAGGTATGTAGAGAATACTCAAGACAGAGATTTGCTGAACTCTCAGCCATGCTGAGGCAGATGTTTCCGTGATTCAGCTGCCTGGGTCAGCCATGCTCCTGTGTATCACCCCAATACACAGGATGATTCACTAGAATGGTCCTGGCTGAAAGTATTTTCTTGGTCTGTGTTTGCTTCCTCTGAAGGAACTAGGTAATTCTGGGCATCTCCCTCAAGAAAAGCAATGCAAACCATGGCACTTTGTCATGGCAACCCAGGTCGACTAGTATGGAGTGCAGTCAAATCTAAAACTCCAACAAAAATTCCACATCCAAAGCCGGACCCTCAAGGAATTATAGACTTGGTGAAAGGACAGGTGAAGAATAAATAAACTTCTGATAGAAAAAGAAATTTGACTTTGTTGGTTTGTTCCATAAACAAAATGACCAATAAAGAAATACTTTCTGGGCAGTGTTAACACAAGTAGATCTTCATATGGGTATTTTTAGTCTACATTGTTGTTACTTTGTAATATAAAACATCTCATAAATATATTTCTAAGTGGTCCTGATTTATGGTAAACTATAGTATCTCTCCCTGTTAGTTCAATCTGTGCCACCAAGTCTCTCCGAGAGTGGAAGAATTCAAAACCAACACGGAAACAAAGACCTAAGAGAAGTTAGCTTGAAAAATAGGGACTCAGAGCTACAAAATGTCATATGTTGAAAATGTGTAATGGCTATATAAGATAATTTAATATTTTCAAAACAGCAAAAGTAGGTAAAATTTGAATAAATGAAAAAATGGGGGCAGGATGATTTAGCAAGAATACTCAAAATGACAAAAATCAACTTGGAAAAATATAGACTGTACCCAGTAAAATTAAACCTTCAGTGGATAAAAGTCATATATTATGCAACTGAGGAGATAATTAGTGGAGAAGAAATGAGACCAACTGCATTACCCAAACCAATGAGTGAAAGAAATATGCTAAAGGTCTAACACAAATATAATATTCAACACTCTAGACAAACACTAGTAAGAAAAGAAATGACATTCAACTGCATCATAGCTGAAGCTCCTCGGAGTTGTGGAACAATGCATATCATAATATTGATAGGATATGAATTTTTGCATTAAGTAATATGATTAAAAATACTTAGTTCTTACAGCTTATCAGTTTCATCCTAAAGAAATGGTCTAGATGAACTTCTGCATGTAAAGATTAGGAGGCACACGCAGTGCTGGTCAGAACAGTCTGAAGTGTATTCCTGTTGGGGAATATCACAGCCCAACAACACTGACCTTGAAAACATATGAAGGCAAGCCAGAAGAATTCATGCCCAGTGGTCCTATTTTTCATAAAATGCAAAACAAAAGCCCTCCGGGGACCTATAAACAAGATGGTTGCACACATGGAGAACACCACTACTAAATCATTAGTGTATGTCCATGCAAGTTTTATTCCCAATTTCCATAAGCATATGCACAGCTTTCTGTGCACCACACACTACATACAGAGACTCCCAAATCTTTTAAGTGTTGAGGTCACAGTGGAGGCACTGCTTTATGACCTGCTTGTTTCACTTAAAATAATTATAAACAGCTTTTCATGTCAAAACAAAATCTATAAACATTTTATTGGCTATGCAGAATTCTACATATGGACTTCCATACTTAACCAAACTCTCTGCTGGGGAATGGAATTGATTCAAATGTTTTTCTACAATAAGGAATATCAAAATCATCCATTTCCTTACACATAAATCTTTGTGTGGTAGCATTGTTTATTTCAGCAGGGCAAATGCCTCTTGGTAGAACAGCTTGCTGAAGGGTTATTTTATTACATGCTATTGCCACCAGAATAAGGGTAACCATATCTCTATTAGCCTTTTCAGATATTGATGCCCTATGTAAAAATGACTCTAGTTTGTTTTAATAAACTCCATTTATAAGGATGTTTAGGGCTTCTTTAAACAAATAAATGCCTGGCTATTTCTTTTTCTTTTGTATACAGTTTGTGTATTTATTTTGTTAATTTGTATGTATGATTTGTTCAGTTATCTTGCCTATTTTTCGCCTGAACAGACTGCTTTGCAAAACACAGCTGTGACATCTGGGTGTGTGTGCATGCATACGTGTATGTGTGTGAAAGAGGGTGAGTGTGTATTTGCTGAGCAACTGCATAATGGTCTTTTTCCAGCAATGTGTTTGGCTGGTTTTTCACAGCAGGCAAATCATACATCTCCTACCGGCCTCATTCCTGGCGCTCGTGCTTGCCGTGCCTTCTCGGTGCTTCTGAGTTATCCCATATGCTCCAGGACCCCAAGCAGAGTGTCTTTCTGATGTTATTGGTTAGCAAGCTACCACAGGTCATTCAAGCTTTGTCTGTCACCCAATTTTGTAAGGCCAGTGAGCTAAGAAAACATTTTAGTGACTGGGAAAAGAATAAAAGGAATAATATTTTATGATACGTGACAATTACATAAAATTCAAACCTCGGTGTCCATAAAGTTTTATTGGAGCACAGCCATCATGCTTGTTCATTAAGATATTGCTGAGAGTGCTTTCAAGCTATGATGTCCGAGGTAAGTAGTCACGAGACGCCACATGCTCCAGCAGAACTGAAAATATTTACTAGCTGGTCCTCTCTCCATAAAGCTTGCTGATCATTTCTGTAGAATCAAAGCCTCACAGGGGATAACTAATAGCTCCACCCTGCTCTGAGCTCCTTCTGCACACCCTCAGTTTTCATCTGTGGGGCTGCTGCTGGAATTTTGCCAGAATCTCTTTCACCTGCTGCTCTGAAGTTGGGCATCTTTATCAGCAAGCACGGGTTTGGATCCTAGTTTCTCCAATCCGCAATCCGACTCCAGAATTTCTCGAGATATCTAGACTATGAATGGCATCCTTCTTTCTTTTGGCCTTCACACACATTTTTAGCCCTTTAAATCCCATTGACTATTTAAACTGTGGTTTGTAAGGAGAAAGAGATCTGGCCTCGAGTCACCAGCTCATCTCAGCACACGGCTATTTGTGATGCAACAGCGTCGGTGAAGTTGAAGCAGAGTTCACACCTTCAAGGTTGGCATGGATCCCGCCCCTGCGCCCCATCGTAGTCAACACTGTCTGAGAATGTATCCAGAAATAGAAAATGAGATAATGATGATCTAAAGTTTGCATGAGGGAGAAATTATTTTGGCATCTGACTCTTTAACTGAGTTTATCTCACTATTTTTTCAAGACAGAAAGATCATCATTTTGTTGACTATAATATCTATTCATATTTGTAAAATACAATGTGATGTTTTGAGTCATGTGTAGGACAGTGCATTTGAGTGACTGGTTACCAACATTATTCCATTATTAATTCATTATTTAAATGATACAACAAGTAGTATATTGTATCTCTGTTATATATGAAAGAAAGAGAAAAAGAGAGAATGAGGGGGAAAACAGAATTATTAATTATTCCCTAATCAACTGAAGTGCAACAATACCTCACTATTCATAAATGATTAGTACCACAAAAACTAAAATTCTACCAAAAAAATAGTATGCCTATTGGCTGTAAGAAAGGCTCTATATGCAGTCTATTGCTTATAGAAGGGTTGTATATGCAGTCTATTGCTTATAGAAGGGTTGTATATGCAGTCTATTGCGTATATAAGGGTTGTATATGCAGTCTATTGCTTATAGAAGGGTTGTATATCAGTTTATTGCTTATAGAAGGGTTGTATATGCAGTCTATTGCTTAGAGAAAGTCTCTATATGCAATCTTTTGCTTATAGTGGTTAACTAAGTGTGAGGAAAGACCAGGAACTGACTTCCATGGACAGGATGCTTATTATGGTGAGAGATAAGTAGAATGGATCAGAAAGAGTGGGACATCTAGGTTTGTTGAATGATAATATATCATTCAAAGAATTCATTGTTATTCACTTTTATTTTTTAAGAATTATTTTAATTGTCCTTGTTAAGTCCCAAGTTAAACAATTCTATAGAAAAGACCTCAAGTGTCAACTCAAAAGCATTAATTAAGTAAAGTTTGGTATATCCATAGTTGAGAGTATATAGTATAGATATTGGAAGAATCACAGACCCCTTTAAACATGCTATTTTAGAATGACCTTGGGTGACTTTGTGTCATATTTACTGAACTGACACTGAGATAAATGTCATGCATTACATAGTAAGAGAGAACTCACTTCCTTATAGCTTACATTTTGGTGGTTTTAACATTCTGTATCTTATTTTACCTATCTCCACCTTTCACATTGTTTACTTTGCTATTCTCACAGGTTCTAATGAGTTTGCACCTAAGGAAACTCTGAACATTTTCATATTAACTGACTACATTGAGAAAATCTGAGCAACTAGTCATGATTGAAGAAATATATATATCTTCCTTCACAGATGAAATATTATATAGACAGAAGTCCCACAGCTGTTCAGTCTCAAATAAACATACAGAGGCTTGTATTAATTATAAACTGTTTGGCCTATTGCTCAGGGTTATTCTTAACTAGCTCTTACAACTTTAACCCATAATTCTTATTTATGTTTAGTCATGTAAGTTGGTACCTTTTCTCAGTGAGGCATTCTCATCTTGCTTCTTCTGCATCTGGCTTGCAACTGTGTCTCTGCCTTTCCTCTTCCCAGACTTCTAGTCTGGTCACTCTGCCTACACTTCCTGCCTGGCTACTGGCCAATCAGTGTTTTATTAAACCAATACAAGTGACAAATCTTTACAGTGTACAAGAACATTACCCCACAGCAATATTACATTTTTCATGCATGGATACTTGGATACCTCACTATGATAGATCATAAAATAAACTCAGTCAATCACCGGACTCTAGTATTCAAAGGCTGCAGAATCTTGCCAAAATCATTTCACATCTTGAGCTATAGTTTTTCTTGTCTGCAAAATGCAGAACTCATAAGGTTATTATGAAGGTGAAATGAGACTCTGTGGCCATGATTCCTACCACAGTGCCTATCTACCACTGCTACTCCCTTCTTACTATTCCCAGAAAATGCTTTTTTGGACTGGGGAGATGGCTCAGTTATGAAATGCTTGCTATGCAAAACATGAAGACCTGAGTCTGATTCTTAGAAAACACTTTTTTAAAAAGTAGGGGTCAGGGGTCAGGGTGCATGTTTGTAATCCCAATGCTGGGAGCAGGCAGAGATAATTGTGTCCTGAATTCAGAAAATGCCCTAAAGGCTTGCCTATAGTTCCATAATATGGATGCATTTTCTTATTTGAGGTTTCCTCCTCTGATGGCTTTAGCTTGTGTCAAGTAGACATAAAACTATGCAGCATAGAGTAGAAGAATCCACTGGCCTGCTTGGTGCCATTAGGAGCTGGTGGGGTGCTTAGGGCTGTCTTGTGGCACTGAGTGGTGGAACACCATTATGGTTTGCAAATATATGGTAAGGAATGGGAGAGAAAGAGTCAGATGGTTCATGTACTGGGGAGAGAGGCAGATTTGAAGTGGTGAAGGCAGTGTGGAATGGGCTGATGTGTGTGGCCTACATGCCACTAGGGGCCACGGAGATGTCAGCTCCTGAGTTGCAGCTGGGGGCCATGTCTAGCCACAATCTGTGTTGATGCCTGTGACTCCTGTTACCACCAAAGGCCGTGCAGATGCCCGGAGCCTGGGCTCACCCCGGAGGCCATGTAGATATATGAGGGCCATGCTGCTTCAGGACTATACAGGTCTGAGTGTCCCACACTGCCATCTGGTCCCATGGTGACATCTAGGCCCAGAGTGCTGCAAAGGACCATGCCTGGGTCCGTGGTCTTACTGCAACTGGAGTCTGTGTTGGTGTCCATGGCTCCTGTTACCATGGAAGGCCATGTGACTGCCTATGTCTGTGTTGACAACCATTGCCCTTATTACCACAGGGGCCATTCAAACCATGTGTCGTATGAGAGTCATGCTGAGCTGGCCCTACCCCTTCACTAGGGAGCTGACCTCTCACTATCCCTGGGATTGCAGACTGTGATGACCCGGGCATGGGAGAGCTGGCTCACCCCGTCACCTGAGGCCAGTGGTCCCAGGGCCTGACCTGACTAACTTAGCTACCACCCAGACACACACCCAAGGCTTTGAGTTGGCACTCTCTGTCATCTACCCCATCTATGACCTGCTGAAGCACATGAAGGGATTGTTCCTGTGGAACCAGACCTGTAGGATCCCAATGACTTGGGGAACAGAAGGATATCTGAGAGGAGTTTCAGCAAGGGTCCAGTACTGATGGGGTACCAGAAGCCAGAGGCCTTAAACATGACCAACAACTCATTACACAAGGAAAATTTGCAAGTAGAGCTGTTGGAACAAAAGGCTCCTATGCATGATGCACAGCAGCCCCTAATGCCACCAAGATGAATGAAGAGGTGACAGAGAGGTGGGAGAGATAGAGAAATGAAATGGTTTTTTTTTGTTTGTTTGTTTTGTTTTGTTTCTTTGTTTTTGGTTTTGTTTGTTTTATGCTTTTAAATTAATATTCTTATTTGCTTTTAGTTTTGTTTTTTTCGAGACAGGGTGTCTCTGGCTGTCCTGTAACTCAGCTCTGTAGACCAGGCTGGCCTCGAGCTCACGGAGATCCGCCTGCCTCTGCTTCCTTGAATGCTGAGATTAAAGGCGTAATATTCTCTTTCTTTCTTTCTTTCTTTCTTTCTTTCTTTCTTTCTTTCTTTCTTTCTTTCTTTCTTTCTTTCTTTCTTTCTTTCTTTCTTTCTTTGGTTTTTTGAGACAGGGTTTCTCTGTGGCTTTGGAGCCTGTCCTGGAACTAGCTTTGTAGTTCGAACTCACAGAGATCCACCTGCCTCTGCCTCCCAAGTGCTGGGATTAAAGGCGTGTGCCATTCTTATTATTTCTTTTTAAGTTTTATCTTGTGGGGCAGGGGGATGCTACAAGGGTGAAGGGCAGATATGGAGGGACTGGGACATGGGTGAGTTTGGGGAGCATGATGTGAATTTCCTAAAGAATCAATAAAAAGAATTACAGTTTTTTAGGTAAGGACATTTTAGAGAGACTCTAGTTATAAGCATAAGAAAATAAAACTGAATAAAATTTGGAATTAAAAAACTATCTGGCACATATGTATTAATGATTTATTTCCTCTCCTCATTTAGTAGTATTCCATCATATAGAGGTATCACAATAGACCCACTGATGGACATTTGCACTTTGTCTTAGTTTGGCCTAGTACAAATAAAACTGTTATAATGGGGGTGGTGGTGAGTATTATCCCTGGGACTTGCTGGATAGCCACTCTGGCCGAACCAGCAAGATCCTGGCTAAGTAAGAGACCTTGTCTCACGAAACAAGATACAGAGGGATTGGGGAGGACAAGTTGACTTGGAATTCTGGCCTTGACATGCACCAGCACACCCATGTACACACCTGAACACACTTAAATGCCATTATCACCTTTCGGGAAGAAGATCAGCACACTGCCTGTTGGAACTAAGTGTGCATTTTCCTTGCTCTTCTGATCACCGGACATTAAGTTAATGGCAACCTTTCCCAGTGCCAGAGCCAGGTACGTTATTCCAAATTCAATCAGTTACTTTGTTTCGCCTTATTTTCCCTTCTTGCTAAGATTCAAAATATTTTCAAGCTGAGTTTATTTTAATCAGTTCTTTTGCACTATTCACTATCCTTGACCCTATTATGGTGGGTATTTCTGTACATATCGCTTTCCAGTATCCAACCAAAAGGCACATTATGCCTGGGATCTCAGTTAAGGACACTTTCCTATATAATTATTAAATGTTAGCATCTTTGGTATGAGGTCTTTCTAGAGACATTGTTTTCCCATTTGCCATTCGGAAGATCAGTCTAGAAGTTAGGATTTGTTTAAGGGGATTCAGGCAGTGTGTGAGTGGATGGGGAGAAAGCGAAGGTCTTTTTCAAAAAGAAAATTTTACGAGCAAAAGAAGCATATTTTCACTTGAAGTTAAAACAAAAACAAAGAAAGAGGCTTCTGAGGTCAAGTAAAACACTGGGTTTTGAACAAACTTACACAAATTCTTGAAGGATGTTTCAAATCCCTGATCATGGCATCATGGGTTGTGAAACACAGGTTTCCTAATGTGATTTGGCAATGAAAGCCTCTCCTCGTCACTGGAGACTCTAACACTGGAGAATGCATCTCCAAACATATGCTCGGTTCCCATGCTTCCCTGTCTCCTGGAGGAAGCTCCTGAAATGACCTGTTGGTTCTTCTGAAAGGAGTCATGTGATATCTCCAACCTTTTGTCCTCCAAATTCAACAGGCAGTCTTAGAAGCTCATTCACCCTTAACCAAAGACACCAATCTCATGGTTTTTCTGCTCATGTTATCTGGGCCAAATCCCTGTACCAGATTCAAGGTCTAATGGGTGAGAACAGATAATATTATTAAAGACAACACAGTAGCCGTCGTTTGTCTGCTTCGTAAATGTGTTTCTTAACCTTTGTTTAATCCAGTCTTCCAGTTTTAACCACAATAGGATAATAAGTTCCCAGCATTTTACCTGCAGGACATTGAGCTGTTTTCTTTTTCCCTGTTCATCTATTCAACAAGCATTTATTAAGGAGCCAGTGTACGTCAGACACTCTTTAGGTGCTCGAGATACATCACTGAGCAAAGATTGCATTTGTAGCATCCGTGTTCCAACTGGAGGAGGCCAGTGGACAAAAAGATAACACAGTCGTGAGTAAATAATAAACCAGTGTGTACACTATTGAGAAAAAAGAGACTGACAATGGGAAAGAAGGATCTAAGGGAGGTTCGAGGAACTTGAAAAGTTTAAATCCCCTGATAGTAATGCTGCCAATGATGTAATAAATCAGATTAGGGCAAATTAGTAAATCCTGGCTTAATCTGAGCAGAGCAAAGCAACTCCTGGGTGACCCTTGGAAAGGCAAGGGAGGAAGCACACGGCAAACGTGGCTGGAGGTCTTAATAGCCTATAGGAATGGGCTTGAGCAGCCCTAGGGAGGGGCTAACTTCTAGTGGGCTTTCTCAGGAGCAGGGTTTGGAATGGGAGGAATGAGACCAGAGCGTGGAATGGAGCACCTAGCTGGAGATCCCCAACCTTCCAACCTTCTGTAGTATATATGGACGGCGTTAGGGCTTCTACCTAAACAGAACTGTAAGGTATGAACCTGAATTAAACACAAATACTGCTTCTGTCTGGAGAGACAGAAATGCAATTTTAATATATTTTAAATTACATTATATTGATTTAATATATTTTGGCCAATGGGAAGGTCAATTTCAGTTTGCCATGGTGTGCTGGTCAACTTTCCTCAGAATTAACTTAGAAAAGAAAGGGTTTCTCTTGCCTGCCATTCTGGAGGTTCTTGTCCATGATTATGTAAGTAGTCTCATCTGGGTCTGTTGTGAGGGTGGCACCTTGTGCAACTTTGTGTGAGATGCACAAACTGCTCACCTCATAAGGAGACCAACAAAATCAGAGAGAGGGAAGAAAAGACTGAGGCCTGGTCCTTGTCTGTTTTTTGTCAACTTGATTACAAACTAGAGTCATCTGGGAAAAGAGAAGCACAATTGCAAAACTGCCTCCATCATATCGCTGTAACACACACACACACACACACACACACACACACACAAAGTATTTTTTCCATTCCTCATAAAATGTCACCTAAAGGATGAGTTAAAATTCAGATGAATAGCCACGTGGGGAGGATGATTTGCATACAACTATTTCATATGTGACACATTTATCAATCGTGTGGGGAAATGAGCCATCTTCCACCAGGATCCATTTTTCCCATCTAACAGCTGGGACTGAGGACTAGAAAGAGAAGGGCTGTGAGAGGTGAGCTGCCTGTTCCCTACTGGCTTGTGGGTGGCTTGTCAGCGAGCAATGTTGTCATTTTTGGATGGATTCTTGGGTCTTGTGTGCTATGCTTTTTCTGACCATGGGGAAAAAAACCCTGCCTCATTGTAAGATGGAGATATAGTCTCAGAAACAGAAATTCAGGCAGGCCTCTGTGTAGACGGAAGTTGAGGGGAAAAGCAGGTCTCTACATAGGTGGCCAACTTACAGACGTCTGTTGTCACCAGTCCTGAAGACACCTGCTTTGTCAGTATCTGTCCCTCAGGACAGCCCTGCTCTGGCAACCACAGAGCCCACAGGCTTAGTGGGAGCTGATGGTGGTGCAGCGGGAAGGGAGTGTCGACATTGAGCCCCGAAGATGCTGATTGGCTCTTTTCTGTTCAGGGGCAGCCCAAACCTGGGAGCTCCCTGTTGTAGACTGGAAGCTTCCCTTGACCTGAAAGCCAAACCTGCAATTTGAAAATGTTCTCAAAGCTTTCCTCAAAATGAAAATATTTGTTCAAATCCTCAGAATGCAATAAGAAAATATCCTTCTAGCAAAAGCAATGACTTAGCATTTCAGGCTTGGCACGAAAAGGGGAAAACAGAGCAAAGGGAACCACGGCCTGTCTGGCTATCGGCTGGGTCTTGCTTCTAAGGAATAAAACGCCTTATGAACTTCCTTCTGGATGGTTCTTGGGTAGTATTCCCAAGAGGTCACATTTTTCCTGCCTTAATTTACTTGGAGAATCTTAAAGAGACACATGGTATCATACCTCAGACATGAAGTCCACGACACTTGTTTTTGAGATAAGAAGCAGAGGCCCGGAGAGGTTCTAGGGTTTCTCTCTAAGGCCACATGGATTAATGCCAGCAAGAGAGATAAATCCCAGATTCCTGTCTCCTTCAACGACCCTCTATCTCCTCTTCCTTTTATTTCTAGCTTACATGAGAAAGTTTGTATCAATGTTAAGGATGAACCTAGAGCTAAGGCTTAGGAAACTGCAGACAGGTCGCCCATTAGGGAGAAAGAGTGAATGAATGAGAAATTAGATACTCTGGGAGATGACAAATAATATCACTTATTCCAAGTTCCCAGACAGCAACAGGAGTCTACCTGCTCAACTTCTCCATTTCCCATTTTTGCAGATTCAGGAGTGTATGTGATTTTTCCATTTCCGTTTAAAGGTTGCGGTGATGCACTGGGGTCAATGACAGAGATCAGTAGCACTGGGTCCTTGGGGGAAAGGAGCTTCCGTACTTTCTCAAATTCGCTCATTTGCAGCTTTAATTGTGCTACATCCCAGTAGATCCTCCCTCCCCACGACTGAAACTCCATTGCCCTTCCATCTCCGTGGTCAGTCCCATTTCCCCTTGTACAATAGAAGAACATTTGGAAGACTCCATCTTCATATAGGCCTCAATCCTGTCATGGTCTCTGCATTATGTGATTGGTTTGTATAGGAAAGTCAGCTGTTGACAAATGTTTTCTTGCTAAGATGTTGCAGTATGTGCCCAGGTCACAAATATTCATATCTGACATTCATTCAACAAACACTGCACTTAGTGTCTACTTCATCATACCTCCTGTGCTAAGTGTTGAGAATACAAAGTTAAGACAGAAATTTGATCTTGAAAAACGTATGCCCAGGGGGAGACACAAGGATCAACAGAAATCTAAATCACTTTTGTGTTTATTAATCACTGCTGTGGCTTCGCTTTCCTAGTAAACTTCACTAACGTTATTTGTTTCTGCTAAGTATATTCAATATGATAAACCACTGTGTTTATTTTTAAAATAAAAATAAGGAACTTGGCACACGAGTGTGGATGGTTTATGGCCTTCTTGCTCCTGCAATTAACATAACTGTAGAAGGCATTCTCAGACCTCTTCTCTACTTTTACAGATACAGATGAGAGACCACTGTTCTTAACCAGTTGTTACTCTGACCCAAGTGTAGCCTCCATCCCTAGAGCCCTCCTAGCCAAGGTTATCTTGTGATGCTGTCAGTCAGTAGCCTCTGGGTAGACACTCAGGACCTGCCTTCTCTCTTCTGCAGATCTCAGAATGTCCTGCTAACTTGAACACACATACCAATTCTGTATCTTATAGATGTTATGTTCTACCTGCCAGGCAGAGTCCATTCTAACTTCTCCCATGTTCTTTGCTGCTAATGTGGCCTGAAGAACTGGAATCTAAGATACAATAGAGCTTATAAAAGGATGTGGACACGATGGCAGTACCATAGCACCCTCATGTTTATCAGGAACATCTGCTGATTGCTCCCTCGAAGATTTAGAAGAAGCTCTTCTTCCCTACAGAAGCATCAAGCTGAACAACACAAAATGAGGAATGGAAAGGGGACCTGGTGACCACATCCGGTGTTGCACGTCTCACATAATTGTCCACAAAGAAGATTTTAATTCCGTAGGCTTACTTTTAATAGGAACCAGGTACTTTTGAGGTTTATCACCCAAGATGTCCTCCAACAGCACAAGAAAACCCTGCACATTACAAGGGCCAATGCTGCAGCGAGGGCTTGCAGTGATGCACAGAGGTGTGGGAATGTACAATGGACCATGTCAGTAACATGGGAGGCTGCAGTGGACTAGAAAGAACCTAGCCAACTTTGATTTATAAATTCTCTGGACAGAGAATTGCAGGTTGGCCAGATTGTTCTTTTCCATGCAATGTGAACCAGTTTTCTTAAATTAATTTAAATTTAATATCTAGTTTAATTCAATTTAAACTTCCACTTGAGTGAAGTTTAGGCAACTATCTGACACAGGCTTTGAAACTTACTTTGTTCTCTTCCAGAAATAGACCCTGAGAGAAAAACTAAAATGCAAATGCAATTATCTGGGGCTTGCAAACAACAGCAGGGATGCAAAATAAAGAAAAACAGACAGTCAAGAGGTATATTAATATGTTGGCCATTCTAACATGGGAACGCAGCTTGATCTCTTGCTGTCTGCAACATGGCGTGGAAGACAGTGTGATCTTCCATGGTTCTGTAAAGGAAAGAGATTCAGAAGAGGCATGCAGTAGTCCATGTTGTGCAGGAAAAGGCACCAAGAGGATCTCAGTACTTCAGGTCCACTGGGCTGCAGGACCACAGTTTAGTGCTTGCAGGAAAAAAAGAGCATCGTTTATTCCAAAATTATCAGGTATGACAGTAGCCCCTACAGCATCCAGAAGAGGCTTAGATTCCCTTCTGAGCTGGCTGGGGTCCTTCCTCTTCAGATAACAGCACAGCTGGAAGGAGCTCCACCAGCAGCAGCAGCAGCAGCAAGAATGGCCGCAGAGAGCTGAATGCACACACTATGGAAGTTGAGTCTCAAAGGTCTAGGAGATTATGCTCCACAAATGGACTGGCTGACCTAGTGCAGTGTGAAGTAAAGGAGGTTTCCATACAGATGCAGTGGGACTGGGATTCAGGGTTTGAAACACATTATGTAAGTGATTCTGGCTTTTCGAGCCTTGGGTCTGGTCAGTTGGACTATGGTATTCTTCATAGAATGTTGTGTCTCAGAAGTACCATAGTTTGTAGGAATGTGGCTGGATGAGTCAAAGATGATCTTGTCCACTCGTTCTCCTTCATCATCTCTTTTCCCTAGGGTTTCACATCTGAGAATGATGGTATGGGGTGGGGGCAAAGGAAAGGGCATACTATTTGTTGTGATGTGCTTAAGGGAGGATGATGCTTGTCTAGGCTGGCTTGACGTGCTTCAAGAACAATGACCAGCTACTTGATCTCTCCGGTATGTTGAAACCAGTCTCAAGCTGTGGCTTTTACATGGGGTGCCTTTATGGGTTCTTCAAAGGACTCTGTTGTGGCCATCTCCAACACGGATCCCAAGCTGAAATTACTGGTTTGCATTTGGCCACTTCTCTTCCCATAAACCCTCTTCCAATGGTATCTTGGCCACTCTCTTGCTTTTGGGTATCTTTCCTTCTGTGTCTTCTGCTTCAGAGGTACCAACATAAGAGAACTAGTCAATCCACTCACTAACGAAAAGAAAGTCAACTTTTCTTATTATGCTTTGGCATCAAGCCCTATGCCTTCTCTCTCATTTCTCTACTTCCTGGCACAGTGGGCATGCTGGTGATTCCTGTTTAAGCATCTCCAAAAGGAGAAGTTCCCAGATTAGGAGAAAGATATAATGTGACAATCTCCAGTCTCTGTGAGCATTTTGTTGTTGGGTCTTTTGCCCCTGAACTTCAAGGAAAGGAAACACATGATCTTCTCTTACAGAACTGAAGAGGAGATAACAATGTTCCTAGTAAGACTTCTTGAGAAGGTGTTGCCTCCTGAATTTGGCTCTTTTCCACCTTAAAATGCAAATGTGGGTTTCGTAATAACTCTTTATACTTATCTTCATGTTTATATAGCAACACTGAAAAATCAAGAAAAGTCTCGCTCAGTTCCTAACACTTGTTTGTTAAATCAAATGTGGAGGAAAGTCCTCATAGTTATCATTCCCTTTGATTTTCAGGATAAGTTTTAAGGCTAACATGAGCTCGTCTCCCAGAGGGAAGGACTAAGGACAGCGAATGACACAAGCAAATCATTAATGCCAGCATACAGAGTTCAGAAAAGAGACCAGGTCTCTTTCAAGGTGAGAACATTAAGACACGGTCTCCCTTCCTAGTCCGGCTTGGTCTCGAACTCATTGTAAAGCCCAGATGGAACTCAGATCCATGGTGATCCTTCTGCCCACCTGCGCAGTGTTGAAATTACAGGTGTAAGCCACCACACTGGCTTTAAGCATGCTATCAATGCTATAATCTGATAGTCTTCAAGACCTCACACACACACCATGGTGCAGCTCTTGGCACTTTAAAGCCCATGGCTATAGTCTATGAATGCTTCTGTCCTTGGTCAAGTAATTTCCATTCATATAATTACACAAGGGACATTGCCTTGGCTGATTGGTGGCTCAAATCTCAGTCATCATTGGCTACAGAATAACTTATCCAACACTGTGTTAGTTTCTTTAACCAAACTCTTCTTTAATAGAAGAAACCTGGAGAAAGGTATCTTAGTTACTATCTTGATTTTGAGATAAAAAAACACCCTAAAACTTACTAACAAAATAATCCTTCCAGAACACTACAGCTAGAGAACTCTAGTGTCATAGTTTGAACTCATGCCTGTCTGATTCCAGAGTCTGAGGTTTTACACATGACAGCTCTCAGACAAGATCCCTTGTTTGTGGTCTCACCAAGACAGTGGACACTGGAGACATCAATCCCTCATTCTAGAATGCTGCCCTGACGCCTGCCTACCATCTAGGAAAACATTTTTGTCTGTAATGAGAAACAGATTTTCGCCTGTCTGTACTCTCCTAAAATCACAGCTTGGTAGTCGTCTACATTTTCATGTGTGGTTCTCTTTCAGGCACTCCCATCCCATGAAGATGTTGGTTTTGGGAAACCAGTCTCCATATCTCTCTCCGTGAAGATCTGATGAGGAAAGTGGAATGTGAGTAAGTCGAGCAATTGCCGCATTGCTGTTGGGCTCCCTCTGAGATGCTAACTTGTGTTGTTCTAAATGAATCTGAAATGGAAGATGTCTCTCAGCCCCCATAATCCTGTGACCACAGAGTAATTCCCCTACAGGGTTTCTACTATTTGGGAGACACTCCAAGGCATGGAGACATTCTGACTGCACTGCCATTTCCTCATTTGATTGGGCAAGCATTAAGAATCCTCCAGATTGGCTCCTCTCCATATAGAGGAAGAGGCAGTGACCAAGAAGAGCAATCCCTCCCCCAGCGTCATATAGAAACTTGCTGATGTACATAGATACCCTCTTCTGGTCTCCAGCCTTGGGTTCTTATGGCTCAGTGATACCTACCAAGCCGTCATTTGACACTAACACTGAGGAGGCAAAGCATAGGTGAGGGATCTCACTGTTGAGCATACGATCTGATATGTGCAACAAAACCTTGCTGAGCACCAACACTACTTTAAAAGCAGACATTTTTGCTATAAATGGGAAAATTAAGGCTCGGCATTTTTAAGTAATTTCTCTGTGTACACGGAGAAGTGGAACCTACAGGTTTTCCTAATTTTCCTCTCTTCACTCCCCGCATCGTCTTTTCTTTCTTCTCCTTCTGTCTTTTATCCTTCCCCTTTCTTTCTTCTCTTCTGTCTTTCCTCTTCCTTTTCCAAATATCCCTTTATCAGTATACAAAGCATCAATGAAACCATCATTTATACAGTGGTTCGGACTAGAAACCAAATGATTTTTCTCTCAACAATTATATTCAAAATCCTACCTATTCCTTCCCTTCCCATGTCACCCTCAGCCATCAAATGACCATTTACGTCAGATGCCTTTGAATGTGCATCTGAATCCTCGCCACCTATACTGGAAGCAAAGTGACCTTTGTATCTAATGATGTCACTTCTTGACCTAGAATTTGTTGACGGCTTGCTTCTCCACCATCTATGGGACAACACCGAAAAACTAGTGCTCATGAAACCCTCTGAGCCTGATGTCTCTGTGTCCCCTTTAAGACCCAGTTCCCCCCTTGCTGTCTAGCTGCTGCCCAGTCTTTTCATGTGCTTAGAGAAATCTTGCCAACCTAACATTCAGGCTTCAAATTAGAGCTGAATTTCAATGGTGCATGTTTCTGGACTCTTATAAGTCAGTTGACATTTTTTTTTTCCTACAGTCCCTGTCTGTCTCCCTCCAACTTTGTCTCTGCCAACAACCTGTCCACACACCTCTTGTCCTCAGAGACCCACGGACCATAGTTTTTGTGGCTAGTGCATTTCTGAGTGTGTAATGTACTCGGGTCTTCCTAGCATGAAATCCAATGTCTACCATAAGGAAGATGTGTAATCAATATATCATGAGTCAATCAAAAGATTGACTTAGCTGGAAATATGGGCAGAAGAAGAAACTGAGGTTTCTGCTCAAAACAGGCCCCAAACTATCCCTTTATGGGAAGCATAGAACCCAGGTATCAAGTGTAGTTCGTTTTGCATTAATATTTCTTTTTCTTTTGCCATCCCCAAATGAATAGTTGCTTTGTAATCAATAGATGATGGAGAGTGAGTTTTTTGATTCATTAACCCTGATCAAAATGATGAATCTAATCATTACATGCAACATTTTGGCCATACTTTATCCCTTTCTATTGCCAAATATTCAATGTGTGCTGGCTTGACTTCTTTCTAATGGCCCTCGTTTAGTGATAAATAACCAGCAGGCCAGCACATGTGTCTAAGTGTTGGCAGCGATATTTATATATAAACACGATGTGCCTAGATGCAGCAACCCAGAACAGCAGAGTGCTTGAAGGGACGCTGGCATTCATTCAACACTGCCCTCTTACTTCGCTAATGTGAACTCTGCTTTTCTAGGTCAGTAGGGTAGAGTAAGAAAATGTGGACATTACTCATTCTGCTTTGTTGGGCCATGGGTTTTTAAAATGTTTTATCATTTTCAAAATTCTAGCAATTTCTGGATAAAAACACTCTTTCATGGTTAAACCAACTAAAAAGCAAGGGGGAAAATCCCTGTGCTAGAAATTTAGAGTGAAGTCCATGGAAGCTGAACTGCCCCTGAAGGGGTTAGACCCCTCCGCAAACCCTACAAGAACTACAGTTCCCTTGTTTATGCTGAGAAGGTACTAGACCCCAAGACTTAGACCACCATAGGAAGCAGAAGCTAAGATGCATGCATAGAAGAAGCAACTGTAATAAACTTTCCATCTTGAAAGAATTGAAAATCTCCAAGACAATAGGAAAATGGAATGAGTGTGACATAAAAACAGAAGAGGGGCTATTTTGTGATAAGAGGGGAGCAAGCAAGAGAAAGAAAGAAAAGATGGGGAGGGGCAGTGGGGAAAAGGATGGATTGAAATAAAGTATAATAATTCTTATGTATGAAAACACCATAATGAAATGTATTACTTTGTGTAAGTTAAAACATAATTGAGTATTTTAAAAGGAAGAAAAACTATTCCCACACTAGCACCAGGCCAAGCTTATCCACCATGGCTAAGGATGTCAGCACAATAGGAAAAAAAAAAGGATTCCACAGTGGTGGTTTAAATGAGAATGGTCCCCCAATGGCTCATATATTTGAATGCTTGGTCCCCAGTTGGTGGAACTGTTTGGGAAGGATTAGGGGTGTGGCCTTTTTGGAAGAGGTGTGTCACTATGAATGGGCTTTGAGGTTTCAAAAGTCCATACCATTCTCAGTTATCTCTCTCTGCCTTCTGCTTGTGGATTGAGATGTAAGATCTTAGTTACTGCTCTAGCACCATGCCTGCCTGCCTGCCTGCTGCCATGCTGCCTGTTATGATGGTCATGGGCTCTAAGGCCCTGGAATTAAACATTTTCTTTATAAATTTTCTCAGTTTCAGAACCTTAGAAAGGATCTAAGAAACACAGTGACATCTTGCCATATGCAACTTTCTTGACTTGTCAGGGTGGAAACTAACGTGGGGACCGATTTAGAGGGAACACACTCTGGACATTGCACAGGGAAATGGATGGCTCTCTAGGGATGCAGAATCCTGCAAAGCCCTTAGAAGGACAGGAGAACAAGATCAGGGAGACTTCTGCTGTGTCTGGAGATGTTGAGAGCAGGCATTTCATGGAGAGCCACACCACAGACAGAGTCCAGTGGCTGGAAGTACTGGAGAAGGCACTATTCAGAAGCAGGAACCAATGGTCTATGACCCAGCGCATTTGACTGTCTCTGATTGAATAAGAAGCATCTAATACATAAAAGTAGAGAATAAACTAAGAACACATAACCAAAATCTTGGATTGCTTACAAAGGTTAAAATATGACACTGGTTCTTTACAGAAGTGTTTGCTTAGTGGCTGCTCATCTCCTTCTCAGGAGAATAGCTGGAAGGCCCTAGAAAACCTCACCCACACTGTGCTGATGCTCTTGCATTTTCCCCATAGCAGCTGTGACTGGAGAGCTGTGGAGTCTTTTGCTTTTCTACTTTCCACATCCTTTGAGAGGGAACCACACAGTGAAAACTGACCCAAGGGATTCTGAATGATGTAACTTACTCTTTGCTCCTAGATTTGCAGAGCACACTGAGGGACCCAGGTAGAAGTCCACAAGTTAGTGTGAACGTGGGAAGGAAATCTCTGTGAGGTAACTTACACAGAACATCAGCCCATGGTGTACAATTCCAAAACCTAAGCAAAAGCCAGTGTGTATAAGAAGGATCACCAACCTCCAAAATGGAAGAATTTATAGATAATTGTTATTCAATATGAATGGTCCTACAATGTATAAATATTCAAACCAAAGCAAGCCAACAATAAAAAGATTTTTAACGGTGTATATAGAATCAAATAGCCATCAGGATTCCACTCTATACACACTTAGCCATCTATGGCACTTTACAAAAAAGAGAGAATTAGATAGTAGAAATATGTAGTTAAGAAATAAAGATGAAAAATAAGAAAGGAAAAATGGATTGATAAAACCAAAAGAAGCACTAAATATATAATAAGGACAATAAAAATAATATTTTTATGAATGAGTTAAATAAGTGAGAGCTATAAAACTCAACAACAATTATCACAACAAAGACGTATTAAACCTTTTGAAGGTAAAGTAGGAACTGGCTAATTTTAAAGTCTTTTAGAAAATTTGAAACTTAGGTGCTTATGGGCAGCCAGGGAGTCAGGGTGCACATCTTCAATCCCAGCAGGTTCAGAGGCAGGCGGATCTCTTGAGTTCCAGGCCAGGCTGGTCGACTGAGCGTGTTCCGTGACAGCCAGGGCTACAAAGAGAAACCCTGTCTTGAATAGATATCCAGTAATGTTCAAATTAGCTTTGTGAAATTCATAAGAACATCACCAGATACTATGAGGACTAAGGCGAATTTGTTATGCTGCTGGAAAATGAGACAGGAGAAAAGGCAGAGGGTTCCAGGGCCCCCGAAGGAAGCCTGGTGAAGCTAACATGCCACTGGTGCAAGAGGTGTTAAGAGCAAGCTGGAGGCACACCTCCCAGATCATTGCAGTGTTGCTGATACTAAGTGGTTCCTCTCCATATGCTACTTATGGTTTTTGCAGAGAAATCATGAGACTCTCATTGCTAAACTTCCTACTCTATGTTTAGATGTCATGTGATGGTATGCTAAAAAGCGATATTCCTTGTGTTTCTGGCTGTGTCGGCCACTGGCAGTATCATTTAGTTCCTCAGGTAGAAGCACATCGTTTGTTGAATTAAAACAGTAATCACTATCTCATCGAGTTTAATTTTTCGATGTAGTTTGAATATACTTAAAGCATCTGCTGTAGCTCCTGCTGCTTCATATATAACCAGGTGGAATTAGAGGAGGAGGGATTTCCAAGGAAGGAACAAGGTTGCTGGTGCTGTGGAGGTTACACTGAGTGAGTATACGCTCGAAGAAACACAGTGAAACCATGAACCAAACAATAATGATACAAAAAATTACTGAGGAGAGGAGAGAAGATGAGAAGCAGATTGGGGAAGCATGGTACAGAGAGAATCACGGTGAGGCCTCACCATGGAGTCTAAGAGCAATCCTCGAGTCCAACGGCTCTTGCTTCTCCAGCCTGGAGACAAAGTCCCCCCACCTCTGACCCCAATTACTGGAACTCAGCCCACAGGCTGACTTCTATTTCGTAAGTGAATTGGGTGGAACCCAGCCACACCCATTTGTTGACATATTATCTGGGGCTGCTTTTGCTCTATAATGATGAAGTCCAGTAGCTGCATCAGAGATCGTGTTTCCAGCAAAGCCTAAAAGATTTACTATCTGGGATTTTAGGGAAGGTCGTGTCTGCCCTGGCTTAAAGGAATTTGTGTGCTCTGATGAGCTCTGCCACCCCGAAAGTAATAAAGCCAACTCCACCCCCATCTTTAGGCCAGATCAATGTGCCATGCAGTGGCGCCAATAAACATGATCCCATGGTACTTACCGCCTACTCATTCCAAGAGTATTCAGCTCCCTTGCTGTGGTTCCACTGGGGATGTGCTGTCTTCTAATCCCCAGTTTTGTCTACAGTTCTGAGCTGGGCTTCTGGTCCCCTGGTTTAATAGATAGAACCTATTTGACAGCACCCAAGACCCAAGTTTTATTTCTCCAGTCTCTTCTGCTCTGTCTTCTTGTGTAAATAGATGCTCACTCAGATCTAGCATCCAAACAAAACGCTGGACAAAGACAAAGAGGCAAGAGAAAAGGCAGATTTATGCCTTGGCTTTGCAGCACCAGTTGGTAGTAGGAAAGAGCAGAAAAATTAGATTGGACCAGGGGAACAAACCCAGCTCCAACAGGGCTGTGTGTACAAAGTAAGACATTAAGTTTTGGTTTTGGAAGACACTGAATGATTTAGGATCAGGTCTGAAGCAAACCTTTCTTACCATGTCTGATGTTTCAACATCTTAATAACTCAAGGTAGAGGGAGGGAAGGTGGGAAGACTGGAGAAAAGGAAAGGAGGAGCTTAAGGGTCGTTCTTCCTCCCCCCACCAACCCGCTTTACCCTGTAGTGCAGGAAGCTGACCCTGTAAGTTCTTGTTATCAGACTCCCGTGCCAAGTGGCATCCTGTTCAGCTTGGCAATCAAAGATCCTGGTGGAAGGATTGGATGGGAGGAGAAGATGCTGGGGTCCTCTTATGCCTCCCACTCTTCTGGAAGGTGTCTATGGCTGTCATCTACTCTTTACTGTCACTGAGCCCTGGAGCCAGCTCCTTCTTCTGTATCCTCATTATGCTGTTCTCTCCAGGCTTCTTATGAGAAGCCTATCTTTCCTGCTCCCCACAGCCCTAGGGCTGGCTGAGGCTCCCCCTCAGTCCCTAGTCTCTAAACCACCTCATGGTTGTGTCCTTTGCCCTCACAGTTCTTCATAAGTTTATGGCCTGTTCACCACGCTAAATTTGCTCCATTGAACTTGCTGGGCAGGATTTGTTTACTTTGCCTCAAAGTCAGATTGAAACAGGGTTGAAAGAAAGAAAAGGAACTCCCATTTCTACCACTTAACCATTGGCTTGCAGAGCAGACACTCGACAAATACCCACAAGACAACTAGGAAAGACAGAGAAAAACTGTTCACTTTCCAACTCCTAGAATTCACAAATCCATGCAATGAGGACAAAAATGAGAGGGAGTGTGTGGGTTGGGGGAACCCTGGTTTTGTAAATCCCTAAAAGTGAAAGATTGTCAATTGGATAGGCTCACAAGACAGGGCTGCCACCCATGCTGGGACCAAGAGGAAACCACCTTCCCACAAGAGTTGGTCTAGACAAGGCGGAGAACACTCTGAAGCCTTGAAGCCACTCCAATATCTGGGGAAGATCAAATGCAGATAAAATCCTGGCACTCTAAAAGCCTTGTGGTTCAAATCAGACGATGGATGGCAGTTTCTAGCTGTATGAGGCTCAGCGGGAAGTCAGGACTACCCGAGGACAGCAAGCAGGGGCTCTTGGTTTCCAGGGTGGAATCCAGTTCCTAAACCAACTAATCTTTGTAACTGTATATTTGATCAGGCTTTCCAGGACTCTGTATTTTGATCCACATTTCCCTCCAAAGTAGTATTTTGATCCACATTTCCCTCCAAAGTAGCATGGTGCACAGGAAGGAGCATAGCCTTAGATATCAAAGCAGGATTCTGATTTGCCTTTGCTGCTCAATGGCCTTCTGATCTTGTTGAAGACATGGTATCTTTAAGATGTAAGGACTTTTATCTGTAAGACAGACTAATAGTACCTACATCACATGGGAATAGGGATATTAAAATAAACTATTTGGAATGGAGAGATGGCTCAGCAGTTAAGAGTGCTTGCTGCCCTTGCAGAGGACCCAAATTCTCTCACCCAATCCACACTGGGTAGCTCACAGCTGTCTATCACTCCAGCTCCAGGGAAATCTCATGTCCTTTTCCAGCCTCTATGCATACCTGCATTTATGTGTGCACGCACAAGTGAGCATGCCTTTGCATGCACATTCACACACACATAATTAAAAGTAAGGAAGTAATACTATTTAATATGTCAATGAAAAATAGTAATGGGTTAAAGAGACATGACAGGATGTTTCCAGGCAGGGTTTCTGTTCTGTCCCCTAAAGTCTCTTTAACTCGCAGCTTCTTTGCTTGAAAGCAAGAGGCTGATGATAGCATTGGCTTAACGTTGTGGTCCAAAACGACTATCACTCAGCACAGCACTGTTACCTTGTGAGAACTCAGCATCTTCAGATGAGTGTGCCCTACTTTGTGCATATGAGACACTCACCTCTATTCCCTAACCTCGCAACACTCTGCTGGTCACTGTTGATATAGCCATGTTACCTCAAAGACATTTACACTGAGCTGTAACTTGCCATGGGTTATATAGATTACCATTGTCCAGGGTTACATACTTTACACAGTAAAAGTCTGACCTCAAAGCCCTTACTTAAAGATAATGTCTATATTATCTTTGAATTCTTAATGATTAATATGGTAATTACTATTATTATTGAATCGCATGTAAAGTGCTTTCTAAGACCGTTTATTTTTAAACCTACCAGTTTCTTACTTTTTAGATAAAGAAATATTTACTGGGGCTGGAGAGATGGCTCAGTGGTTAAGAGCATTGACTATTCTTCCAGAGGACCTGGGTTCAATTGCCCGCACTCACATGGCAGCTCACAACTGTAACTGTGCTCTGTAACTCCAGTTTCAGGACACCTGACACTCTCATACAGATATACATGCAGGCAAAACACCAATGCATATAAATTTTTAAAAAAGAAAGTAATTACTATCATCTGCGTTATACTCATTCAGGGTTTAAGAATTACTTCCTCAAGTGAACTGGAGTCACTTTTTTTGTCATTTTTTTTTGTACAAACGGGGATTCCTTTTTTACCCTAGAGAAAGGAAATGGTCTTTAGTTGTAGGGTTTGAGCTCAGCAGCAGTTTCAACGGCAGAGTATATTTGGGAGAAACTGTCAGCAAGCCATCTGTATATTTGCATAGTAAGTCAGGAAGGTGGTTTAGAAGAATCAGTACACTTAGAATTCGAGAGCCAGGAACTTAGCCCTAACTCTGGATCTGGAACACACACACACACACACACATATACTCACACACACTTGCATGCACACGCACACACAACTCTTCACAGAGCCTCTGTTTCTTGATCTATGAGCTGAGACTGTTGAACAATATGACTTCTGATGCTGTTTCCAATTCTAAAATATGTACAGCATTTTGATAAGTGTCCATATCAGCTTGCTTAACTGGGCAGCAAAAAGCATTCATCTGACAGACACATCCCCTAGTGCCTGGCTTGCAGCAAAGTGTCAATCTACAATTACAGCTCCCCTAAACCTCATTAGTCCTAAGCTTTAGGCTGAACCCTAATACTTGAAGTTTGAAGTTTTTATGATTTTGGCCAGAGCAGACATCCTGTTTTCCAGGGAGAAAGAGCATTTTTTTAAAAAAATTAAAAAATGCACTTTTGGCAAACCTACTGTCTCAAAATCATATTTTGATGAGTTAAGTGCAAATGAATAGAAAACATACGGACTTTGTTTTCGCTGAAATTTGCATGGGCTGAAGTGAGGAGAGAAAGGATGGTTGGGTCAAAGACAGAGAACGCTGCACAACGGCTGGGAGGAAGCCCGTGGAACTAAAGAATCTGATGTTCTATCTAATTCATCGTCACTTCCTGGGGGTGAAAGAGACTACTAGGTCCCCCAAACTTAAGTCCTCAGTGCAGTAAGGGGACAAAAAGAGAGAATCATGGCTTTGCTATCAGATCACAGTTTGGGCCATTTGCTGGCAGTGTTACCCTGTGCGGCCACATGGCCTCAGGCGTGCCACTTGTACAGACAGGAGAGAGCGAAGATGCCTGGAACACATGCTGATCCTGAGTCTCACTACAATGTCTGGCATGGTCCCCGGAGCACAGCCGGAATACAGTGGAGTCTACTCATCTACTCAGGTTTCTGCACCGTTCCGCACCTGACTTAATCAGCAGTGGAGAAGGGGCAGCTGGTGGAACCATCTGAGTCTCGCATCTGCGAATTCACTTCCTCGGTTCCATCCTCCTCCATCTTTCATTTCTAAGATCTGTGAAAAGTCAACAACCTGTAAAAATAATTGTAACATGTGCTCTACAATTACTCTGGTTGCAGAATAGCTCACGCATAAATATGTTACAGCTGGCGACAGGGAAAACCGCGGTGCGTCTCCGTGTCTGTTGTTCGTGAGTCCATGCATGCTTAAGGGGTTGGGGCCGGATCGGCGCTCACTGCTTCTGAGCCTCCTCTAGGCCACTCACTCTGAGATTTGCCCATGTCTCCAGTCAGTTCCCATAGCCAGGTCTCTTCTTTTCTAGCTGTTTCCAGGGCTACCTTCTGTTCCTGCGCCTCTCTCCAGACCTCTGGCGTTGGCTGGAAGAAAGGGATTGGTTAGGGCCAAAATGCTTCCCCTTCTCTCAGCCTTAGGCCTCAACCTGTCCTTTATGTGAGCACTTAATCGCCTTCCCTGCTTCCGCTGAGGGGTAGAGAAAGGAAGGATTGAGGCATTACTGCTGCTTCTGATTCAAACAAGCTAAGAGGACTAAAGTTCAAAAGCCACACTAGTCTAATCAGACAGCTGTTGGTTACCCCCAAGATATAAGTGCCACTATTACACATTTGGAGAAAGCTTGACGTGCTTGCTAGTGGTTTCAGGCATCACAGTAGAAATACTGATTGCTTTCTTCGTTTGGTAGCTTGCGTAGTACCTTGCACTCCTGTGAGAGAGCTAGTCCGCAGAGAGGACATTTCCAGGTCAGTTCCAGCTCAGTTCTTCCAAGCCTTATGTCTGAAGTATATGGTGTCTCTAGCAATATGGACTTACCTTCAAATTCTGGGATGCCATCAGGAGCAGTGGAAGTAGACTTTAGTGTTCGGTGAGTTCCTTGGATGCCCCTGAGGTCAGCAACTTGAAAGTTCTCTCATGTATGGTATTGGGGGGCGGGGGTTGTCGGGTAGAGTGTTGCTCTTGAGAACATCATCACTCCTAATGGTGTAACTTGACTTAAGCTGTAAACATATGGAGACACGTGTACTGAAATGTAATTTTAGAAAAACAAAATAATATGATTCCCTGTGACTTTTTCAAACACCCTTAGTATTATTTATCCCTCCTCACTCCCTCTCCCTCTCTATTTCTCACCCTCCTCCATCAAATCCCCACTCACTAAAACATTCTAAACCTTAGACCAACTTGCTTTTTAGGGACCAATATTGCTCAGGTTCTGAGCCTATATACCCACATACACTCTAGTTGGCTGCTCTTGTGTTTAAGATGTATCACTCACCTGTGTGTGCCTAGGTGGTGGACAAGGCATCAAGACACAGATGTGTAGGGCCCCCATCTCCAAGGTCTGTGGAGGTGTTGAAGGCCAGGGAAACCTTGCAAGTGAGCTAATGGATGACAAAACACACACACAGGTTGCTTCTCCTTTATAACCCCCAAAGTTCAAACCCACATGCATTTTTATTAAACTGCAAGAGAAGTTTTCATAATAGAAATAATGATAATAAAAACAAATTTTAAAAGCTGAGCATGAAAGCCCACAGCTGTAATCATAGCTTTTGGGTAGCTGAGGCAGAGGGATTAAGAGTTTAAAGCCAGGCTGGCCTACGTACTGGAACTTTACCTCCAAGAATGACAACAAAAGAATTATTGTCTTAGTCCATTTTCCACTACTGAAACAGAATACATAAAACGATGAACTTGTAAAGGCATTTGTTTGTCATAGTTTCTGGGCTAAGAAGTACTATATCAAGGGGTATGTTCTCCTGAGAGTGAGGAAGAAAGTGAGTCCAGAATTTTCATTCTCTTCTTAAAAGACTATTACTCACATCCTGTCCCCCATGACCTTTTCTAACCCTAATTACCTCCCAAATGCCCCACTTTGAGATACAAATAATTTATACATTTAGGGGCTATTGTAAGACATGAAATTTAAGAGATATATTAAGGCCATAATAGCACCCACACCTTTCCTGAATATCTACTTTGCACTGACTTGCCATCACTTCCTACCTGCTTCAGCTCCTTCAATATTCTCAACAATTCTTAAGCTGTATTGATGTAGGATTCCCCTCTGTATGCTGTTAATATCCTTGGTTAATAAAGGAACTGCTTTGCGCCTATAGTAAAAAGCTATAGGGACACAGAGCTAGGCAGAGAAAACTAAACTGAATGCTGGAAGAAAGAAGGGCAGAGTAAGAAAAAAGCCATGTAGCTCTGCTGGAGACAGATGTCGGAATTTTAGCCAGTAAGCCACAGCCACGTGGCGATACACAGATTCATAGAAACGCCTTAAATTTATATGTGAGAGTTAGCCAACAAGAAGCTATAGCTAATGGGCCAAGCAGTGATTTAAATAATATAGTTGCTGTGTGATTATTTTAGGGCTAAGCAGCTGGGAACAAACAAGCGCCCCCCCTCACTACACTGTCTATTTCATCCCCATCCTACAATTGAAAAAAACAGAAGCCTAGCTGACACAGCTTGTCCAGTGTCATAGTGTTGTTCAAAATGAGAACTACCCCTCAAGTTCTTTAGCCCTCAGAATTAGCATTCTTTCCACTGATGGATATATGTGGTCTCTTTCTTAGCTCTGTATGGGTGAGTCGTAACTAGAAAGACTGTCCAAAGGTTGAGGAGATAGCTCAGAGGATAACATGCTTGCTGAATGACAATAATGAGGACCTAAGTTCAGATTCTGAACATATACATTAGGTAAAGAAACAAAACCTGGTATATCTGTGGGGGTGCTGATCCCTGGATCTGACAGACCAGACAGTCTAGGCAATCAGTGAGCTCTACACTCAAGGAAGAGACCCTGACTCAAAATATAAGTGGAGAACTATACAGGAAAACAGTGAATATCCAAACACTAACAGTATTCACCCTCACACATGAACATGTAACCCAAGTACCACAAACACACACAGACACACATGCACACACACACACACTAAAATGAAAAGAAAGACCATGGACATTCTTCATTCTTGTAGGAGAATCCCAAGACCTAGTGTCAGGAGACATATTGCCCTCGGGGTTGGAGGTAGAAGACTAAGAAAGCCCCATCCCCTTCCTTTTAAGGTCCCTACACAAACAAGATTTTGACTTCACCAAAGTTTTTCCTGAGGAACCAATAAGTCTATTGGTTTACTAATGAGCTTATTGAGGGGTTACTGATAGGAGCTTGGGTTACCCCAAAGCACCTATACTGGAAAGCTCTCTCCCAGAGTGAATAAATCCCCTAAGGCTGTGTAGTTAGAGTCCCCTCCCCCAGTTCTTTTCAAACCATATACACTAGTCCCTTCCCGAGAACACGAGGTTATGCCTAGGCCACTTACAATTAGTACAGAATTGTATGCATCTGCTTAGTAGTGGCTGAAAGCTCAGGTGAGAGTCCACGATCCTCTCTACCTGCTCTTCTCGGAGGGAATGTGAACAGTTCCCAAGGCCAGCTGTGATGACCTTTCTCGGACAGGCACAGTGGTGCTCCTGCAGACGGTGGTAGCTTGGATCAGAGGATAACACTGGACAGTTGAGCACTGAACTGGGAAGAAAGCTAAGCACCTGCCGCATGGAGAGCTACTAGCCTGGAGAGTATGCCTGAGTAGATGGCTGCTCCAAGATGTAGGCCAAGCAGCATCCTCACCCAGGCCACCAACCAGACTGAAGACTTCATGAGCTCAGTTTCTAACCTAAAAAAAGGCTCTCTTCCCAGAATGGAGCTCAGTGAATTCTGGCTCTGAGCAATGAGATCACCCTAAATGAAGCTTCTCTGTTCATCTATGCCCTGGGATAGGGTTTTATTATTACTATTATTATGAAAGTATTAATGGCAGATGTGAGTGGCCTGTACTGCCATTGAGGTCAGTGTTTGGGTCTGTGGGCCTGCTGTGGCCAGGGCCATGTTGATGTCCATGGCACGTATTAGCACTGGGGGGCATTTGGATGTCAGGCTACCACCTGAGGTCAGGTTGATGTCCATAGACCCTGCTGCTGCCAGGGGCCATGCTGATGTGGGTGGTCTGCACATGCTACCTGAGTCCAGTCTGTAGGCTGGGCTGCCACTAGGGACCATATTGGTGTTCATGGCCTGTGTGGCCCCTGAGGCCATGTTGATGTCCTTGGCCTGTGCTACAGATGGCTATGATGGTGTCACCAGAGACCATGCTGAGGTCTGTGACAAGTGCTGTCATCAGAAACCATGGGGAAGCCCATGATCCATGCTTCTGTGGACTGTAAATGTCAAGGAAGCTACTTTTGCAGTGGTGTCAAGGACTGCAGACTCACAAGTGAGGAAGAGGGACATGGAAAGTTTCTGTGACAACCCCTACACCACTGGCCCTCAGTAACAGCCTAGAAAAATAAATCATCAAAGAGAACCCTTTAAAATAGCGATAAGGATTCTGGAGTGTGGCTTTCTACACTTGAGGGCTTCTGGTGAAAGTACAGTAGGGAAGAACTCAGTTTTCTTTAAGGGGCTGACTACTGGGAGTTTGATCATGCTCTAGTGAGTATATGAACAACACAAATTGGGCTTGTATTTCTTCTTCTTCTTCTTCTTCTTCTTCTTCTTCTTCTTCTTCTTCTTCTTCTTCTTCTTCTTCTTCTCCTTCTCCTTCTCCTTCTCCTTATTCTTCTTTTTCTTCTTCTTCTTTTGGATATGGGTCATAAGGGTAGGGAGTGAACCTGAGGGGACTGGGAAGTGAGTGTGGTTGGGTCACATGATATGAAATTTTAAAAAAAGCAATAAAAATATTAATGGAAAATATTAATGACAAATAATATTATTGTGAATAACATGTGCTGTGCTCCTATTGTATTGTGCTGTGCTCCTATTGTATGACCAGCATTGGACTAGGTGCCTTATATAACTAATTATAGAAAGTCAACATAATCATTATCAATACAATCAATATTGCTATCCCTTCAGAGGTTCAGGAAAGTAGATTCAATTTGTCAGGCTACTTGGTGAGAAGCAAAATGAGGGGTGGGACAGAAAGTTCTAAGGAATATGCTGTGTGAAACTGTGGGGAGAAGGAACTGGGTCACTTGAATAGTTATCGATAAATGACAGGGATAATCTAGGGAGGATTTGCTTTCTTCACCAACTAAAGAGTGGAGTCCACCCAACAAAGACACTCCATAAGGGTGTAGACCTGTGTCCTCCGCACAACAGCCATCATCCATCCTGAGTGTCTCTGATCTCCCAGCTCTAAAGCAATAGCTCCAGCTCATGCTATCTAGCTATCAGGAATCCTTCCATCCCTTTATTGAAGGGAGCAGCATATGAGACAGAATTGGTAATTGGTCTCACCACTACTTAGGTGGAACTTACAGCACAGACCGCTGTTTAAATGTTACCTTCTGTGATGGTTTGAATGTATTTGTCCCCCATAAGCTCATAGGGAGAGGTACTATTAGGAAGTGTGACTTTGTTGGAGAAGGTGTGGCCTTGTTGGAGGATGTGTGTCACTGTGGAGGTGAGCTTTGAGGTCTCCTATGCTCAAGTTACTCCCAGTGAGACAGATCACTTCCTGTCACACACAAGATGTAGAACTCTGAGCTACCTCTCCAGCACCATGTCTGCCTGCATGCGTCATGTCCTACCATGATGATAATGGACTGAACCTCTGAAACTGCAAGCTGCCATCTCAATTAAATGTTTTCATTTATAAGAGCTACTGTGGTTATGGTGTCTCTTCACAGCAATGGAAACTGTAGATGAATTAGGTCGGCACAATAAATAACCAAGCCAGCTCAAGAAGAACGGGTATTTTTAATGACTGAAAAGAGGGGAGACTCACGCTACAAGGGTGGGAGGTCTGAAGTCCTATCCGTCCTGCGAACACCACATGGAGAGAGAGAGAAAGAGCATACCTGTGTTCTCTCCGTTTATCTATCTGGGGGTTCAGGCAGCCACACCCCAACTAGATGTGATTGGTTGATAATTTCCCCCATCATCTCCCTCTTTTGTCTAAACAAGATCGATCCAAACCCAATACAGTTATATGCAATAGGAACAGATATCAAATATAAAATTACAAACAATAAACAATATTAAGCAAGGAATGCATAATAAAAGTTTTACTAAACATTTTATTTTAAGGAGTCTAACTATTGTATTGAAATTAAGCTTGGCTAAATTGTGAGGAAGGTAACTATAATTATCTAATCTTTAACTCCATTAAAGATCTGAGAAGGGAAATAATATTACTTGAGTGGACAGGAAGTGTAATCGAGAAACTTTCAAAATGTGCAATAAGTGACAGAGACAACTGACTACCTGGGCAATCACCCAAAGTCTCATTTGTAATGTTGAAGCAACCAACTTGAGAGAGAGAGCGTGCACACCTGTGTTCTCTCCATTTATCTATCTGGGGGTTCAGGTAGCCACACCCCAACTAGATGTTATTGGTTGATAATTTCCCCCATCAGGAAACCCTAAGACAGAAGGTGGTACCAGGGAATTAAGGTATTGTTGTGAAAGGCCTGATCATGCTTTTGTTTGGAGGAATTTGGACTTTGGTACTTAGGGTTAGGAAAGCAGTGGGAGGCTTAAGCACTGTGTGATGGGCCATACCAGTAGGAGAAAGGAATACAGTGCTCAAGTGATTAGAACTGGGTAGGACTGGCTTAATCGGTTTCAAAGGAAAGGAATCTTAGTATATTACCTAGAAATCATGTGATATTTTTGTAACAAATGCGACTGCTTTTGCCCTTGTCCAAAACGTTTGCCTGAGGCTAAAGTGAAGAGTTGTGAATTAATTCCCTTCCAGAGAGGACCAGGATTCAGTTCCCAGTATCCACATGGTGACTCAAAACAATGTGTAACTCTAGTTTCAGGGAATCAAACGCATCTTCTGGCCTCCACTGGCACCAAGCACACATATAGTGCACAGACATACATGCAGGCCAATCATTCACACACATAAAATCTAAAGAAGATACATAATATAATTTTAATTTATTGAGACTTCCCTTGTGAGCTAACATATAATCTATCCTGGAGGATAATGTGTGTTACTGAAAAGAAAGCACATTCTGCCTTTGCTGGTTTAAATGTGTAAATGTTTGTTAGGTTCATTTACTCTATATTTTGGTTTGACTTAATTTTTTTTCCGATTTTATGTTATAACCTGTCCATTAAGGAAACTATGGTATTCAATTTTCCTTTTATTATATTTGAGTAAATCTTTCTGGTTAGATTTAGTAATAGTCACTGTATGTATTTTGAGTGGTGCATATTTGTTCACAGTTGTTATATCCTCTTCTTGATACTTTTATTAATACATATGGCCTTCTTCATGTTTTTAATTTTTTGTTTGTTTAAAGCTTGCTTTTTCTGATATGAGTATAGATGCTCCTGGTGATTTTTCATTTCTGTCTGTGTAGCTATCTCTCTTCTCAACCTTTCAGCTTTAATCTATGTATCTATGTGTACCTTTACTAGTGGAATATCTTTCTTGTAGGCAGCATATAGTTGGGTCTATATGTTGACCAGATAGTTAAATTCATTGTATTTTCAGACTATTCTAGTAAGTATGAACCTCTTTCTGCCCTTGTGTTGATAGTATTCTGCTTGCTTTGTGTATTTTTTGTTTTTCTGTTTTTGTATTTTAGTAGTTTTTGAAATGGTATTTTAATTCTCTTCCTTTTCTCTTTCTAGTGTACATTCTTCTAGTGAGTTTTGTACATTTATGTTATTTACTTGTCCTTTCATTTCTAATGTCAGATTCCCTTAAATATTTCTTATAAAGGTGTTTTCTTTCATATTTTTGTGTTTTTATATTGATCTCTGCATCTGATTTGATATTAATCTCTTCCAATTTCATATAGTGTATCCCTAGTGTTGAACAACTTAGATATCCTAAAGAATACATTTTCAATGATTGCAAGGTTTTTTGTACCAGTGTCTGTCTATAGCTCCAAGGTTGTAGATTATTTAGACTTTCTCTAGATCCTGCCAGATATCTGTGGGTACTGGCAGGAGTTGCGATGCCCAGTTTCTATATTACTACAGGAACCCCATAGATCAGGAACCCTCTTCTCTCCTGATTCTTAGATGTATGCTAGGCAGGTTTCTAATGCAGTGTCCACTATGTCTGTGAGTAATAATGGGAGACCTCATTTACATTATACAGGTAACAAGCAGAGACTGTTGTTTTGAGCCACAGGACTTGGCAAGGATTCTGTCCAACTCTGGTTACATTGGTTCTGAGGCTGTGGGATAGAGAGTGAAAGAATCTCCCCCGAGATGATACTAAGAAAGTACAAACACTGGCTGAGCTATTCTCTATTTAAAATTATGTTCTCAGTACCTGAGAGGACAAGTAGTTGGAAGTTAATTAATTTTAGAAAACAAACATAAAAGTGAACACTTGGGCATCAGCATAATAATAGCACAGTGTAATTACTTTTAAAGAAATGTTTATGGGTATGAAAAACTTTTTCCTGAGATCAGCTTTCAGGATAATCTGGGTGGCAGGGTTATGAGGGAGCAGTTAATACCCTCCAAACTCAAACTCTTCATTCCTACCATTTCCTACTAAATGAATTCTAAGATGTATCTGATCTAAGCAGAGTACGCTGGCTTCTAACACATCATTTCAGCTCTTTCCTAGAACATAACTAAGACAATTTGCTCATGCCAAATTACAGTTTCTGTAAAGAAAAAAAGTTTAGGGGCTGGAGCGATGGCTCAGTGGTTAAGAGCTCTGACTGCTCTTCCAGAGGACCAGGGTTTGATTCCCAGCACCCACATGGCAGCTCACAACTGTCTATGACTCCAGTTCCACGGGATCCAACACCCTCACACAGACATACATGAAGGCAAAACATCAATGCATATGAAATAAATAAATTTTTAAAAAAAAGTTTATACAAAGTACATAGAAAAATAGTACAAATGTCACAATATTAATTCTACCCATCCATGAGCATGGGAGGTATTTCTATATGCTGGTGTCCTCTACAATTTCTTTCTTCTGTGTCTTAAAGTGTTTATTGTACAAGTCTTTCACTTCTTTGGTTAGATTTATTTTAAGATATTTTGTTTATAGGTTACAATACAATATCCATCAAAATTTCAAAACAATTCTTCATAGAAGTTTAAAAAATAATCTTGAATTTCATTTGGAGACAACAAAAATCTCAGCCAAAAACATCCTGAATAACTGAAAACAAAACCTGCCTGAGATGATCACCATCTCATGTTTAAAAGAGGAACTCATACCTGACCACTAGGGCCGAGAACCTCTAGCTGGTATCATCAAAGGCCTAGGGGAGACCCTACTACTGTGCTAAATGAATACATCATTAGACTAACTCCTAATAATTTCTGCTTTGCAATAGACAGCGATTCACACAGGGACCCACAACTGGCCAAGATGCAGGGAATAAGAGACAGGGGAGAGACTTCAGTGTTAAATGAGACATCTATATTACAAATCTATAACCTATGGCTCAGAGATCATTTCAGAAGAAGGGCCAGAAAGAGTGTATGAACTTAAGGCTATGGATAGCTACAAGAAAATCGTGGTTTGTAGACACAGCAGGACAGTTGCACCTATGAGTTTATACCAGTAGTGCTAGCACGCACAACCCCTGAGTAGGTTCCAGCCAGACAAAACATCACAGCATGGAGGGGGGACGGAGGTATCAAGTTCCACCTCTAGCTGGGGATTTATTTGTAATTGATAACTTCTGAAAGAAAGAGCAGTTTTTTCTTCAAGGATGAGGCCTCTGGTAGGTCACTCACACCCCAGTGGATGCCTCTACGCCCAAGTGTATATGAGCAGCACAAAATGGATTTAATAAATTGGTGACATGAAGCATTAGGTGGGTATGGACAGGGTTGTTGCTGGGAGGAGCTTGTTGGAAGGAGAGAGCAGGCCTGCTTTTTGTCCTGTCTGCCCGGATAGCTTAACCCCTGAAATAATCACACAGAAATTGTATTAATTAAATCACTGCCTGGCCCATTATCTCTAGCCTCTTATTGGCTAATTCTCACATCTTGATTAACCCATTTCTATTAAATCTGTGTATCACCACGTGGCTGTGGCTTACTGGCAAGATTTTAACTTACGTTTGTTTGGGCTCGTGGTTACCAAGGTTTCAGTCCATGGCAACAGAAGCGTCATGGAGCACATGGTGCAGGGCACGGTGTAAGAAAGCTGGTCTCTTCATAGCAGCTGCAAAGCCAAGAAGGGGCCAGGGCCATTGCCAGTCTAGCCCTCAGAGCCAAGTCCCAGCAACCTGCTTTGAGGAGCTAGGCTCCATTTGTACAACTCCACTTTCTACCAGTAGCTCATGCACATACTAGCAGCTCTGGGTGGATCCAGTTGGGCATAGGGACACACATAAATTAGGGTGCAAGAGGGATGTAGAGGAATTGGATAGCACCTGCTTCCATTGTTAGGAGTCCCACACATAGACCAAGCTACACAACTGTCACACATATATAGAGGGCCTAGGTCAGTCCCATGTGGGCTCCCTGATTGTCGGTCCAGACTCTGTGAGTTCCTATGAGC